>BMAW01017730.1:0-45848 GCA_019974015.1 Nephila pilipes | reverse complement strand
GTCCCCAAGGTTAGTGAAGAGAAACCGCGAATAGCCCAATGTCACAAGGTTGACGTTAAATACTTACAGGAATAAAAAATAAATTATCGTTCTTTATCCGGACGTTTTTCAAAAAGTGATATTACATCAACGTTAAACCAACCACCATACTTCTTTTTCTGTCATGCTACATTACGTTCCTCTACAAAAAATAAAAACTAATATATACTTTTTCAATATATTCAATTGTCTATTCTAAAGTAATCAAACACGACATAGGTCCTACAAGATAATTCCAAAGAAATAACTTAGCCTTCTTTAATTCTTATTAATTAATAAAAAACACTTTAAACAAAAAAAAATTGTTAAAAATTGAATTATATGAATTCAGTTTAAATCTGTAGACCTCGTTTAAAACACCCAGTTAGAAGATACACACACCTAATCCATGTCCGGCTTCCATTGATTATTGGCAATGGAAGCCGGGATGGCGAATTCTGAACCGCGGTTAATTGACGAAGATAACACCTAAGCTGTACCATTTTTTTTTTTTTTTTTTTTTGTAAATTTTCAAACCACTCCAACGAGAGGAAATGGAACCTCAATAGATTTGACGCTTATCGGTGATAATTTAGTTGCATTCACTGACGAAGGACTCGAACTCATTGACGAATTTGAATTAAAGAATCAAGAAACTGGAGAAGAACTATTTTTATGAAAATTAAAAATGTCAATCGATGAACACTTGAAGATTCGAGCAACCAGTATGTATTTAATTGAGGAGAAATATTATAAGAACAATAGTTAGAGGAACAAATGCCCTTAATATTGTTAAAACAGATACCCTACAAAAATGTTCTTGCTTTGACTGCCCGGAAGAAAAGTACGAGAAATATTTCCGCTACGTTTTTTCAAGCTATGCCAACTTATTTTGTCAATACTAATGTGTTTCAGGAAAGGTTATTTTCATATTTTTTGTTGTATCTATCAATAGTCTTAGATAATTTTCACTGAAAAAAATTAGATAAATGATGATTGCAATTTAATGATGGTAATTCAAGTTTGATCTATGGGAATATTTATATAATATTGTCCATAAATAAATATAACTATGTAAATTAAAAAAAATGCTTTAATTTCCCCCTAATAATTAACGGTTCTATTTTACACCAAATTACGACTGAAATCAGGAGTTTTTGCATTCAAGCTTCCGAATTAAACATGAAAAAATTTATTTTTATAAAACATTTTTAAAGATAAATTTGAAAAGATTTCAATTATAAAGAATTATTATGAAATTCATTATGCAATGGGTATTTTTTCCCACTCTCTATTCATTCATTCTACAGACAGATACATTAATTGTTTCTAAGTGGAAAAATATTCAATATTGCTTCATTTGTTATAATACTTTTCATAGATTGAATGTTTCTCTTCTTACAATTGCAATAATTAATGACTTTCAATAAGTTATTTAAAAAAAAGCATTGGGCTTCTGTCTCAGAACTCATGTTTCTAAACACTCAATAACTTTATGAAAGTAAATAAAAGCAAACCAACAACTTTCAAAACAATTAAGTTATATATCTCAGCGCTTACCCTACTTTTTCTCAAATTTAAAGTTATGTTCCGGAGAATAAAAATGTTCAATTTCATTATTCAGTAAGAGACAATTAAATACCAAGTTTCTTTCTGTTTGCCTTCTCTCTAGTAAGAAAATGTTAATTTCTCTTCAAGGTGAGATGTCTTTGCCGTGTCCTAGGCAACAAGACAATGTTATTCAAAAGTGGGCAAATATTTTCAGAACATAAGGTTAAATTAATGAAAATTTCAGAAAAGAGGACAACAGATCTTAGAAAAATGTGTCCTCATTTTCAGCTTCTCTGTCACACTTCAGTACCTTATGACCGCATAAGGGACAGATGAGTTATTTTAAGAATAATGGAACTAAGGTAATTTATTTCCTTAGTAAGAAATACCATGAAATTTAGAATTTATGATTTTTAACTTGTGAGTGAATAACAGCTATGGTTAATGTCTCAGGATTAAATCTTACTAATATGCGCCAAACATTTGTTTAAAACATGACGCGAATGGTTTTTTAATCCCGCTTTAGGAATATAATACTTAAGTATGACAGTCTTTGTTTATTTGTCTACCTTTTGTACAAGTCAACGCCTTTCATCGTATCACTCCAAATAATGATGTATACTTCTCTGATATGTAGAAAGGATTATAAACATATTTCGGCTAAAATAGTTTTCAAATTTATTTTTGATGATATATTTTTACTTCTCCCCATTTTTACCATTTTTTCGGATTTTTCAAACAAGGCAGCATTTATTCCTAAACTTCCCATTAAGAATTATGTCTTTTAAATAGTTTTTTAAAACAATTTTATTTTTTAAAATTGGCTTAAAATTAAAAGGGACGCATTAATTTTTGTTTCAAATTAAATGAAATACGAAGCTCAATGTTTAATCATTGTTTTTTTGATTTTATTTCATGAAAGTAGATATCCTTAATCAAACAACTCTCTTTTCCCCCAAATATGTTGGGAATATATTAATGGCTTAAAAACGAACTGAGAAAATATAAATTACTGCTTCTTATATAATTTAATACAAATTCTGTGAATAAGTTTTAGGCTTTATCGACTTTTCCTCTATTAAAATTACTATAATCCCAGTACGCACAGAACTTGCACAGTTTATGTCATACAAACATATGACTGTAAGGACTATTATTCCTTCATATAATTTATGCATCCAAATTTTAATTTAAAAATTTATAGAAGGTATGAACAGGTATTCCAGTTAGTGATAAATGCAAATAGTAGCTATTAGTACAAAATGTCAAAACCAAATTTCAAAATTTATATAAAAAACAACAACTATGAGAAAACACAGAACAATCAATCAATATAACATATAATGCATGGGGTAAATGAGTTTACCAATGTATAGTTATGACTAATGTGCAGGGAACTGTTAACTTAAATGTAACGTATGCTAACTTAAATTTAACAGAAATGTGTACCTAAAAAGATAGATAAAGCAATATCTGAAGATAAAGAACAAAAATGTTTCAGAAGCATCAGTAAACTGCATATATATATTTAAATTTATGGAATTTTCACATAAATGCTTTAAGTTTAATAAGTAGATAGATAATTATAAATAACTACTAATAAGTTTGGTGAACATTTTCATACGTGTATCCAAAAATTTATTGAAATAAGTATATCATACTGAATAAATCCAAAAGAGTAAAAACTATTGAAATTATCTGTAAAAAGAAATTAACGATTAAAAGAAATTATGCTTATTTTAAAGATTCGTTCGTAGGTGTTCTGGTATTTAAAAATATTTTAAAATTTTTCAAAAATCAGAGATGTAATGTATTTTCACAGAAACCTTCGTTATTTTTTTTTTTTGCTTGCGCTTTTGGATGCACTGTTTTGTATTCAAACAGATAATGTAATATAGATTTAAGGGCCGTAGTAAGAATTCCATTGGTTTAATATTTTGTCTTCGAAATCACAAAATGGCTCAGAAATGTAGGACTTAACTTTTTTTTGAAGCTTAAAGCACGTGATTAAAATTGCTTAAAGCATACAGTTATTTCTCGTTAAAACATACTGAATGGTAAGAAATAAATATTATATTCTGTGAAAGCTCAGCAATAAAATTCTTTTGAACTGAAATTGGAAATAGCCCTTTTATCCTTTCTATTTTTGTCAAGGGTGAACTGTGAGTGTGTACGAAGAATCGAGAAAATTTAATCTTGTTCAATGAAAAAACGAAGAAGTTGAGCCCTTTAAGGTAAAAAAAGCCCTATCTTCCGTAGGAAGGAAATGACCAAAGAAGGCTTAGTGCACAGTGTTTGAAAACTCTTAAGCAAGAAAAAAGAAAAATATATCTAGAAGGTGAATTCTCATAGAAAAAAACTCTAGAAATAAATGAACAAGAATAAAATAAGTTTGTGAGAGCCAGCGAAGTTTGGTCTTAAGATACAGAGAAAAAAATACAATATCCGGATTATTTGACAACAAAATAATGTTTGTTAACGATAGTTGGAGTATTAGATCAAGTGTTCGTTGTAAATCCTTCTACCAAATTGCATAATCTGGTAAAAGACATGTTTTTTTTCCTCATCAAAAGTTTAAGAAGAATACTTTTATTATAATATTTTGGTTTTTTTTAACCGTATACTGCATGTTTCAAAGAACTTTTGGTTTAATATTGGTTTCAAATAAAAATTGTAACTTGCTTCATTCTTAACCTTAAGACTGTTACTATATATTTTGCAAGAATACTATGTTTGAAAAGTTGAAAAGCTGATACATTTAAATAGCAATTAAGTGATCTACTTAATATGTTCAATACATGCATGAAAGTATTACGCCTTTATAAATTTTTATTCTAAGTAATTGGATGAATACAACTTAAATTTTCTTACAAAATTTTGTTCTCGGGTTTTGTTATTCCAAATTAATAAATGCTTATATATGATTATACGTCCCAAAACAATTTATTTGTCTATAAATCAAATGTGAAATACACAAACACATCATATATATTTAGGGTGATTATAATTAAAATTAAAGTTTCAAAACGCTATAAAGAAAGAACGACTGATCAGAATGATATCAAATTTGAACGGAATATTATTGAAGAAGAGGGGAAACGTATGGCAAAAGAAAAGAAAATAGTACCAAATATTAGCAACGGATGGTGCTGGAAGCGTCAGAGTATGTAAATAAAAATACCTGTCATGAGTACGACTCATTTCAGTTGTTATAAAAACGCTGGTTACACAACTTTTCTTCATTTTGCGTCTGAGAAATTCGCCATGACTGTCTCACTGAAGGAACACGCTCTGCTTGTAAAACTTTTTTACAAGAACAATGACAGTGCACCAGTAGCTCTGCGAAAGTTACGGACACTCAAAGGTATTAAAAAAGGCGTTGGACCGATTACTGTCAATGGTCTAGAGAAAATGATTGAGAAATTTGAAAAAACTGGTTCTATTGAACATCCTTCATTGCTATCCTTATAAATTTAGCCATGTGCAGGAGTTGTTTCCTTCTGACCTGCGAGCAAGAGAGACTTTTACTTTAGAATTTCTTGCTCGCATGTAAGTGGACAATGAATGACCGTGGGAAATTATATGGGGAGACGAAGCCCATTTCCATCTGACAGGATATGTCAATGCACAGAATTGCTGAATATGGGCAACAGACAATCCACTCGCAACTCAACCAATACCACTTCATCCTGCAAAGGTCAGTGTGTGGTCGGGTTTATGGCATCCTTTATCATAAGGCTATATTTTTGCGAGGAGATGGGTGCTTTCGGTACTGTTACCGTTACCGTCATTGGTCAGCGCTATGTGTGTCTTTTGCGCAATCACGTCATTTCAGATCTTCAACAGCGTGGATGTGTGGATGGGATCATTTTTATGCAAGATGGCGCTCCTCAGCATATTACAAATCCAGTGAAGCAGCTGCTGAAATCACATTTCGGAAATGCTAGAATTATCAGCCGTCATTTCCCTACAGCCTGTCAGCCCCGATCACCTGATCTTAATCCGTGTGACTTCTGGCTGTGTGGCTATCTGAAAAAAATGCTGTGTTCAGTGTTCCGATTGCACACTTAGCTGAACTGAAAGTAAAAATTGCGCAACACATTCTGAACCTGACCCTGGAGAAACTTCGATCAGTTGCGGAACATGCAGTTTATCTATTTCATCTTGTTACACTCAACGGTGGACAACATATTCAACATGTTTTGCGCCAGTCTCAAGAAATTTAAAAACCGATTTTATGGTTGCTTTTTATGCGGTTTTTGGCCTCAGGACAATTAACCTTTTCGCTACCAGGGGGAGAAAAATGAAGCGCTTTTCAGGACCCGCGGTTTCTTACCGTGGAGTATCACGCTGTGCCCGGACGATTTTAGATATTAATCCTAATTCGCGAAATAAATCCTTCTGAAATCGGTAGATCGGTAAAAAAAGGTCTAATCGAAAATTGTATGTATTTTACATAAATATAACAAAAAAATCATATTTTTTAATGAAAAAATATATTTACATTTTGTTACATAAATTTCATGGTGTAATGATGTGCCATTGCATGGAATATTAAGATATAAAAAATGTGTATGTAAATCTTATTTTACAGTATGGTATTTTTATAAAAAAAATTATTCAATGCGTAGTCCAACGTCACATGTCTTACACACATATTTTGACGCTTCACGCTAGATTTTGAGCAACGGGCATTTCTTCTTGGTCTTCCCCCCCTTTAATGTCTATGTACAGATTTGGATTATTTTCTCTAACATCACTGTCAGATTCATTCATTTATTCGCAAATCTCAGTATGAGTTAATTACTTTTCATCATGACTCTCACTACAAATAAAAACCGAATGTAAGGAACAGCTGAGAGTATCTGCTACCAAAAGCCCTAACCCCCATAAACATCCATAAATTATCATTCGAACATACTAGAAGAAAGCAAGAAGGAAAAAAGGAAACCGAAAGCAAGTGCACCCTTTAAATCATGTCATTACATTTAAAGAGCAACGTCGCAACACATGCTTTTAACAATTACCCCCCCCTGGTAGCCAGAAAAGAAATCCAAGCCCATATCAGTAAGGTCAATACTCCAAATATCCTATGTATATAGATTTCGCGGTATTGTAACGCCAAATAGTAACAAAAAAAAATCAAATAAAACATTCTCATCTAGCGTATCTCTATTGATACCATGGTCTGTAGAAGGCATTTGCGGAGCCTGTCTAATTTGATACGCTGGGGATAAGAGAGCAAACAGGAGCGTATCGCATGTGATACACTGGGAGTGAATAGGTAAAAATCGATTTTTCCCACCTGTTGCGATTTGACCTTGCCGTGGTAGATGGGTTTACGTGGCCAACAATATCACACCTGTGCAGTCATGTACACTGAACAGTACAGTTGGTTTAACGTGTAACTTGCATCTTAGTTATTGTTTACGATTCATTTGTTATTTGTAATCGAACGCTTTTAAATTATGATGCTTACAGTGCCATTTGTTGTTTAAATTTGAAATTATTTGTTTCCTTATGCCGTATGTTTTCCCCTTCTTCAATACTATTCCGTTCAAAATTGACGCCATTCTGATCAGTCGCACATTTTTTACAGCGTTTTGAAACTTATATATATATATATATATATGAAAATAATATTGCTGGATTCCTTTTGGAATATTGTTCATTAAATAACCAATGAAAATATTCCATTTCTTAATTTATTCACTTAATTTGTAACGGGTTCTTACTCACTTTTCTTTTTAACTAGCTTTTTGGTTTACTTTATTGTGTTATTTGAATTGAAAATATAGCTTTATGGAAGCACCATGACTCATGTAAATTTCCATTTCTAGATAAGAATTTTAATAAGCAGAAAATTATAAGATTTAGAGGTTGGAAGGTAAAAAAGGGATTGAGGAAGAAGTGGCATGGATAAACGATGGTATTAGTACGCGAAGATGCAAAATTATCTTATAAAAACATATTCCTGTTATAGATCCCAAGAACCTTATTGCGCTTAGATCCTATTTCTAGAAGTATATAACAAATCGGATATAGTTTTCTGACATTAAAATGAATATAATTATCAATTATAATCGTTGGCTAGGCCCGCGTTTAAGAACAAATTCCACATTATTAACACAATTCAATTCTTTTTTTTTTGTTTTCTAAATCTGAATAAAAAGATTGAATACTTTGGAACTTATGTTATTGAGTGATTATACCTCATGTTGTTAATAATAATTTGAAGGAGATACAAACAACTTATATTCAAAATAAAAACTTTAATTTTTTTAAGGATTTCCTTATACTCCTATTTTAAAAATATTTTATTCTATTCTTTCTAGGAGCTTTGAACTGGGGTTTGGCTTGGGTATATCAGTATGCGTTTTTAGAGAAGTTGCTTTTTATTTTGAAAATATATTATATTTTCAAGATAAACATAAATACTGAAATTTGAATACTTAATTCTTACTAAAATCTTAATTTTATATTTTCCCTCGATAATTATGCATATTTTTTCTAAGAAGATCATATCAATTATTTTCTTCTAAGATTTAAGGATTTTTTAAATGATTTGTTACAAAAAAAAACAAAGAAGATAATAAACATTTGAGAATTTCAACTATTACAAACAGAGTGGATAAATGTTAATAAAGACGATAGTGAAAAATACACAGTATACGAACATATTTGAGGATTTTTCTTTTATTTTACCTTTAAATATAATTTGGCTTAAATTTGATTTTTTGGAATTAAATGTTTAAAGTATTTCGTAATTCACGGATCATTAGACTCAATAATTTCAAATTTGTTTGATAAAATCTATTTTAGTAAATAATGTACATTATAAATTGATTATCTAAACTCGAGTCTTTCTTTTGAGGAATAAAAAACATCTATAAGAATCTTAAAATATGGGTTCAATAATTTTTTTCAAGATAACATGACATATTTTAGGGTATATATGAAAGTTATATTTACAATCAATGGGAGTCTGAGCAAGTTAATTCAGTTTCACTATAAGGTTTAATGATATATAATACCCTAAAAATTAACAAAATTAAAAAAAAAAATGTTTACGTTTTTAATTAGATGATTTTTATAAATACGTGTGCAAAATCTCATAGCTCTATCTACATTATTTCCCGAGTTGTTAAATTTTTCTTTAATAATCTACAGAGTGATTTCACTGGCCTTACATTTTAAATTTATTCACTTCAGCTTTTTTTTTATTTTTAATGACGTGCATGTACTTAAAATTATAGAGCTTTTCAGTTAAGTGACATAAAGTTTGAATTTATTTATGGTTGTCTTGTCTTGCGTATTTCGTTTGAAAATTCTGTGCAGGGAATAATTATTTAGATTAAAAGTTATTATTTTAATAAAATCCCAACTTTAGATATAGATTTTTAAACTGTTTTTCGTATTGTCTGATAAAAAGTTCGTAAAATAAAAACAATACCAGTAAAAATCAAATATATGCACCAAATCGTGAGAAAAAATTAAAAAATATTTGAGAAAGAAATACTACTGAAAAATTTTAAAAATTGTAAAAGTAGTAGTAATTGTAAAGAATTCGAACATTATGAAGAAAAAAATTGACAATTTTAAATGGTATTAGGTTGAGAAGAAGATTTTTCTACCGGGATGCATATTTTATGTTTGGTCAAATACGGTGTATAAAAATAAGATTATTTTTACAGTAAGATTTATAGTGTAAGCCTAGGTTTAATAACTATTATAAGATGCTATAAAAAGAAAAAGATGTTTAAGAATCTTATGAAAAACAAAGCTTCTAATATTAGAAGTTAATTCTTGCGCAAAAGTAAGATTTCAAATTTCACAACATTTGCCAAAAAAATTACATAAACTTATCATGTCTATTAATAACACTGGATTAATTTTGATTTCAGACAATTATAATAATTTTGAAAAAAGTAATCATTCTAAACTCAAATGCCTTTTTCTTGTAAAATACTTTGAATTTTACAGAGCGTATATTTAAGATAATAATCTTTTAAAGAATGTTAGCTTTATTTTTTTCAGCAATTTCTTAATATGAATCGGTTGCACAACAAAAGGCTACTCTTTTAATTTGTATCCACTCTATTTTTGCCCATTTATTAATTATATTAAATATTATTATTCTTATAGCATGAATCTTATTTTATGATAGCTCGTATTTTATTTTTATAAAAAAATGCTAGAAATCTTGTTTCTAGTTATAAAAATGAATTTTATTGGACATATTTAGGAAAATTTTAAAGTTATGAAAAGAAGCTTTTTTTAAATTCAATAAATTCCATGAATATTAGCATTAAAAAAATTCATACTTATCTAAAATAATCAATTTTTGTAAAGGATTGCGAAATTGCTGCAAATTGATCGCAGCATATGCTTACATTACACTTTGCCTTTATTAGGATTGTATAGTTCTATCATGTATAAACAGAATTGAAAATAAGCACACATAACAGTTTATGAGACCGCAAAAGCTCTATAATAAAAGGAACGCAACTACTACATAAATAATTTGGTTTCAATGGCATAATATAGCACAAATTTATAAAATAAGTTATCTGAAACACATAATCAACTTTTGAAGTTACTGAAAATAAAGCATGTGTGTGCATCGAAAAACGAAGGAAGCAATTTATTACCATCCTCTTTTTTTTTTAAAAAAAAAGAAGAGAATAATGGTCCCAGAAACGTAATAAATGGTTAAAAATGACCGTTAAACCCTCAATTGCATCGCGTTTAAATGGTCGCGATGCTATTGGGCGTTTCTGTATATTTGTGTGTTTTTCGAAAGAAAAAAAAAGAAAAAAACAATATTATAAGATAAGATAAGAGATCAGGTTGTACATGTTTGATACAAAATGATCAAAATCTTTTAAGTTTCACTATTACAGGCGTAGTATACAAAGATATTTAGGATCGGTTTTTGAAATGAATGCCGGTGTGCAGTATATCTTGGGAAAAAGGAAGTTGTGTTCATCACTAATCCATTGTACTCACCAGATCTGACCCCGGGATTATTTTTTTCAGCTTGAATCTGAAGATTAATATTGCAGCGTTACGAATCGATAGAGATGACTAAAGTAGTGGTGACATCGGAACTCAACGGTATTTGAGTGGAAACATTCCAGAAGACATTTATGGACATGAACACAAGTTCCACAAGTGCTGCATTGAACTGTGAGGATATTTTTTAAAAAAATAATATAAGATAATTTCTAGTTTATATAGTCTGTTTATAAACAAACCTTAAAATGTTTTAATGCGCTGTGTATACGTGTATGAAGTTAGGGAAAAGGGAAATATAACTAGAGTAACTCAAGGAGTGCATCATCCATTTCTAATAACCCATTAGAGAAATGAATAATCAACTGCGGCTTGCTTAAACAGTTACAGAAGATAAAATACTACGAGTAGCTGTTAAGAACACTGAAGTAGAAGAGCGTGGAACAGACATTACCGGACAAATAGATCGAGGGTAAAAATTATGCCTGTCGTTTAAGAGATCAACTGCTTACCCTGCCTCAAGATAGAAAACTATCGACTTTATGTTATACAGAGGCTCTCTTCAAAGATATTGTAAAGTGTTAATAGCTACAGGGGTAGAAACCCTTCTACGAAAGTGGCGGAAAAATAAGTAATCGAAGTGGTGCCGTAGACACGGTCACTAGAAGGCGGGGCAGAATAGAAATGCAAAATAAATAATTTCAATATTCAATAACAAGAAATATTTTCATGATTCCGCGAAGCAACACTAGCACCTGTGACTAGAATATCAGTTCATAAATCAAGATTAGTGACAAAATAGGGCCATTGGCTTAACTAGAGACATCCGATGACGGCAAATGGAAACCATATAAAAATGTTGCATGAAATACAACAAAGGAAAACATATATATGAATTAGAGTAATGGTGGGAAAAACAAATTTCTCTAAAAATATCAAACATAAAATTGTTTTCCGTATGATCACAATAATTATTTCCTTGTTTAATTTTAGTATTAATTTTCTGAAACACTTTTTGATTAGACAATTTTTATAACTTTTCAATGAGGGCATTCACTTTACAATTATTCAATAGTCAGTTGTATTTTTGTGTACTTAATAGTATTATAGTATTAATATATTTTTTTTCTTTTACTATATATCTATTCTACTTTATATCTTGTTTTTAATTCAAAATTATATATATATGTATGTGTGTGTGTATGTGTGTGTGTGTGTGTGTGTGTGTGTGTGTGTGTGTGTGTGTGTGTGTGTGTGTGTGTGTGTGTGTGTGTGTGCGGTGTATGTGTGTGTGTGTGTGTGTGTGTGTGTAGGTGTACATCCTGGAACTAAACAACTAAAATATTTTTAGTATCTATATGAAGAGGTCTAAAGATAGTCCACTGGTCCTTAGGAGTCTAGGGTTGCGGTTTTATCACCAGATTCCATGGTGATTTTAATACATGTACCAATCCAATGATGAAGTTTGATAATGAATCACTATTTTGTTTATGTATAGACGAATGAAGAATATATACAAAAGCTGATATGTCCTAGTTCATATACTTTAAATAACTTGTTTGTCAGGAAGATGGATAGCAGTACAAATTTGTGTTTTATTGATTACAATCATTGAACCCGCCTGGCGTTAAGAGTAAGACTATTCTGTCGTTCACATGAGAAGTGAAAACCACGTTCCAGCGCCGCGGAGGGAAAAAGTGTGGACGGGCTAGAAACGGAAGAATACGAGGAGAAGTGACGAGTGAAGACAAGAGGCAGAATATTTCGCTCTGCAGTTTTGCTCAAAAATAGAAGGCTTTGCATGAGCTAACACATGTCAATGATTCGTGGTGCCATCTATCGAGAAAATAAGGAACTTTTCTTACAATATTATTGAAAATGCACTTAAGAAATTGATAATTACATTTAGGTTCACTTAAGTGAAAACTTGTGAAACATTTTATTAGATATAATGTCATAGATCTGACTTTTGGAATTTAGAAACGGAAGCAGTAAGTGATCCGCTGTTGCCACGCAACAAATGCAATTAGTGTCAATTTTTATTTTAAATTATTGTGCTATTGTCGCTGAACATCTCAAAGCAAGGGAGGACTCATTACTAAGCAGTTGTCAAAGTAGACGATTGCCTTCGATGGGAAAATTTTGGAGCGGCAAAATGGTCAGAATTAGATAAAAAAAACCCAAAGGAAATATATTTCGCGATTACTTGAATCTAGAAAACAAAATACAGCAGAAAATGACCATCTTCTGAGCATTCCTATATTGAGCGATGTACCTCCTATAGGATTTAACACGTCTGTTCAAATATAAGAGAAATAGTCTGGTTTCAGGATATTTCTACGCATAAATTGGGAGATGAGCTGTCACGAAGATCGCTACCCCCATGCAAGCTCAAGCTCTGCTCGCGCCAAACATTTCCCCGGCAAAAGAAAAAAGGAATTCACAACTGCAATTTCAAAATTTGTAAATTACAGCATAATTACGCCCTGAAAATTTTGAGTTACATCAATCCAAAATGTTTACAGTATCTAGTATTTGCTTCTGCAATCTTTTTTATTGCTAAAGTCAGTGAAGTTGGGATAAAAAGAATGTAGACACCACTGAACTCTGCATGTAGCTGAAGCTATGCTTTATAAGGTTGTATTTATTGGTAAGAATCCGACGCCAGACAGCCACTCCTTTCAGCATTCATGAGAGGCGCACTTATTTTCTAACTCAGCAAAAGCGGCAATAAATACATTCATGTTTTATGACATGCTTAAGGGCGAATGAGACGAAAGGGGTAATGTGATCCTGAAGATATTATTCTTTTCGAATAAAGAGACCGAGTAACTTATGGCAATTTTACATAAAGGGCATTTGGCTTCCTGTGTTTGTAGAAAACAAAACGAATCACAACAGCAATTCTTCATTCCATTTAAATAGTAGAGATTAATTATATCTTCATTTTTAAATAATTTATAGTTCTTTAAGAATGTTTAATACATTGGCATTTTGATCATATGTAAGATAAAGTGAAAAACATAGTTTTATTTGCTTTGAATACTAAGCTGTTCATAGAAATAATATTTAGGTAATTTAATGAAATATGTTTTCAAATTTTTCTGAAAAATGTTCCATATTTTAATTATATATATATATATATATATATATATATATATATATATATATATATATGTATGGGGGGGAAGTTAAACATAAAGTTTCACATACTTGACGAGACATTTCATAATAACATTTAAAAACATTAAAACAATCTTCTTCAGCGTCTTAAATCATAAATCGTCTAAATCGTTCCGATGACTACCGTCGACTCTCCTTCAAGAGCGGGCTCCCTTCAGTAGCAGAGGCAGCGCCCTATATGATCAGGTGTTCCTTCTACAAACATACACATTTCATCCCATTCTTAGAATATTTTTATGATGATTGACATGCTTAGGAGTATCTTTTCCCAGTTAGAATGATGCACCATAATATACCAAAAAACGTTTTCGATTAAAATTTGAATTTTAAAATAAAAAGCTGTTTTATTTGCCTCTGAAGTTGAAAAAAATTCTTTAGTAGCTTATAAATTTCTACAGTAATTCATTTTGAATTTTAACAAAATACTTTTACCTACAGATAAATATGGAATGTTTATTACCTTTAAAATATATTTATTGATTATTTATTCTAAAAACAAATTATTTTAATTACTAAAGCTAGGATCAAAATTAAAAAAAAGGTCATAATGTTAATTTTATTTTGTGGCTAATCGCAAATAAAGAGTACAATGGTAGCCAGATATTTTATTAACACGCTTCAAACTGTTACTGAGTTCTGAAATGACTAAATTTAATTTTATGGTTTTCTAAATTTTCTCTGTGATTTTATTTTTTTTATTATATTAGAATTTGCTCCGTTTATATACTATATAACATTTTAAATTAGTAGTAAAAAATACACATATTTTCTTTTATATTCTAAAAAAATTAAGAGAGATTTTATTAAATAAAATAAGCACTTCAAAATATTACACAAATAATTTTATATCTATGAGCATGTCTATGAGCGGTGCAACGTTGATGCACATTTTAATTTATAATATGATAAAGTTACGCGTGTAATTGTAAAGTCGGTTTTTTTATACGATTCACCTAATGCATAGAAGTGATTAGATATTATCTTTTACATTTAAGTTTTCAATATTTGTTTATGGTTTTACCAACGCAGAATATTATTTATTTGTTTTTAACGTATTTAACTGTAAGCAATTTAATTTTAAGCGCGTGCCATGTATTCATGAAATTATTATTTATTAGTTCTTCCTTAGTTTTTCCTTCTTATAGCACCCCTAACCATGAAAAGGGTAAGGTAAACTGGAGAATCTTATCAAAATGAGGAGAAAGCCAAGTAGGAAAGTATAAGAAAAAACTAATGTGCTCTACTTTAGTTTCTGAAGACGACGAAATCTACACAAGGACCGTTAAGTATGAGTCCTTAGGCAAGTGCAGCTCAAAACGATGAAGAAACTGAAGTAGTAGAAGTAACCAATACTGATAACTTGCTAGTACCCCTAATTGATACAGTGAATTATCAGCTTCACGTGCTTTCGATGCGATTCTTGAATCATAAGAACAAATTGTAACACCAGAACGAATTACAACCACCTGAACGGGGTCATATCTATTCGGAAAGGATATTGGAAAATGACCTAAAAATTTAGATTCAATCATGCGTTTGCTTTTAATACAACGAGGCTCCAAAGTCTTTTAGAAAATTAATATAGTTTTAGAAATTATATAAATCCAACAGTAATACGCTCGTTCCAAACAGAATCAATCACCGAATTTATCACACTGCAAGTATCAAGGAGGCGGCTAATGTGAGAATGGTCTTGTACACATTGGGAAATGGTAAAAACATTTTAACCACTTAGATTACTTATATTCCTTCTGAAGCATTGTTGTTTTTCTTCTGTTGTCATGTGTTTGAGAACGCAAACTCACTGAACATATCAAAATTTCTTGTTTCCTCCAACGGTTGAATACTTGGTGGAAACCGACGCGCCTAACGTCACCCACATTGATTCAAGTGAAACACACAACCAAATTATTACAAATGGAAGAAATTGGTAGCAAGACTTTGAAAAGGACAGACTATTGATAAAAGAAAGAGCTAAATGAGATAAAAAATTATTTGAAATCCTAACCAGATTGTTTGATGTATTAAGATTAATGACAAAACAAAAACTTGTACGTGGCCACAAGAAAAATAATGCTAGTGCCAATAGAAGCAACTTTTTAGAACTGGTGCATCTACTGTCAAAGTACGATCCTATTCTCAGAGAACATTTAGTTAAAATATGAATTGGTCAAAAAAGTTTCAAATTTTTTTAATTGTCACTAGAATTGCAAAACGAGTTTATTGAAATTTTATGGTCTACAGTCTCCAAAAAACTGTAGGTCAAGTTCAAAAGGCCAAGTATTATTTTATGATATTCGAAAGTACCTCAGATAGTTTACACAAAGATCAAACAAAGGAATCATTACTATATGTGATTATTCAGAATAGGGAACTACACAAATAGTTTAATATTTTAAAGATTTCATTCAAACAAAAAAGAAAAACAAAACAGCCGAAATTATTAACGAAATTATACTAAGTAAGCTCGATATTATGAATTGTAGATTGCACGCTTACGATAATGTTACTATAATGGCCGGAAGACAGACTCACATACAACAACGAATAAAATATACCAATGTTAATGCCGAATTCATGCACTGCTGAAACGCTCATTGAAAACCAAGTTTGTTTGCATGAGGCTGGGGGGAGGTGAATTCATTGATATCCTTTGGTACATTGTATCTTTGTTACTTTTTCTAATGCATCTCTATGGGAGGTTCTTATTGATCCTAAAGACAAGAAATTGAAGTGAGTTCAGGACGTAAACTTTAGAGCATGAGGTAATGCAGTAACCATGATACGAAATCATTACAAAGAAAGTTTGACAATGGTAAAGAAGCTAACAAAAATAGGCGAAAGCGTGAACACATAAAAAGATTCAGAAACTTTATTAAACACGATGAAATCATTTTCTTTTTATATGTTTCTTTAGCCTCTGGCAAACGGTGCTGCGCGAAGTGATTGATGCTCAAAATTATTTGTAAATGGAAGAACTTAACTTACATCCGTGTGCTCAGAAAATATGTGCTTTACAAACCTTACTGGAAGAAAAATAAGAACAATCCCCTGGACGAGGCTTTAAATTTATGTTTAATTATTAACAACTTATGTTTAGAGACAATTATTTTAATTGAGCTTCCAAGGCGAATTAGGAGATGCGCTTTTAGCGAAAGAAGTAGAAAATTCGGGTTATAGTACGTAGGCGACTTAAACCGAAAAATGTTTTCTTCATTAGACAGAGTAACTATTGAAATTCGAGAAAGTTTCCAGAAACTTCAGACGTCGATGATGAGGAATATAACCTCGACTAAGCTCTTAAAGATATCGAATAACAGGAGTTTAAGCTGAAGTGCGTGCGTCAGCAAGCTTTCGTAGTTACATCCAATCGTAAGAAATGGCTTATTGATTCTACCCTTCTTCCCACTGGGTTTATTAAAGTTTATTTCGTCAACAAACTTGAAGGATGGTTACTTATTATAGTGATAATGCTAAAAATATCCCTCACAGATGCCATGAATAATGGAAGTTGGGAGAGAAGCTTCTTTAAATTGAAACTGATTAAAAATTATTTACGATCTATACTTTCTCCTCGGAATTGATAAATCTAGTAATTTTAGCAATCGGAAAAGAGTATTTCTGTAACATTAGTGTATGCATGAAAGAGTTCGATTTGCAAAAAACACTCACAATACATTTTTATTTTAATTAGTTCTGATAGATGTTTTCTTTGGAATAAATTCGAAATAGTGACAGCGTATCACAGATTTTCAATAGATTATTTTTGCTTGATTTCGAAAATAGGGCCGTGGCAAATTTAGTGATTGCCCCAGGTGGCCCCTGTAATATAGCGTAAAAAAAACTTTAAATTGCAGAAAGTATAGCGCAATAAAATATACAAAGATATATATTTTTTATGTAAATATATAAAATAAACATAAAATCAGTAATTTAAAAAATTCTACAAATTTCAATAAATTAAAACATTAATAAGAGCTACAAAGCGTATCACAAAAGAAAATAATTAATAATGTATTTTGTAAAACAGAGATAAATTAATTATAATACTATTTCAGAGAGAGAGTGTGTGTGTGTTAGGTATGAATAATCTGGTGTTTAGTATAATATTATGGATTCAACCATGACACTTTAGAAATTAACTTTATTACAAAATGTCATAAAAACCAGATATGAGCAGAAAATCCGTTTCAAAACAGAAATTCAATCAAAGAAAACAAGGTATAAACAAAGGTAACTAATTTAATTTATACCAAATTAGATTGACGTAATTCTTTAAAAACAATTTACACATATTTATACATATTATTAAATACTTTTTATTTTAAAATGTTTTTAAATATATTTACATTCAGAAGCACAAGTGATGGTCTTAAGCATCCAATGTGGCACGATAACGAGTTTTGTGAAATCAGCATTTAATCGCCAAACTGTATTTGAATGATTGATTTTACGAACCTAAAATAGAATTTACTTACATTTATCTGTCGTACCAATTATAAAAAATGCTTTTTTTTTAATAAAATATCATATATAACAAGAAAAATAATTATAAAAAAACATGCTACAATTTTTTACAGTAATAAATAAACATTATTGCAAATAAAAATAAAAATAATTAATATTGAATATTGAAAAACATTTAAAAGCAATCCTCAAAACCTTGAGTATCCGAGTCCATCTCAACTAATGAAATTTCAATTTCATTAATTTCTTCATCCGTTGCGGTTTCAAAGTTCTTAGTCTAGAGGTCATTGAACTTCTGAAATTTTTAAAGCACAATTAAATGAGTTGCAATATTCACAAGATCTATTTGCTTCCAGTTATTTAGTTTTGTAATCAGGGCATTAATATCGCTCTTCTTTCGATTAACAGTAGTAGTTATGTTGGAAGACAATACACAATTCCCACTGGTAACCTCTGTAAAACAGTCAAATATGCATTATGGCGATGATACCAATATTCAAAGATTAAGTTCGAAATATCGCTTATTCAACACTATAATCCAGAATGCGTTTGTCACTGATCCGGCTCTGAATAGCGGACCAAAATGTTACAACTATAATTTATTAAATTTCACTCAATTAACTTTGACGTACCATTTAAATAAACGAACAATATTTATTAATTAAAAACTATATTGAAACACGTATCTTTATGCGAGGCAATGACCGTTTAATTTTACAGATCGTTTTTTCAGAAAACTAAAAACGAACAACTCTTTCACATTCCAAGCGAGAAGAGTGCAACCTTGGGGCCTTAAAATAAACCTCTCTGGTTTAATACAAAAGAAGACAATAGACTCAACATACAGAATTAATTTTGTTTAAATGTGAAGCAATACCTAATTAATAAAAGCATGAGGAGCTTATTTAAGATATCTAGGAAATTACTGATAAATTTGGTACCATAGCTTGTTACTTATATTCGAGATCAATAGAATGTTAACGCCTACACTTTTTTAAAAATTATAAACTATTTCACAAATAAAAATATTTTTATATCTTTTAGCCTATCTTTAAATGAATTCTTGATTTAAATATATTTTATTTATTAATTATTTTTATATTTATTTATTTATTGTTATTGCGGAAACTTAAGAATCTCTCTATCTCTAAATATTGCCCCAAAATGTTCAATTGTCAAGTTCTTCTCTGTTTTTAGAAATCTATATGTTTGGGCAACGGCAGAAAATAAAGTATACTTTGAAAATAAAGTATAAAGGCAATGAACAATGATGATAAGACTTACATATAAAAATGTACGGCTTCAATACACTGTGCATAAAAAAGAATGTATTCAAATGTTCCAGTTTACCAACTTGCAAAATAGTACAAACTACATTATATCTAAGAAACTGATAGCTTGATGAAGAAACAACCTTCAGTTACTCATATCAAGTGCTCCCATTCATTTCTGACTTGTTTCAGATTGGCAGCGTTTTTTTTTTTCATAAAGCATGGGCACGCGTCATTGTCATCCAAAAATCTGTGGGAGCCCTGAAAGAACATCAAATTATGCTTCAAATTGGGGACCTTGACCATAAAAACGCACTAAATGCTGAAACATGCATATGGTGACGATACCATGATTAATTCTCAAGTATTTGAGATGTTTTCGAAGTTTAAAGCTGAAAAAAGACAGAGGACCGAATAAATATGAGGTTGACTACGTTCGAGGCGAAGTGATAAAAATATTGAGCTTGAACAGAATTTCTCCGTCAAGATTCTACTACGACTGGGTTTTTATCAAAGATGTTTTAGACGGGATATGAAAAGAATGCAGCGTATGACGCCCAGTTTATTATTGGAAAGTGGAGATTGGTGTTTCTAGCAAACAACGATATGCCGTCTCATAAGTCACTCCTTGTGCAATATATTACTGCGAGAAGTTCGACTGTGTTCATTATCCACGCCATATACTAACCAGAGAAAGATCTGTCATCCCCGAACCAATTTTTATTTCCGAAATTGAAACAGAAGATAAATGGGAAGTGGTTCTAACATAGTGATGACATCGGAACTCAAAAGTATTGAGTGCATGCGTTTTTGAAGACGTTTACAGGACCTGTACACTCATTCCAAGAGTTGTATCGAATAGTGAGGATATTGTGTAAAAGCTTAATATCATACATAAGAATATCCTCTTAGTTAAATGGTGTGTATGTGGCCTTTTCTAGAGCTTTCTGAATTCACTGTGTCAGTAGAGCTGGCATTTATATAAATATATGTGTGGATAAAAGTAATACAGTCACTTCCACGCCTTTAAATTACATAACACTTTAAATATTTAAGTAGTCAAGGAATTAAGTGAATAATGATGACATCTTTGCAGTGACTTAAATATTTTAATTCTTTGTTTCAAGAAAAATAGAGAAAACTAAACGTCTTCGACAACGAAAAAGGGAGCTAATTTTAAGCTAATTTTAAATAATCATCACTACAAGAAATGTATGCAATATTTTAACATTGAGATACACGTGTACTTTGTATTTATTTATGAATAATGAAAATCACATTCATATGTGCATAAATAATTATTTAGGAGTAATTGATCATTTTTTGTAGAAATTACATTTCTAAGTAATGAACTTAAATTTGCGTACATTTGGCATAAGCTTTACTGCAGTATAACATAAGTACTACGATACCACTTTTTAAAATAACGAATTGAAAATTCGTACTTATTAAATATTAAAAGATATTTTTATTAATAAAATTTGCCTTAATATCAATACAGATATAGTGCAATATATAAAATATGTGACTGGTTTTAGGAAAAAATACGTTCATTATATAAGAAATAACCTCATTTTATAATGAGGAAAATTTCAACACTATAATTAAAGTAGATTTTATGAAAATTGTACTAGAATTGTACCATTTTGAGAAAAACATTCTGGTGTACTTTTTTTCTATGGAAAGTTAGTATCTTTAAAATGTTTAAATTAAGTTTTGTGACATAAGACTGTGACATATTCTCAAGTATAACTATTAAGTGAAGATCTGTATAATTTTTAAAAGCTCGAATGAAAAGACACAAAATATGAAGAATTTTATAATCTCAATTGATGTCAAAATATAAACAAAAGTTTGAATAAAAACTATTTAAGTAAAACAAAAGTTGATAAATGACGGAATTTATTTTAAAAACTAGAACATATAAATCACTATTAATAATATGCGTCATTCTGTGAAATAAACCATTTTTCACGAATTCAATGGTCTTAATTTATTTATTAATAAATGTATCTTAAATATATCAAATCTATTTTTATTATTTTCATATGTATGAAATAAAACAATGACGGCTGTTTTAAATTTTATTATCTTGAGTGTTTTCTGGATATGATGGATTCCATCCAAAAAATTACACTAAAAAGATTTATATATATGATGACTTTTTTTTATGAATGTTTATTTATTGCATTGAAAAATATTTAGGTATAAAGGCTTTTTAAACTTAATTTTTATTTTGGTTAGCATAAATAAATTTAAGTAGATAGTTTGACGTAGACAGACATTAAGTGAAGTAGTTTGTTTTGTCTAATCAATCAGTCAATCATAGGTTAAATGTAAAAGATTTACTGGTAATAAATACATTATGGCGTATTGGAAGAAAGGGTTAAATACGTCTTTTGTGTTCGTTTAAGACGTATATACTTTTTTTAAAGTTACTTTTACAAATTATAGATGGTTTTATAATATATATATTTATTTGCTTCTTTTTGTGTGGGTGGATGGATGT
Source organism: Nephila pilipes (assembly GCA_019974015.1). Classification (NCBI taxonomy): domain Eukaryota; kingdom Metazoa; phylum Arthropoda; class Arachnida; order Araneae; family Nephilidae; genus Nephila; species Nephila pilipes. The sequence continues at coordinate 23,834 of BMAW01017730.1, read as the reverse complement.
GAAAGAGAGAGAGAATGAAAGATTAGTATAAAACAGGGCATAAAAAAAGAATAAGGCTTATTGAGATTAATTGTGCCTAGAAAATACTTATTCCAATTTAAAATGCATTTTTTAATGCAATTAATTCTGACGAAGCAGTAGCGAGGAAAGAAGGCTGGGTTCAAAACATGGGCAGTCAGGGAATGCCCGGAATTCCGTTTACATTGCAATTAATAGGGATTCCGGAAAGTAGAGAACAGAATGTAGGTTGAATAAAAGAATGATAATTAAAAAGAAAAGGAGGGGATTACACAGATTCATCACTCACATTGATTTTACTGTGTGATCTTAATTAAATACATTAATATAATTAAATAAAGGCAGATAATTTTCAACCAGATGCTAAAACGTTTTCATTATTTTTGATATTTATTTGACAAACGTAATTTTTCATATTAATTTCGAAATTTGAATTCGAATTCGTATTTTAAAAAAATGTGTTATATTAAAATTATTTTATTGACAGCTTTCATAAAATAAAATGCTTTTAATTCACGTAAGAGCAAAAGCTAAGGAGGGATTGAATTCATCAAATGGTTTTTGTCTATTAATCAGATCCTTACCGTAAGGAAAAATTAAAAGTTAACCATAAATATTCCTTTATTTGTATAACAAGGTTGTGAGATTTTCGATCCCTTTTTATCTTTGTAAGAGTTAATTTATTTGTCGCATTTATCCCAGCAGATATTTATCTTTATTATTTCATCCTACTTTTCAAATATGTTCTTATTTTTTATTTCCCTTGAGATTCTTGATTTTAAGTAATCACATCAGAGTTTGAATGAGGAAACCCATTGATTGCGCGAAGAATGACTTTTATGTAATTCTTTGAGTGAATTTTAACCTTTCATCCGCATTAAAATTGAACCTTTTATAATGCATATTAATTCCACTATGTTGATAAACTATACTATGTCTTACAAAGTGTGTGAAACAATGAAAAGTATATATGGTCATTTAATTTATCATGTAATGTCTGGTAAAATATAGCACATGATGACACTTAAGTATTATTTTCTTTGATGAATAATAAGATGACTAGTTATTCATGCTTTAATGATAATTTATTTTTCAATGATTTTAATAAATAATAAATATTCAATTCGTAATTGTGTATAAATCACATAAATTACTACAGTTATACAGAAAACGTATGAGTGGAATAGAAATGTGTGAAACCTGTTGAAAACTTGGCACTTGTCCAAGCTAGTTCTTAATGATCTAAACGCTATTACCTACAACCTTCCTTAATGGTAACTGTTATACTCGTACCACCTCAATATCCACCATCATTAATCTTAACATTTCCTCTTCGCTGATCAGAGCTTGAGAGCTCCATTTCTCGAAGAATCCTTCAAATTGATACGTTTTTCTCACTTCTTGTAGTTAGTTGATTATTTCCAGCATTTATATATTTAAAGAAATGAATATATATAATCAAATGGAGGCCCTTTCCTTGGTAAAATCTTAAAATTTTAAATCTAACGAAACTTTTACATTTTCAAAACTCCTTTGTAACTTTGGGTAAATTTATATTTCACCTTTTTCATCTAAATGAAACATGATTACACATATTTACATATAAGAATATCAATTAATATATTTGAGGAATTATATATAGCAGTGTCTTATAGTCTACATCCTGTTAGTTATAAATTTAAATACATTGTTTTCCGATTTTTTTTTTTACTTTTTACAATTTTTAAATAGCTATGTCTTTTTGATAATTTACGTATTTGTAATTTTATTTTTTAGGTAATACACATTCGTATGGAAGTTTTTAGATTTTTTCCTCTTATATAATTAAATTTGAGTGTTTAATTTCAATTCATTTTTTTCATTTACAATTATTATATGTTTATTTTTATGGTTTGACACATGTCTTCTTTCTCATTGGTTAAGGGCCGATTATTTACATATTGTTTTCATTATAATAATATAAAATAATTTACTAGCTTGATTTTTATCTTAATTTTGATGTTAATTACACACACACACACACACACACACACACACACATATATATATATATATATATATTTGATATCAGACGAAAACTTTTACTTGGGAAGAAACCATAAAGGGTGAGTTTTCTTACGCATAGCCATTCATACCGTGTTTTTCAAGAAGCATGGCGGTGTATAGAAATCAGGAAAAGGCGATGCCTTCTGAAATCCATGATAGAAATGACGACTCAAGCTTTATGTTTTCCATTACAGCGCAGTCTAGCGATTCCCCGCTTTCTCTACACCTATGCATTGAATAGTAAAAATTGCTTACTTACTTGTTATCAGCCCTTAAATTTTTGTCCATCAGTTTTGAAACATCCTATATATTTAATTACGGTCGGACCCATTGACTTGCTAACTGACCATGGTTTCCTACTTGAAAAGTTTCCAAGTTAATCTATTTCCACATAACATCAGGAATTTCTGTTAAGATCAGATATTAAAACTTTTTTCCTTTCTATTTTATGTATTGTAAGATAAACATGCTATGGAACTCCAATTTGAAGTAGTATACTTATACTCCAAATAAAATAAATTAGTAACACGACAAAAATTGTCAAATGGTACTTGAGCAAATGAAAACGAGCATAAAGAAGTGCATGGGTATAGTAGGAAACTTTTACGTAATCAAAACCCTACATTTACCCTGATGGTGACTTTCGTTTAAAAAAAAAAAGAGAGAAGAAAAAATTCCGTGTAAGCGAAAATAAACAAAAGGTTGTCCTTGAGACGCATCGTTTGAAAGTTTAGAGATAAGAGAAGGTCAAACATTTCAATTTTTTGAATTTATTGCTCATTGAATTTGAATGTCCAGATTGAGGATATAATCACTATTTCTCGGATGAGAAATGTCCCTTTTATTAAATTAGAGATTATTTTCAGGATCTCACGGTCTTTGAGATCAACTATTTGTTCAAGTATTTTTATAGTTAAGATTTGAAGGATAATAAAGATTTTTCTTGCATGAATTATTTTCGTTGTGATTCAAAAGAATATCGAATGAGTATAAACGTTATGCAGGAAATTCATATCGATGCTGGAATTTATATTATCCCTCAATTTACAATAATATTATAACTCGCGATTTCGTAACTACGTGAACACCGATTACTGCGAATTGACTGGATATGACTGTACTCATAATTACATAAAAAATAATAAATGTGATCTATATGCATAATAGATAAAAATTCCTATTCTAAATCGACAATGAATAACTTTTTGAATAAATCGTCAAATTGAAATATCTAACCACGTTGCTTTGAAAATCAAATTTACGACCGGAATTCAATTCTCACAGTCAATGTTTTGTATTCACAATGTTAAAAAAATAATGCTAGCTTTAATGCAAAGCTCTGTCTATCCTTAGAATTAAAGAAAATTAAATTTTTCAACACTTAAATGTTAATAATTCCTGAACAATACAATTATAATCGTTACTTCTGACGTGATCATTTCAAAAAATGAGCCTAAGGCAATCAAAGAACGTAACGTACATTTATGGGGACATGATCGCCTTTGATCCTTTTTTACTAAATTTAAGAAAAAGTTTATGTTCACCATATTTGAACAAACATAAAATATACATTTCAGAAGAAAAAAAAATCCTTCATTTCTGAGAAAACTATTTTTTACCCAAAATCTTTATTATATCAAAATACTTATTTTTAAATTCCTACTTCTACAATTTCAAATATATTAAGACATCTATTTCTTAATTTTTTAATAAATAATTTTTCTCAAATTTCTCATACCTCTCTGCAGGGATTTGTTTCTACTCGTGTTATTTAGAGCTTTACATCCCGTTCCCCCGAAAAATACGAAGCACAGTTAAAAACGGTAGATTTATGATAACAAATCTATACATGTAAATCTTAATATAATTTTTGAAGCATGTAACACAAAACCACTGAATAGAATTTCAAAATTTTACATTGGTTATGAAAAAGTTTTAGAATCTTAAGCCCATGACTATCACATAAAACTAAAAGCTGTTTAAAATTTAGAGCTCATTGAAATGATTTGGCTCACTGTTAAAGAAAAATGTTATGCAACTCGCTAAATAAGGCAGGTAGAGCTATGACAGCTTACACATATAAAGTCATAAAATTAAGGTAGTAAAACGTTTTTCGTTATGTAGACATTCTTAGGGTACTATTTACATTCAAATCACTATTAAAAGTTGACTCTTCTCAGACTCATCGAAATGCTCAAATCGGAAATGCATTATCGACAAATACGAGGGTTATTCAGAAAGTAAGGAACGTTTCCGTCTGACTTCGCTAGGCACGCACCGATCACGTATGTTTTGGTGTCTGCGTGCTCGGCATCTCAGTTGGCGTCCAGCCATCACAACGGGAACATTTCCACGCTGCCCTTTTTTTTGATATTCAAATTTAAAATGGGCGCTGCAATTGAAAATCCCGCTAGTTGTGAGGTGCGGTTTGTGATACGGTTTTTGTTGGCAAAAACCCTAAAACCTATGTAAATTTATCGACAAGTGTGTAAAGTGTACGGAAATAACGTAATGAATGAAAGTTTAATCCGGAAATGGTGTATTCAATTTAAAAATGGCTGAACTAACGTTTACTATGAAAAGAAGAGTGGACGCTCTAGCATTGTGACTGACGAACTGGTCACTAAAGTTTATGAAAAGATTAGTGAAAACCACCGTTTCACAATAACGGAGTTTTTACTTAGTTTTCCGCAAGTTTCACGGACTTTGTTGTTTGAAATTGGCTGCAGAATTCTATGACGAAAGAATTTCAAAGCTAGTCCACCTCTATGATAAGTGCCTCAATTTTTTTGGTGACTATATAGAAAAGTAGAATTTTAGTCGCTCTTTCTGATGTATATAACAAATTTTTTTTCTTGTACTTATTTTCATTTTAATTCCCAAACGTTTCTTACTTTCTGAATAGCCTTCGTAGATGATTTGATCGAAAGAAAAAGTGACCGACTCTAATGAATTGGAAGGAAATCATTATTCTCTGCGGCAATTTATTGTTACATGTAGGTTTGGCGACTTGCGTGGAAATAGCACAGCTAGGCGGGAAAATTTATCCCATCAACGATACTTCTTGGATCTGGAACTCTCAATATTAAAATGTGTTTCTTTACCACCAATTTATTTTTCAAGGGAACAAAATAAAAATGAGAGTGGACCTACTTGAGTTTATCGTCCTTAAATATAAACATTTTAACAAAAACAATATATACATTCATTAAGCGCTTTTTAATCCTACATGTTCGGTAGTCCGGCTATATATTGAGTTATCGAGCACAAATATACTCGTATCTTTACTGATTATACCATAGATAAATTACTCTATAGACTAAACTTTAAGCAAATGAAACTTATATTTAACGTATGCACGTGTATATTGAACCTGTCGAGATTGTATAAATATCCGACTATGTATTTCATCCTTCTGACAGCTACAAACTTAAATTCACATGTTAAACATTAACTTATTTGAATATTCATGAGTTGATAAAAAAAAGTACGTAAGAAAAATTTATACTCTAAAATAATAGTCAAAATAAGTTGCGGCGATTTGCTCTGGTCACATGACTACGCTTATACATTTTAAGAGAAATTTAACGAACACCATTTGGGCTTCAAGAGCATTTAGCTGTGTTGTACAGTGATAGTAAACAATAGTAATATTTAGTAAATATAATATGTAACCCACTAAGAAAACAAGTAACACTGTACCTAAATTACTACCTGCTACGATAAACACTAGGTGAAAATGTAAGCATCGTTGGTTGTCAAGGCCAATAAGTTTCCAAATTCACACAAAAATATCCAAAAGCGAACAGTTCGATTGGAATGCGCTAAACCATCGAACTTTGGTGTAAAGAGAGGCTACAATGTTATTGATACGCTGGGAGGAGGTCATGAGTAACGATGAAGTTTATATTTTTTACTAAATATTAATAAATGCATTAAGAATGCCTTTTCTTGTTTGCCAAAAATGGTGAAACTTCTCTGTAGACCAAATAAATTCCTATTAAGATGGTATTTGATGATAATTATAACAAAACTGTTTTGAGAAGTATCGTTTAGAGATTAGAAAATTTAAATTAATATGCAAATCTTAGAAATAAAAATATAGGAAAGCGAAGAAATACTTAGGGAGAATCAACGCATATGAATTTTACAACATATATAGGATATGGATAAAAAGACAAAATTTCGAGATTTTATCGAAAATTTTTGGGTTTGATAGAAACAAAATGTCATTGAAATCCCTTTATATTGAGTTTAATTTCTATTTTAATACGTTATACAGAGGAAATTAATTTATCAAGTCCTCCACAACATATTGCTCTATAGTATACAACAAAAATAAAAACTGAAAAATAAGCAGTAAATTTTGCTTTAAACGCTAAGCCATGCAATCCTCTTCAACAAGAAATGGAGGACGTCTTAAGCCTCTCTATCTCCATTAAGGATCAACTGTGAGATTCCTGGGTATTGATAAATTTAATCTTGTACAAACGAAAAGAAAGAAATAAAAAGTCAAACTGTGATGAAAAAATTCCACATGTGCCACAGAAAGGAAATGACTAAAAAAGGCTTAGCTCGCAACGTTTGAAAAAATTCAGGCAAAAAAAAAAAAAAAAGAAAGAAAGAAAGAAACAAAAAGAAAAACAAACAAACAAAAAAGGGAAAAAAACCCTCTATTTTTTCTACAAAAATATCTATGAATTGTAGCTCGAAGTCAATCAGCATAAATAAAAAAAATTACTGAGCTTCAATGAAGTCTACTCGTAATCTTGGAATAGAGAGTAAAAAGTTTAATATCAGGATTATTTCATGCCGAAATAATATTAGTTAGTCACAGTTCGAGTATTAAAGAAACTATATAAAGAAACTATTTTTAATCAGTTGACAAAACTTTTCTTACTTAAAGTTAAGAAGTAAAGTTGGAATTGACACTTAATACTTGGACACGTGACACATGGAATTAAAAAAAAAATCTACTATTTAGATACACTCTATTCTTATTACACATTGTATGTAATTCACATGTGATCCACAATGGTACAATTAATCCTTTTACTACAGTTTGTAACCTCATCTGATGTATTACGAATTATTTGTTATTCATGGAAGGACACAACTGTCACAGTTAGTTTTTTGACTAATCTTGTAACCTCGTCTCATATTGAAGTAGTGTTTCTTATCCGTGAGGAAAACGCATGCACAATCGGTACAACTGGATATGATTTCATTTTAAACTTAAGATATGATTTGTAAATTAAATTCAATGCATTAAAAACATTTAATGAAAGGAATAAGTTTTAATTATTGATAAAGAAATATATATATGGGAGTGAACGATGATATCTCTTTAAGTTTATCGAATATTAATTGAGGGACATAGTTAAAATCAAAGCAAGTCCAAATTTTTCTCATTATTATCTTTTCTTGAAGTTTCTTTCCAGGAAATACGTAAGGTTTGGTTAACAATGTCGTTTAATGATATAAAAACCTTTAATTTAATCTTCAGAATTTTTTCAGAGAGATTCATCAATTTTCCCTGCATAATGCGAATTTTTCATTGTTCTAAGTAGTGATGCAAGTCATTTTCGAAAACTACGTTGATACGCTCCGTCGCTTTTTAGAGCTTTAACTGACTCAAATCTCATCCTTTTTATCATTGGTTTCATTTAGGGGAACAGGAAAAGATTAAAAGGGTAAGGCTGCTTGAATAAAGAAAATGTGTCATTGTAGGAATCTTATTCTTGCCCAAATTGAATTGAGAGTCAACTCCGTATGTGCAGAGGCGTTGTTCAAATGAATAATCCATAACTTTTTTTTTACAATTGTAAAATCTACCAAACGGAATTTTTGTCGATTTCCATCGTTTTTCAGCAATTGTTTGACAACTCGACTAACGATCTTTTCAAACCAAAATGCCAAATTTTTTCAATGTTTTTGTCCTTCATTGACGTGGTAAGTCGCAATGGAACGTATGCCATCTTCAATGCATATTGTCATTCCTCTTTGCAACGTTTAACCACTTGAATCAATTAGTATGTGATAAACATTCATCTGCATGTGCTTATTTTAAGAAGGAACGAGTTTCTGCGGTGGATTTATCGAGTTTCAGAACAAAATTCACAACACCTTTCCAAACACTAAAAGTTTTTTGGCAGACTGCGCGTTGTATGAATGGTCCAAAACGAACAAATGCCATGACTCAATTTAAAGCTCAACAATTAACACTGGGGTAGGAATGGAAAAAAAGAGGATCTCACGTGACTCCACCGTGTGACGTTTCATCTTAAGGCACACACTGTATGTCTGTAGAACAATTAGATCTGAATTTTTTTAGCAGCAACCTTGTAGTTTTTTCGAAATGGAGCAAGAAAACAAGCACAAATGCAATATTAGTTAGTTATGACGCCCTGGTTTCGCTTCTGTCAATAATTTTTTCATCACAAGGCACTAAAGCTACATAAACAAGAATAAGTATTGAAATTAACTGATATTTTATACACGTTAATAGAAAATGATTCAAAAATCAATATTTGCAATTAGTAGGTATAGCAAAATTCATCACGCGCTCACTACAAACGATTGCCGGAAATACATACTTACCTAATTAGTTTTAAATGTAGGTCCCAATCTGGACCTGAACCAGCGTAAAACTATACTTTCTTTCTCGTCTTATCTCTCTCTCTCTCTCTCACTCACTCACTTTCTCTCTTACTAATGAAACCCCAGCTTCCGTTTATCACCTCCACTATCCTATTACTGATTCCCCCAACTTCTTATTTCTTATCTTCTATAATTGGACTAGTTGTCATGGTCATGGAATCCCGGTTGGCTTTGTTTTCATCGAGCCGTAGGTTTTGAGCTCTGTTGCCTCTAAAGAACCTCCGTGAGGCGGGGCTGTTGTACATTAAATCTGATCGAGGTCCAAAGTCCTCCCTTTGGTGAAGTGAAGAAAGCTTGCACGAGGAGGTGACAGCTCTGGTGCGTTGCCTTCGTCATTTGACCGAGGTTCAAAATTATGAGTTCCTTCGCCAAAAGACCTCGTGGTGCTTCTCAGTAAGACGTTTAAAAATAATCATGTCACAACCTACTAAAATCTTTCATCTTCAGATCTATTCACTAAACTTCTATATATAGCAAAACTGACGTATATAATTCCCAAGTTTGAGTCTCTCTAATCATGCAACATCATAGGGAGGACCTTAATGTCATTTGAAGGGAAATACTCCTTGTAAAACCCCTATCACACTCATCTCCTTTATGGCAAGTAATATGAAAATACAAAGATATTAACTGGTGTCGTTTTATTTAGCTTCCCTTAAAATTCATGACTAACCTTGTTCCTGCATTGTACATTTCAATCATTATTTCTTTCTCTCATTTTCATATGGATTTTATTTGTTAGTATATAGGCATTTTATAACTATTTCTATTCCGATCTATAAGAGTTATCACAGGGAGCAACGGGTATGTCAGATAAAAAAATAAAATAACATTTTTATGTGAAACATACGAAATAAAAAGTATATTTTGTGATAGATATAATTAAAATAGGCACGGAATTCCTTTATAAAATATATAAATAAAATGTGTTATTATTTTCATTAAATACGATTAATGTTTTAAATATGCATTATCTTTTATGATTATTTGACTTAAAATGTTTGAATACAAATATAATAGTTGTTTAATTTAAATATGTTTGTGAAGTAGCCCTAAAATCGCTATTCCTTACAAGATTAAATATAATTTGCAGTTACCAATATATATATATATATGTCTTTCCAATCCAAAATTTGTACTTGAATCGCAATTGACTTCCTATTACCCGACTGAGCTGAAATTTTGTATACACATATAACTACTATTCCAATATAAAACTATGATACTATCAAGCAGTAACAGATTTAGGGGAAGATAGTCTGGGGCCTGGGTCTTGGTCTTAACAGTCTCTAGTTTAAAGTTGGACTCTCGTTCTCTTATAGCTGATGTAATTGCTTCTTTTAGATTTAAATTTCCAAATACTGAAGAATTTAAAAAAATTATAATTTAAAAAAAAGAAAACATTTTGAAATTGAAGTTTTCATTTTAAGTTAGAGTAAAATGTACAAAATCGATATTATTCAATAGTAAAATAATATGTAATTTAGTAAATATTGAGCCTTTAATAATCTTCTTTTGATATCACAAATAAGTAAATAACTATGATATTTAATTTATGGGTAATTACTTAAGTATCTCAGTAAACGTGTAAGATTTTTTTAAAATTAAATATTATTTTACACTCATTGTATCGTTTTAGTCCCTCTTTATGTAAAAACTTGATTTAAAAAAAATTTAACATTTATATTTTTATAGTCTCAATTTGAAGATGCCTTATAAGATTATATTAAAAAAGCAAAATGCTTTAACATATCCAAAAAAATTACGTGAATTTTTAAATTATTAAGGCATCCCGTAACTGTATTTCACGAAATTCAAAATAGACCGATCCTCCTAGGAACACGTCTTTTATCATTCCCAGTTTCCTTTGTTGAAAAATCGCTGTGGCAATTGAAGAGGAAATCCAGCGGCTGTCAACACAAAAGGAATCGATCCCCAGACCCGAGAGAACACGTCAAGATACGTGTTTCACGCCTCTTTCTCTTATAGAGACGAAACCCTTGGAGTGTAACTGTAACAAAAAATAACAGATACTGTTTCTCTCAGAAGGGAGCAATTTCCTAGCAAATCTTTTAAAAGTATTCGAACGAAAAGTGTTGCATGTCTTTTTACTTATTTGACATTGCGGATTACTGAGTGGGTTTACGAAGACGTCGCTAGGGCTTGCAATACCGGTAAATAGTGATTTATTTTCCCAGATTGTTACCAGTAACCCTGTAAATCGTATTTCCCTTAAAATAAGTCTCTGCGATCTTATTCCATTTGAGAATTCTCCATTTTTTTTAATAAAACGTGACTTATGTAAATCAGCGTTGCTATATTCAAGTGTAGTGAGGAGGTGAGATCAGATCGCGATATTAAGTATTTATAGAGAGAGTTTATGTTAAAGTACTTATAGAGCTGAAAAAAGATTGAGTTTGTGGAGGAAAAGGAATTTGCTTAAGTTAACTGGTTAAACAAGTTCTGAAACATGTTCAGAAAAGATGCCGCTTTAACATACACTCAAATATATATATATATATATATATATATATATATTCAAAAAATAGAAAATTTTGTATTTTAAAGTTCCTGAGATACCTTGAATAGAAATAAATATAGTTTAAATATTTAACTGATTGATTCTCTAATTGACTAATTAGTAAAATTTATGGATCAAAAATGAGCAGCGAAGTCTGGACATCATAGTTGTAAATTATTTTACCGGTATTATAGTAAATTATGTACAAAGTTATAATACACATTTTACACCAGTTTTCCTGTGCATTTATTAATTTTATTAAGTCAAGTAAAACTATAATCAAATCTATAGTGGCTTGGAATTCATTGGGCACACCTCTACGCATAAATAATGATACACTCGCTTTTGCCTACCATGTTGAAACATAAATATTTAATATAACTGATTCCTAAAATTCAGTATCTACAATTTTTTCAACATGTACAGTTAAAATATTCTTGAAAGTAAAAATTAACTTCGAGATAAAGCATAAAAACAGAAATATAATACAAAAATGAGTATCTAGCAAAAAAATATAATATTAGTTAAATTATAAACAAAGAACTGAACTATTTTCAAAAGGTAGCCTTTTGCATAAGAATTTTTATTTTGTACAACACTTAGATCATAATTTCGAGACCAAAGTTTTATCAGTATAATCTCTTAATTCATTATAAATTTTCTATTTGTTTTCATAGTGAAAAAGTATTTATATATATTTATCACGAATTATTTTTAAACATGTTCATCTGTAACTATTACATATTATGAAAAATATTCATGTATTAATTATTACATACAATATATTTTAAAAATATTGAATTTTATTTATATTCAAAATACAACTTATTTTCATACACTCTTGTCCCAATATACAAGTATCAAACAAAATGTTTTATTGAAATGAATTTCTATTTAGAAATGAAAGTTCATATAATTCTCAGTAATTACCCGGTGCATCAGTTTTGTTTGAAAAATTTGCAGAATTACCAATAATGAAAATAATCTATAAATTTTCCTTAGATGTGATTGATAGAAAACCCTGACAGAATTCTTGGACGGGGCATAAATTTTACTGTATGAGCAGTTGAAGCAGATGATAATTAATATGATATAGTGTTGCATGTGATAATAGAGATTGTTTTCGCTTATGAATGTGAAATATTTTTTCACTTTGTAACTGATTTTAACGAGTTTCCCCCTCCATTTAACCTTTTGGCTACTTTATCATGCTATCTGTATTGAGATTCGTGCCTTGCAAATGAGCTGTAAGTTATGCAAATTAGCATGTAAAGTAAGGAATAGCAAATTATTGGATAGAGAGACATAAGGCAAGAAACTTCTAAGAGACAGATGCAGTTGAGAAATGGCTGAGCACACAATATATCTGAAAACCAATATGAAGTGTTCTTCCAATAATGAAAACTTGACATGGATCCTGTTGGTAGAAATTATCTAAAATCCCGTGGTGAATTCGGTTATAATTGTACAATGCATATTTGTTAACTTCAAACTGCGCTGTGGAAGAAGAATGTTTTCCAGTGTGAGTGTCCAGCCCGATGCTACAGAAATGATAAGATAAGCTAAGCTGCGAGCGACGAAGGTACAGACTCAATGTCCATCACAAAGCTTCACAGAAATTGCGTTGCTGAACTGAGGACATACAAAAGATTAAGAAATCCACAAACATTCCAGGGTGAATCATGTTGATCCCAGTCGTCTGTGGAAAGTAGGAAAAGTCCATGAGGGAATTTAGGATCGGTAAGACTGTAGTTGTCGACGGACAGCAATTATATTACACGGAATCACACACTAACCAGACTTTAAATTCATGTTCTCACATATTTTTTGATACAGATAAATTTCGACCTCCTTTAACTCATACTTATTCTGGATATCATTTGGTTAAGAATCTATCTCATCAAATTTTTGTCATTGATTTAAACGGTTAATCTTTAAATGTCCTTATAGACAGATTCAAGCCTGTGGATGAATTTTCAAAGACAATACCTTCAGAATTTTCACAAGAAGTAACAACAATGATTTACATAACGAACTAACAAAACTTAATGATGAAAGTTATCTAACTAAAAATGTCAGAGTAACCAGATACGAGAGGCATATTTGTTTTTTTAATCATGAGTAAGAACGCAAAGTTGTTTCAACTTCTTTGTTTTCATTTAATGTTATAGAATATAATGAAAAATTGGAACCTTGTTTCAGATAACAAAACGCTCAAAATTTCTCTCTGACATAAACTCTGACGTTTGGCTACTATGCATTCTAATATAGGCAAAATATTGTTAGAAAAAGAAAGAGAAATGAATATGTCTTTTTTAAATTTCTTTTATTGGTATTAATCTCCCGCACTCATAATTAATCATCAAATAATGCGATAAGATATTTAATTCCATGTTTTCTTCAATATGAGGGGAAGAAAGTGAAGACTGAAGCAAATCCATAATTTCGAGATATTTATCAGAATTTCACTCAAATGCTAATTGTTTCTTTATTATTTAGATCTGGAAAACCTTTTTGTGTTAGATTAAAAACCTCTTTAAATTATAGATTTGTTAATATATTTTTAGACAAAGATAAGTATGAAATGATTAGTATGATTTTTTTTCATTTGTTGATGAATAAAAATTAGTGATTAGAGTAATTAAGTAATTAGTAGTTAATTTATAGTATACATATTTAGTATTCTTATTTTAATAATATTTAATACACTAAAATAAGGATATTAAATATGCTTTCTATATTGATGATGCATTCTGTATAATTTTATAATTGATGCATTTTATTAATTTTCAAGTTTTATTCATTTTCAATGCCCTTTAACTTAGAATTTACAGATTAATATATTTTTTTGAAAAACTTTTTTAAAAAATGCATGATATATTCCGAATGAAGAAGAAATAATACACTTAAATTAGCGTGGGCTGAGAGACAAATTACTATCCTCCTAAAATCATCTGCAAATTAATTAAGATTAAATGAATTCGAAAAAATGAGATCACCCAAATGGATTATAAACTATACTGTTAGATTTCTTGTTATTTTATGGATGCCATGATTTCAGTATCTGAAACCACGAATGTGTATTAACGTTCAGGAAAGTGTACATACTCTCGTTTGATACTTAAATTTTTTAAAGTATATTTTGTATCGGGAAGAACCAATTAATCAAAAGAACATCAAATAATCCTTAATAATTTTGAAAAAAAAATTATCTTCTGGCTATAATAATTTATATGAAGGAGCTCACATTTTTAATTTTTATGTACTCTTAATTTTTAAAAATAAAATAATAATAATAATATGATCTGTTAAATATAGACATGAAAATATTATTCAAACCACCTTAAAATTAAATAACACATATTATAATAAAAAAAGCATTTAATTTTCTTACGAACTATAAAAAAAAAAATATTAAGTACATATTAAGATATTTTATAATCAATAATTATCAAACTGATGAAAAAAACTTACAATATCAGGTAACCCAGCATATCTAGTCAAGATAAAATGAATTCTAGTGAGAATCTTAGCACAAAAAACAAAGCTAAATTAAGACAAAAAGTAAAAATAAAATATGGATGTTGTCAACAATTATTAGTTTAATTCAATAGTTAGACTGAATTTAAAATCATTGAAATTACCATTAATTACCTTAATATCTTAGAACAATTTCGTAAGTTTTGTGCAAAGGTTTACAAAAAACACATTAGCCACCCAAGGTGCGCATAATTTTATAATTATTATTAAATAACTCAATTAAATATAAAGTTTAAAGTAAACGATGAAATATCAAGAAATCTAGAATGGTAAACTAACCTCTAGGAGAACTAATTAAACATTTATCAGACTTATCACATTTACATTTATTTGTTGAAAAAATTTAGAATTGGAACTAAATAGAACATTTAAACAATCTAAAGACAAAATAAATATTTTATTAACGTTTTTTGTAATAAAATTCTAAGATGAGGAATAGGAAAAATACACGCACACACACACACATATATATACATATATACATTTACTTTTTTTTCATTTAATTTTAGTCCCATAATCTTATAATAAAAAATTTGAAAAATCTTAACCTGGTATCAAATTTTGTGTTTAATCATTTACAATGCTGTTTTGTCTATTATCGAATTCGCCACTGATGTTGTTTTCGTCATGAAGTGGATTCGAGACTTGATTTCATTATTGTTCTGCCATGTAACGGGACTGAAGTACATTAAATGTATTAAGGCTTCAGTTTTCACACTGACGATGTATGAAAGTTTGAAGATTGAGATTCCAGCTTGGTGTCCTCCTAGTCACTTGAGCAGATTCACAATCACAAGTACCGGCGTCAATAACTTTCATGGTCCTTCTCTTTGCGACGTAATAAGCAAAGTCCTTCTCACTTCGACGTAATAAGATCTACGAAATAATATATATTTGTGAATTCAGATTGCTTCTCATTTTCTTCGGTCAACAGAGTTAGAAGGCATTTTCAACGAAAGAATTAGAATTGTGGCAAAACTGATTCGTATACAGAGGTATAGGATCCCGAGTAGTGAGAAGTGAGGATCTAAATAAGGATAATATAATTTGGACCCACCGTACATGTTATTCTACTGACTCACAACAAATCA
Organism: Nephila pilipes; assembly: GCA_019974015.1. Classification (NCBI taxonomy): domain Eukaryota; kingdom Metazoa; phylum Arthropoda; class Arachnida; order Araneae; family Nephilidae; genus Nephila; species Nephila pilipes. The sequence goes on along the minus strand of BMAW01017730.1, from coordinate 7,958 downwards.
TATAAAGCAGTTAAGTGTCTTATCGCTATTAATCTTTAGGTTTATATAAGAGTAGAGATTAATCTATAGATGTGATAATGGGTATATTTGGGTTAGGCCATTCTAGTAGTGGAGTCGTGTCGTGCTCGTAGAACCGAAATTTCGAATCCGGATACCATTATGACCAACCGTGTAGCGGGGTTGATGTATGTTATGTCTATAGAGGTCTTAAGTCTTCCCATTGGTGTGGTTTGAAATTTCGAAAATGGAGGTGCCAGTTTAGATACCGTCCTCCTCGCTTGACTGAGGTTAAAAATTACGAGGTCCTGTCGGCAATAATAGTCGCATTGCTTCTAAATGCAATGATGATAACCAATAAAACATTATATATACATTTTAATCATTATTATCAACTTTCCTCATTTCCGAATGAAAGATAATCCAAAAAAAGAGAATTATTTTTATTGAAATTTTTACAAAACACCTTTTTTTTTTAAAAGAAAAAAAAATTCTTTTTTTTTTCTTATTTTCATAATATTCTCGATAGCAATGACTTCGGTACTGATACACAGTTCGAACGAAACAAAATTAATCATTTGAGAATGTTTCACAATTACATTTTGAAACGCTAATGCAGAATGAATGCAGGGTCTTGAAAGGAATTGAACCACGGAATCTGTCCTAATGACTTTTAGAATATGTCATTGTAACTGCCTCCCCAACATTTACTTAAGGTAATTAGTCAATAAATTACGGTCTACGAAAATAAAAAAAAATCGCAATCGAAGTAAGAGAAAATAGACGATTATACTTTTTAATACATTTAAGTTGCTTCAAAAATGGGAATTCTCAAATTCTCTATTTTTGTCTACTAACTCAACACAGCTATAATCTAGATTATACAAATAATCATATTAATGTCTTACCACATACTCGGTTTCGATCTATTTTTATCACAAAAACCGGTGAGCTAGAGTGAGTATAATAACATCATCTCACTCTGGAAGATTCTTCTAAACTGTCATCAACTAACGATGCACACTCACCAATGGCAACTAACACTACACTCACCAATGGCAACTGAAACTACACTCACCAATGGCAACTAAAACTACACTCACCAATGGCAACTAAAACTACACTCTTTTAATCACTATCATCTAAACCAGGTCTGTCCAAACCTAAAGAATTTCCGGTTGGCTTTGGAAGTTTATTTTATTGAATCGGACCGCATAATATATATATATATATATATATATATATATATATATATATACAGGGTGTCCAGCGTTAATGTGACTCAATAGCTAATTCCCGACCCGTTCAGTTTAGATATGCACTTCCAATTTGAAAAATGTTTTAAAAAATATAAAGAATATTTTTACGTGCTACCAAAAACCCCATTTAAAAATAATTACAAAAGTTAAATTTTTATGCGGTCCCTAGGTCATATCACTTGTATTTAGGAAAATATGCATTACACAAAAACAAAGTAAACACGAAAAGTTTCATTTTATTACGATAAAAACTGACCGAGTTATGCCTACATAAAGTTGAAGCATCTGAATTGCTCAGAAAAGGAGGTCGTATATAAGTTGAGTTTTTAGAACAATTATTCATTATCTACAGAAAGCAAAAGAAAAACATGATGAACATTAAAACATCATATTAAATATCATAGATTGGCAATTTGTATTGTTGTATGACAAACAACAAAAGTTAAATTAAAGAAATACAACTTGTACCGAAAAGATTAAAACAGATTGTTTTAACAAATAGCAGCAAAAGAACTCAGGATTTGCAATTCAAATTATAGCATAATGTGGAATGATGCGCCAATCAGGAATCAGGGGCTTTATTATATCAGAATGACCAAATTAACTTAAATAATGTTCAAAATGACTGCCTTCCGCAGAAATGCAGTACCGAACCTGCGTCAGAAATTTCGCCAGTAGCTTCTGCAATATTGTTGGTGTCACAGACCTGCATGCTATGCTGATTTGATTAAGTAAATTAGATTTACTCGTGGATTCACGTTCGTACACTTTGCTTTTTAGGAAGCCCCATAGGAAGAAATCAAGAGGCCTTAGGTCGGGTGATCGCGAGGGCCACACCTGTTGACCTCCGTAGCCGATTATTCGAGTGTCAAATATCTGCGTCAAATGTATATGGTTGCGCAGATTTGTGTGCAAGTGCCCCATCATGCTAGTACCACTTGCGTGACAAATCCCGTAAGGAAACTTCCTCTTCTAAAAATCGGCTAACAGTCCAGATAAAATTTCCGTGTATGATTCTGATGTTAAAGGTCCATCGAAATACATTGGGCCAATTAAAGTGCTCTTTCATATTCCGCACCACACATTCACCGACCAACGCACTTGGTGGCGATTCGGTCGAATTAGATGTGGGTTTTAGAGGGACCAATAATGCATATTCTGTGTATTAATAGTGCCTTGCCTCGAGAACTGGCATTCAACCGACCACAAAACTTCATTCAAAAAATCTGGATTGTCATCCAGTGTGTTTAACACGAAATTGCAAAAATCAAAACGACGCTCCTGGTCTCCGGGCATTAGTTCCTGCGACAGGAGTGGACTATAAGGATATGCACCGTACGTATGTAATATGTTCCACACCATCGATTTTGAGTAGGAACAAAGCTTGCTAATATCCCGGACACTACTTTCAGGATGAGCCAAGGCATATCCTAGAACATTCTCAGCGGGTATACGCAAGATTGAAGGTGTACGAGACAAGAGAATACGTCTATGACAACTCCCAGTTTTATACAAGCGTTGAACAGCAATTGTACAATAAAATGGATGTCTTCGACTGGGAAATTTAATGGCATAAAGTCTTGCCGCCTCTCTCTTATTTCGATTTCACTGCCCATATAACAGTACCATTTCACAATATTCTTCATTGGTATACATCTCGTTTTCCCGTACTAGAATTTGTAATATTTGAATACGATTGTATGCAATTGCAAGTGACTTCGCACCAGAATTTTAACGTTCGCAGTGATCAGTACCGCAACAAATCAGTCTGCAGCAGCAGCAAATCAGTCTATCGTTCTGGAACAGCTTTTGAAATATTTTCTTCGTTCAAAATATTTTATTTTATCTATATTTTATTTTATGTTTTTATACGTACCCAGAATAAATTTTATTCCTTAAGTACTTAATTATTGTATTATTAACGTAATGTATGTACTTTTAAATTTAAAAGCGATTTACATAAGAGTGACGTATAAGAGCGGAAATTTCCTGGCAGAATTTCAATTAATTTCATACTGGAGACGGCCCCTTACTAGCTTCTTGAAAATGGCCTAGAAAATGGGTGAAATATATGATTTTCAAAGTTCCATAACTCGGCCAGTTTTTATCGTAATGAAATGAAACTTTTTGTGTTTAGTTTGTTTTTGTGTACTGCATCTTTTCCTAAATATAAGAGATAGGACCTGGAGACCGTATAAAAATTTAATTTTTGTAATTTTTTTTCTAAATGGGCTTTTTGGTTTAAAAAGCAAGTAAAAACATTATTTACCTTTTTTAAAACATTTTTTAAATTGGAAGTGCATATCTAAACCGAACGGTTCGGGAATTAGCTATTGGGTCACAGTAACGCTGGACACCCTATATATATATATATGGGTGCAAGCTCTAGTGTTGAATGAAGCAAGTGAACTACTACAACTTTCACCTTTCGAATCATGGTAAGCGACTTATCCTCACGAACCTCATTAGAGAAATCAAGAATATTCTGCTACAGTCACTCTCTCTGGAACAAAACGCTTCTTCTTGAAGTATAATAGGCTTGCTGAAGACAGATTGGTTGCTGCTATTTCGCATGTTCTGGGTCTCGCATTCTCTCCCTTCGTCTAGTAATGCACACCCGCTCTCTTCAATAAATTTGCTGGTTAGTTATACATTGTGTATTGCTTAATCATACCAGATGGCCCGTGCACTTTTTAAAACGAGCTTTGTAATTATTTCTGAACAAGATTAAAAAAAAATTGTGACAAAAGTTAAGCCTGATAATGAGATATAACTATGAAAATAGGCTATGATACAATGACTTTTGGTGGAATAATCTTTGGTACTTTTATGTACAGTAAAAGTGTAAATCTTTAATCAGGTAACCCAACTGCGCATACCGGAGGTTGACACCTGGTGGGCCACACGATCCGAAGGTCCGAGTGCTGGCCAGGCTTGGTCTAAACACTAACTTCCAACTTGTCTTTAATAAATATGGTTTCGCATATATATATATGTAGGCTTTTATCTCCTCAATTCATTACATGTCTTTCGTGTATCTAATTTGCATTGGTCTAATTTTATTTGGTTGAATCGAAGTTTTATTTTATGCAAATCAATTTATAAAAAAGTTATTGAATGTTACTTAAGAAAACATCACAGATAGCTCATCGTTACAATCTAATAATTTTAGTTAAAAACTTTTTTACTACAAGTGTATGTAATCCTCATAAATATTGATTTAAAGTCATTTGAATGATACTCTATAGGTGCCTTAAACCGTATTAAAAGTTTGGATAAATAAAGTTTAAAATCTGATAATGACTTGAAATTATTTTAGATTCGTTTTTTTCTATAACACATGCTTAGTGAAATTCCTTTGTGGTTCTCTAGGGTTAAATAAATTTTTATTTCATAGTTGCTGTAATTGATTTAATCATTAGAAGACTTTTGCTTGAAACGCCCAAATACGAATCTATTCATTTCTGGATAGTATATAGTGACACATCGGTTTGGAAGAGTATCAAAATTCTAAGGACAGACAGTTTTCAGACACACAAAAAAATTTATTTCAAGAATGTTTGGACGCTTGAGTGAATATATTTTTATTCTTGAGTAGTGGGTAATTTTAATATCAGATATTAATATTTACTATGTAAACATTGTAATATGAAAAACGATGTTTCCATAAAAGTATAAAAAAGTTTATATATACTCATTATCTTCCCAAACAAAAACGAATTAAAATATCAATGGAGAACAAAAATGCTATTCAAGCATAAAAAATATTTTATTACATTTTTTTTATTCTTAAAATCTGAATATTATTAATGAAATTAATATTGTTGTCTTTCAAAATTAATTCATTATATGAGGTGAAAAGTTTTATATATTTTAATTATTTTTCTTTATATAATAGCTCCTAATTTCAACAAGGCTAACAAAATATATGAAAATTATGTTTCAGAGAAAGTGTTTAAAAATAGATACGATAAATGAAAATATAAAGTAGAGTCTTAAAAAGTATAAAAAAGAACCCTTATGTAAAATGATAAAAGTTTATAGAGCAGAAAGCATTTTGATATCAAGAAAAAAGATCCAAAGTAAAAAAAAAATAACCGCTGTTTTTATCTCATATACAATGGCTCTCAAAATTGAGTACGCACCCTCACTTTGCTTTTTTAAAGGCAAGCGTAAAACAATATTATTAAATTCTTAGTTAAGTTCAATATTTACAAAAGCAATAAAATGGATATTACAAAATGTATCAGATTAAGAAACAGAAATGAAATTTCGGTAATATTTTAATTACCTAACTTTTACATTGAAGTTATAAATTTCTCTGTCACAAAACTGAGTATAAACCTAGGATAATTAATTAACTTGCTATTTTCTTCAAAAAGCATAAATTAATATCCCATTGCATAGTATTGAAATGTTGTTTTTAGTTGTTTCTCTAGATATTTTCAGCCATTTTGCTTGTGATACTTTTTGCAAATATATCTACTTCTAATATTATGCTTTTGAGCAGATGTTTCCTTCAGAGATGACAAGTTTCTTATCATAATGTGAACGAGCGGTTATGATGGCTTATGAAATTTCATTTTACACTTCTACTAATACAGGGGGTGGACAAAAATATGGAAACACCTTGTAAAATGCATGTTTGAAAAGAAAGATGGATTTTAATGAAATATGTAGGTGGCGCTGGCGTTTTTGACTACTAACGCCACCTATACAACTTCGTAAATGTGCTAAACAGTTCAGTTGTTGTCGGAGTACTGTTATGTGAGGTTGTCATTGCATTATGTCAGAGTTAACAGACTTCGAACGTGGGCAAATTGTTGGAGCACGTATGGTAGGTGCTTCCGTAAGCAAGGTAGCCGAGGTGTTTAGTGTTTCAAGAGGTACTGTATCGAAGATTTATTCCGCATATTTGAAAAGCGGAAAAACATCATCTGCTAAATCACAGCGCGGACGAAAGTGTGTGCTGAGTGATCGTGACAGACGATCATTGAGGGCAATTGTGACGAAAAATAAGAAGACCACAGCTGCAAAAGTTACTGCTGAAATGAATGTTGTGTTACAGAACCCTGTGAGTACCAAAACAATTAGAAGGGAGCTTCATAAACAGGGAATTTCTGGCCGTGCTGCAATTGAGAAGCCACTCATCAGTGATGCTAATGCCCGTAACAGGAAAAGGTGGTGTTTAAGTCATAAAGCCTGGACTATAGGGCAGTGGAAGCGTGTAATATGGTCTGACGAGTCTTCTTTCACATTGTTTCCCACTTCTGGCCGAGTTTACGTCTGGAGAACGCCATCTCAAGCCTATAATACAGACTGCTTGTTGCCAAGAGTGAAACATGGCGGGGGTTCTGTTATGGTTTGGGCAGCCATATCGTGGTACTCTGCTGGCCCCATGATAACTGTGTCAGGGCACATGACTGCCAAGACTTATGTGAACATTTTGGCAGATCAAGTTCATCCCATGGTAAAAACTTTGTTCCCCGATGGTGATGGTGTCTTCCAAGACGACAAAGCCCCTGTTCACACAGCTCACATTGTCCAGGACTGGTTTTCTGAGCACGAGGAGGATTTGTCCCATCTCCCCTGGCCACCACAGTCACCAGACCTGAATATTATCGAACCTTTGTGGTCTACATTGGAACGGAAAGTGCGTTCTCGTTATCCACCGCCAACATCGTTATCTGAACTTGCCACCGTTTTGCAGGAAGAATGGTATAATATTCCCTTGGCACACATACAGGAACTGTATTTATCCATTCCGAGAAGACTGCAAGCTGTTTTGGATGCCAACGGGTTTCCTACACCATATTAAGCAAAGAAACATGTTTTTTAAAAGGTGTTTCCATATTTTTGTCCAACCCCTGTATATCATAACTTAACAACTTTAGGTATATGTTTTGGTGTGCTATATTGTTAAAAACGTGCAATGCAATCCTTAACATAATCTCTTGAGAATAATTTAAAGCACCTAGTTTTAAATTCTTTCTCAGCACATTAAAACAATCCATTATAATAATAATAACTAATTTTTAATACTTCATTTCCAGACACGCAACCCCTTTAATGAAAATAACCATTTTCATGCTTGATAGTGAGAATGGTGTTTCGGAAGAGTAATTAAAAGTTAGTTTTCCCCGTCAAACATACCCTTGACTAGAACTTCTAAATACATTAAATTAAGTTTATCAGTGAATATTATGTTATTCTAGAAATTTTCAGGATTTGAAATTTCATCAAATCAGGTGGAGTTTCAGTAAATACAGTCATTTTTTTCTCTGTTTGCTAGGGAACTGAAGGGTTTTCTTTTAATTACATAATCATTATAATTTGCTTATTAAATAACTCTTGAATTATTTCTGCAGGAACACATCTTTCAATTGCTGCTGAGGTAATTTTTACAGTGCATACCTTAGAACTTTTTCTTGTATCTTGAATGATGTTTTTATCGATCACCGAACTGAAGAACTCTTTTTCTCCCTTTTCCAGGTTTATTTGTAATTTATCCAATTTTTTTACATTTCTACGTAATTATTTTGTACCTATCCGTGATTGCAGTGAATTTCATTTACTATATCAAGCAGAAATTTATTCGGACATTCCTATGGCAGTTTTCTAATTTCCAGTAGTAGTTTCAGTTCCAGAACTTATTTTCACATACACGCACACACATACGCACACACACAAACACATACGCAC
>BMAW01017729.1:201329-324379 GCA_019974015.1 Nephila pilipes | reverse complement strand
TTTTTTTTTTATCCTCAGGCATATTTTACTACCGTTTTTTCTCAACAATTATTTAAAAATTTGTTATGCGAAATATATATTTTTGAAATATTTTAACCGAGTTTAGTTTAATTTATATTAACGTCGCACTAGCAGCAACACGAGGGCTATTGGCGACGGACCTCGTAATTTTGAACCACGGTCAAGTGACGAGGATGACATCCGAACTGGCACCCCCTCTCCTAACTCCCACACCATACCAATGGGAGAACTTTGAGCCCCGAACAGATTTAACGTGCATCAGCCACGGCGGGTCTTTGGCGGCCAAGGATCAAACCCGCGACTGAACAGAAACCGCCGGTCGCTAGTCCACGACCTTGACCACTAGGCTGTAGAGGCCATATTTTAACCGATTTTAATACAGCATTTTTATTTTTCCCAAGAAGGTCGTCTTTGGATCAAATCGATCTTTTTTACATGTTTATTTGCTTATCCGTAAAATAATAAAGTAACTTAATTGATTCAATTTGCTCTTGTATTTTATCCGAGATCAACACTTGATTTTCTTTAAATTCTAAAAAATGATCCGATTATTCACCGGAATGTAAGAGGTTAGATATAAAAGGTCAATTGAAAAGTCCCCGGCCTACCATAGTAAAACACATTTTTTTAGGCAAAATTAGTTTTTTTTATTCAACATAATTCCCTTCAAGGAAATACACTGATTATAGCGACCCTCTAACTTTTCGATACCATTTTTGTAGTACGATTTGTCCTTTGCTTCAAAATAGGCCTCAATTTCGGCGATCACCTCTTCATTCGACGAAAATTTCTTCCCAGCGAGCATTCTTTTGAGATCTGAGAACAGGAAATAGTCGCTGGGGGTCAGATCTGGAGAATACGGTGGAGGAGGAAGCAATTCGAAGCCCTATTCATGGATTTTTGCCATCGTTTTCACTGACTTGTGACACGGTGCATTTGTCTTGGTGAAGCAGCACTTTCTTTTTCTTCAAATGCGGCCGTTTTTCGGCGATTTCGTCCTTCAAACGGTCCAATAACGCTATGTAATTGATGGCCCTTCCTTTTTCAAGGTAGTCAATGAAAATTATTCCATGCGCATCCCAAAATACAGACGCCATAACCTTGCCAGCCGACTGTTGCGTTTTCCCACGCTTTGGAGCGGGTTCATCGTGTGCAGTCCACTCGAATGACTGTCGATTGGACTTCGGAGTGAAACGATGGAGCCATGTTTCATCCATTGTCACATATAGACGCAAAAACTCGGGTTTATTACGCTATCTTCAAACACTGCTCCGAATCATCGACTCGTCGTTGTTTTTGGTCAAAAGTGAGCTCGCGCGGCTCCCACTTTGCACAGAGCTTTCTCATACCCAAATATTCGTGAATATGATGTACACGTTCAGTTGATATCTCTAGAGTGACTGCTATTTCATTCAATTTCAATTGACGGTCATTCAAAATCATTTTGTGGATTTTTTTAATGTTTTCGTCGGTAACAACCTCTATTGGGCGTCCACCGTCTTCGGTGCTCATTTCACCACGTCTAAACTTAGCATACCAATCCTTGATGGTTGATTTTCCTGGGGCAGTGTCCGGAAACTCGGCATCAAGCCCAAGCTTTTGCTTCAACTGTATTTTTTCCCTTCAAAAAGCAATATTTTATCAACATGCGAAATTCCTTTTTATCAATTTTTTTCACAATAACAAAAGTTGCTTCACTCAAAATGCTATAATTCACAAACTAATGATCCGACAGCTCTCAAATTTATACACGCATCTTTTGAGGATTAGGGCTAACTAAAAACATATGGATTTAATTCTAGTAGCGCCATCTATGTGTCAGGCTGGGGACTTTTCAATTGACCTGTTATTAATGAATTAAATGAGTATATTTGCATTTCCTTTAGTAATAAAACTGCAAGTATAGTTTTTGTTTCCAATCAAATACTATTGCTTTTTATTGAAAAAAATCATACTTCGCATACTTTTTTCTCAGGCAGGGAAAAATATGATTTCAGAAATAAGTATCATTTGTATACATTCAAGCCCTTTCACAGGGCGAAGTTCCCATATCGAACATCGCAGTAAAGCAGCTCCAGAGGTAAGTTATAGGGAGAACCTGTTACATCTTCAGAGGCTTCATAACTTTGATTAAATTGGAATCCATCCAAATTGTGTCAAACCCAAAATTATATTAATTGGCAATACTTGGGATATCTCAGCTTGAATAAATGATGACTTTACCAACATTAATAATTTTCTAATGCTTCCCCCACCTTCAGCTATTCACAGCACTGAGGCACATATTGTGCCCATCTTTATATAACAGATTAATTTTATAAGGGTTTAAAGAGATCGTTTTATTTACTTGTTTATTCCTCTTAAAGCATAACTAATGATTCCTTTTCGAAAGAATTATCAAAAAAAAAAAAAGTATATTTCCCAATAATCCATTGAATTCATTTGACAGTATGAGGTAGTCATGAGATTTTTTTTTTTGGCATATAAATCATATGACGCCTTGGGGCATCTAACATCAGTACTCTGTAATAATGTAAGCAATTTTGTTTCCATCTTATAGATGACGTATGTATACATTCTTGACATTTAAATTATCAATAGGGTTAATCGTTGAAACTGTTAAGGTATTTAAATATAATTAAAATATTTTTTTTATAATTACTTAATTACTTTTTTTTATGAACTGTTGTTCTTAATGCTTGGCGGTAGTTTCGATTCTTAACGCTTTGCGATAGTTTTACGATTCTTAGGTTGCATTTGTTAGCATATAATTGACAAACGACACCGAGATATATAGGAATTTTTATCTTGGGAAAACTTAAACATATTTTTTTAATTTAGAAAATATGCATAAATAATTCGAGATAAAACCAAAGTTTTTATATGGTGGCAAAGTTCATTAATGGAAATTTTTGAAATATTAGTTAAAACTGGTCGCAAATATCTAAATATTTGCATTGTTAGGCAAGTACGAACGGTTCCCAAAATTTCAGAGCTCTAGCTTGATGAGAAGTTGGTTAAATTAATGATAGAAAATTTGATGACTCACTGATACACTCACACCAAGTGAAGTACATAAAAACGTTAAAACTAACTAAAATTAATTAATTCATCCGGTAAATTAAATGGTTGGAATGCAGTTTAATCCAACCACCCTTGGCGACAAGAATTATTTTGCGGTATTTTGCCAAATGTGGCTACCCTGGTCCGTTTCACGGACTTAACGTTCAGAAAAAAAAAAAAAAAATCGCCAAGTTTGGTGCCAATTTTTGAAATCGCACCAAATGGTTGGGCTAAACTGCATTATTAAAGAAAATATTAGTTAAAACTTGTCGCAAATGTCTAAATATTGCATTGTTAGGCGAGTACGAACGATTCCCAAAGTTTCAGAGCTCTAGCTTGATGGGAAGTTGGTAAAATTAACGATCGAAAATTTATGACACACACACCAAACGAAATACATAAAAAAAGTTTTAAAAAGGTGAAGTTTGTTTTCATTTCTGAGATATGGTTTAAATACTCGCATATCATATTATTTATTTGTTTTTTAACGTGCTTTCTGGATAACGTAATCACTTGGTTATGGCGGTAGAAGTTAAATTAGGAGTAAAATGCTGGTGCATAGGGAGTAATCAAAAACAAACCACTCGACAAGTTAGATGCTCAGTTTGAACTCTTCCTATTCGTTTCCGGTAAATGATATAATTTTTCTGAATTTGCATAGTTTTCAAAAACTTTTATACTCGCAGCTTGGTGCGCAAATCAGCTTTCACTAGTCGTATGCCATTTAACAAATTAAAAAAAAAAAAAAAACTCCCGATTTAAAATTTTGACTTTTTAGCTATGGTTTATCTTAAAACTGAAAACCAAAGTCATAAACTGGAACATTACCCGTATGCTGCTTACTTGTAACTATACATTTCATCTTAGTTTTTTGTAATCGATATGAATAAATCGATGCGCATAATGCGTAACTTAATAAATGACTTTTTGAGGTATTACAGGTTTACGGCATTTTTTTTTTTTTTTTGAATTGATAAAAAATTTTTGAATTGAATACAAAAAGTCAAGTTTTAAAAACTTTTATTGAGAAAAAAATAACAAAAAAATCTTGAGAAAAAAATAACAAAAAAATCTATGCAAAAGAACTACTGCATTCATTTATGTGCACAATTACTTTCGACACTGAAAATCCACTTCTTGAATGAAAAAAAAAACATGTCCATTTTCTGACATATTTGATACACATAATGCTAAATTTAAAGTTCCACAGAAGAAAATTAAAATTTTATTTAATGAAAAATATTTAGAAAGACTGAACGACCATTAAAGCCTCTTCTAAATCAGCACACATATCTAACATTTCATTTCTTCTTAGAAATTCTTGCTCACATTCCTGCACGATGGAGTCCTAAAATATACAAACATGAAATTAAAATGTAAAATGAGCACTTAAAAAAAAAGTCATTACTTATACAAAGAGTTCTTTATCCTAATGTTAACGCAAGCTAAATTAAAGATCTATCATTTAAAATCTAATCACTTCCTCAGTCGGTGTGATGTGATAGTGAAATTTATTGGCGCAAGAGCCAGATGTGGCCATAACTGCGCCAAACAAGGTAAATCTGTGATCTAGACGTTAAAACAACGAAAAAAAATTGGTCGGAAAGAAATGTCAAGTGAGAAAGTAAAATTTATTGGCGCAAGAGCCATATATGGATATGCTGCGCAAAATAAGACTTAACTGTGATCTGACGTGAAGAAATTAAAAGAAAAGATACAAACCGGTTAACAATAAGGAGGGTCGAAAACATGGAAGAATCGCTAGGGTAATCCGGAGGTGCGTCACCCGTGTTTACCAAAGACAGTAAACCCCATAGGAAAGAAAAAGATCGCTAGGGTGTCTCGGAATCATGATGCTCGTACTTACCTAAAGAAGGTAAGTCTCCGAGGTCCCCTGATATAATCCCCAGGGACAGGGCGCCCGGCTATATCCCCACACGCTGGGCACCCATTTTAGCCGCCGCTTCTTACGACATGCATGATCTACAGTGGGACTATTCTGCCATTCCCGGTCAACACACGGGTCAGTTCCTCAGCCGGAGGTAGATGTTTGTATTAAAATTTGATGATTCTACTTTAATTTATTAATCTATGAGGGCTATTTTCTACGAAATCGCGAAATGAAAACCACAGTCAAAATAAAAACTATCTTATTTGGAGCAATTAAATACACCTTCATGCAATTTCTCTACATAGCCATTGCTCCGAATGAGACATTTGTTGGTGCGTAGTGTACCAATTTTTCAATAACCTCGTCACAGAAAACAGCCGCCAGTGATTTCTGCCGCCAATTCTCGACACTGCTCTGCAGCTTGTTGTATGAGCCAAACTTCTGCCTTCCCAGCCAGCGCGTTACATGAGAGCAAAGGGATGGAAATCAGAGGGAGTCACATCCGGGCTGTATGGTGGATGATCAAACACGTTCAACTGATAACTATGCCGAAGGGTCTTTGTAAAAACAGCAAAGTGAGACCCCGCATCGTCACCCAAGAAAGTTTTTCCAAAGACATTACTCATTCGTCGATGAATTTCAGTTACACTGCAACCCTGGAGCATGCAGAAATCGACAGCCCGAACTTCATACTAGGCGGTAGACTGCTGTTCGAGGCATGTTTGCGTACTCAAAACTAACAACTGTGACCTAGACTTAAGACATTTTTAGGCAAAATATGGCATTTCTGTTTTTGAACATTTAATTACAAGATTCAGTTTTATTTTTTAGCACTAAGCAACGAATGTTTTAAATGATTAATTTACATGATTTATTAGATTAATATTTTTTTATCAGTATGAACAAGATGTCAGTCTATGGTACCGAAATATTCTATTTTAATAGCTATATTATCTCACAATTTAATTCGTAAGCTACCACATTTTTTAAATCTATTTAAAATTTCAAGATTTCAATCTGAGATTTTATCTTTAAACTGCATTAGTTAAAATTACGACTAAATATTTAACTGAAAAATAACAGAGGAAAGTTTATATAAAAATATAATACAATTCCATAACACGTACATTTCGATACATCCGACTTACCTTGCCAGAAAAATTCATAAGTTTAATGATTAACCCACTTTTGATGAAATCATAAACCTATATTAAAAAGAAAAAAACATGAGCCATACACACAAAAATTACGGCAAGATATATTAAAACTTAAAGACACCAAATAAACATTTCTTTAAATAAATGTAGACAAACTGTTTGCTATTTTACTGTGTTCGTATTATTCAGATTTTCAAATAAAAAGGAAAAAAAAAAAGGAACTGAGATTAAACATGTATTTAAAGCAGGGCTGTGCAAATAGTAAATAGTGTCCCACTGTTTTTTTTTTTTTTGGCCCACTAAGACAGTCAGAAAAATCTGCCTTGAAAAGAAATTTTCTTCCCGGACATAAAATCATTCAGAGAAAATTAGGTTTATTAGCAAGATAAGCAGGGGAAGGCAATTAATATCATTTCCCTTTATTAGGAAAACAGAAAGCAAATGAAAGTGTTTCTCGTAAGTTTAGACATCATTTGTAGAAATTACAAGAAGATTTTAGGATTATATGAAAATTGAACCTAAATTCAATTCGCTCTTATCTCATCACTGCTGATATTGACACCGCACCCAAAGACTTCAGCTTTAACTTATTGACAAGCAATCAGTTCACACAATAAAGAAATGTTTATAACTGTGACAAAAGTTAACTTTTATAAGTTTTTTTTCAGCTGAAAAAATTCAATATATGAAGTTACTTGCCGGGAAAAAGTTCTCTATATTTGGATTTACAACATTTTTGAGCAAAACTTTTTTTGTTTGTTTTAATCTGTGAAAGACATTTGATTTTTATGCTGTGTTGAAAATCTCAACAAGCAATCTCTCTCTCGATTTGAAAAAAAAAAAAAGTAGAAAAGTGCGATAAGAGTACATTTGTTTTATTAAACTGTATCTTAAATTAAATATGCTTGCAGCCATTGATTATATGAAATTTAGCACAAAAAACTTATTGAATAAAATTGACACTAATTTATTTCATGTATTGATTTTTATGGTACAACTTATACTTTTTCTGAAATGCGAAGTTAACTAATGAATGCAAACATTTTAAAAGGCCTGTCACAGGTCTACGGTTCCACTGAGTGGCCTCCGTGCTAAAACAATTGCCCACCCCTTTTTAAAGTATACTTTAGCATGTCATGTATGTGCAGCGGCTCTCGTCAACAACAATGTCAGAAGTATAAGGCCTTACTTAACCAGCCAGAAGAGATGTCTTTTCAGCCTGGTTGGTAGAAGCGCCTTCTTAGGACCCACTGGACCAGGGTTCGTAACAACGCTGCAACACTCAAGGTCACCAAACTCTCTCCCCCTTCTCGGGGTCGGAAAACCTCCGGCCGCCGAATATTTATAGTGGCGTGTTTTATATAATTTAAAAACTAATTCGAGGTGTTAACGATCATTTAAAGTTACATGTAGCCCACCTACGAGTACAACACACAAAATAAGATATTTTAAAACAGTTACATCCTACTTTCTACACGTGTATCAATTAGATAACACCCAGTTGGAACACCACAAGTCTCTTTTCACACAACGAATCAACGTGTTCCAGTTATATCAAAAATTGTTACACAATATATAGTGAAGAACTGAGCTAATGCCCATACTAAAAACATATCCAGACATGATGCTATGCTACCTATAGGTTACGGAAGACCTGAACTATGAGAGAGGTATGGGGGTTGGGTACCACTGTTTTAATTATAAAAAAACTAACAAGATAGAGAAATTTATATTAGTTTTGTTATTCTTCTCTATATAGTCATCAGATTTATAGATTTCTCTCAGTGTTTCTTGGTCTGTCAAATATCCTTATTGTAGAACTCAGTAGATAGCATAGAAAACCTTCGTTCTACCCCTTGAATTAGGTTATTTATGTTGCCAAATTTCTGACCCAGTAATGATCATCTGATTCGTGGAAATTAGAAAAATTTGCTTAATACGAGTGAGTGATTATGAAGTTTATAGGCGCAAGAGTTTTTTGATAAGCTTCTCAAAAGCGAAATTGATTATGTATTGGAAGAGCTATTCGATGAGGAATGTGAAGATTTTAAATACGTTGTGAGGATTTTGTAGGATTTTAAATATATTGTGGTGGATGATTTTTGTTTTATTTGATAATGGATTTATTTAAATTTCACTTTTAATATCTATCCTATACGATTATCCCTAATATTATAAGCCCTTATAATGATTCAATTAGTCTTATCTGCGGAAATATACGGTACTTGGTTTGAATGTGGATTTCTTACTTGTTCAGAAAATTATTAAGTCTAAAGATGGGTGAATTATTAACTTTATTATTAACTTTATATTTAAAAGTAATGCGAGAGCTAATGGTGATGGACCTTACAATTTTGAATCCCAGTTTGAGGCGGTTACACCTGAATTTAATTCCCACTCTCCAAGCCATCATGAGTCCGCATGCGCGAGTCAACAGAAACCAGGCCGTCCAAGAGCACAATACCAAGACCGCTTGGTTACCGCAGCCTCGTTAATTTTTATCCAAGCTAAATCAAGAAAAACCATATTTAACAAATTAAATATTGTGGAAGTGATACATTAGACCTCTTTAAGACTTTTTCTATCGGAAAATAAATAAGAGTACTTCGAAAGTAAGGTAGATTTCGGGGTGACATATCGTGTCCTGTATGTGGATGATGCAACTGTATACTTTCACGTTTTATTGGACTTGTCAATGTAGTTTTCATAAAAGGAATTTTTCGCAGTTTTTAACTAATTTGGTAACAAGCCGATGATTCTAAAAAATGTTGGAATCTCGGCGATATTTCGATTGGAGCGAAAGTTACGGACTTTTCCCAGTGACATCACACTTGGCTGGAAAAGCCGTTTATTTAGAAAGGTTGCGAAGTGTGAGCGAATTCAATCAGAGAAATAGATTGGGATCGGTCGGCATTGGCAGAGTGGATATGCCGAGAAACTGTCGGTAGTAAGTATCAGTCGTGCCTGTCGGAATCTGCTTTAAAAAATGTTTCAGTAAAATGAAAATTCGTTTCATTCAATAAAACAAGAATTAAACCTAAATAAATGAAATTATATTTTGTGATTTTTACTCACTATACAGCAAAAAATTCTTTTTGAATGATTTTATGATACCAGAAATTAAGCTAAAGATAATATAATTAATTCCAACAGCAAATAATTGGTCAACTATCATACATCAGTTCCAGTCTAGTTAAATAAAATATATTTAATATTAAGAAGACTTTTCTTTTGTATTTATAATATAAGATTTAAGCATAACTTTTTACTCAATCTTTAATTTCAGAAATTTTTTTAACAAACTCATACCTACTTTTTTCACAAGAAAACAATTTACATATTTAAATGTTGTGTCAGCTATTTGCTTCTGAACTAAAGTAATATAATTTTCGATTATATCAGACAAAATTTTTGAATTCTGTTTGGCATTAGCATTTTTCATCATTTTCATCTAAAGAAGAGAAACAAAGGTTGATTAACACTAATAAAATACTTAAAAAATTTAATGTGATAAGAGTAAAAAAAAACTTTACCCAGAAACTATACACCTATCTACACAAAGTTCACAAAAACTAGATATGAATACTTAAATAATGTAAAAATATTGCATTATGATCTTCAGGACACTTTGACGTTATTTACCGAGACTGATTCTGATAAAGAATTCAAGCTATCGTTGGAATTTGAATTCGAAAGCGCTTCCATTTCGTTATCAGTTTCATCTTCATCCTCGTTCTCAGAAATCCATACTCTAACAGGGCTACACGGAAAATGCCCTTCCCATCTAAAATATATTAAAAATGAATTAAATGTTATAATTAACACAAAATATTGAAAGAGTAATGATTCAAATGATTTATGAAAAAATATTCAAATTCAGTATCAATGAATGAACAGCCAGCCATAAAATAAAACCAAACACTTTGTGTTACTTTTATTGCAGATGAATCAAGTTAGTATGATAGTTTTTTTCTCAGAAGAAGTTTTTATTAATAATTAATGAACTTTATTTAAAAGATCCGCTACAAATGCAATTACTTTTCATGTCATCAATTTTTCATCAAAAAATCATCATTTAACTTCAAACTTCTAAAAATTCTCCAATTAAATTTTTGGAATATGAAAGTTTTAAAAAATAAGTATAGTGTAATATTTCACTAACAGAAGAAATAAAATATTCTTCTTAAACTTTGCACATCACAATTCATAATTAGTTTTCCAATCCTTAAAGCACTAGAAATTGATAAAAAAAATTATTATTAAAAAAAGTGAATAGTAATATAACAAACTTTTTTTTTCTTTTAAGTATTCAGATTCTCTGTCCCGAGATCCAATTGCTATTACTAGTTCAGGAAATTACTAATTTATTACAGCTAGAATTACTATTAGTTTAAGAAATATCTTTAAAAAGTCCGATCATTGGATTCATCTTCTTTGAAAGACAAAATAATTTATATGATTTTTAACAACCAAACCAATTAATCGAGTGACATTTAAAGACATAAAATGAAACAGGCTGCTAATAATTGTAACTTATATTAGTTTAGAAATAACTTTGACAATGTTACGCCTTCCCTCCTTAAAAACCCCATTAAATTAGAATATAGGTTAAGATAAAACTTATGATTGTTACTGAAAAAAAAAAAGATGCCGAATTTAGCAAAGGATAGAGAAATTCACCTTCACACTTAACGATTTCGATTAATCAAAATCGCGGTTATAATATTTTTTTAAGTTGCAAAAAATTATCGGAAAAGTGCATTTCTTTTTTCAACATGAATCCGTCCTAACTGAAATTTTTTGTTATTCTAAGAAGACCGAGTCTCATTTTAAAAATATAAGAGTCTTCTTAAAAAAATTTTTTTTATCCTAATTTCAGTCTATATTGGGTGAAAAAATGCCTTTCGAAACATTATCGGTTCAAATGAAATTAACCAAATGTGGACTACCATATTAAAATAAATAATTAAGTTATTATAAGAGCAAAAATGCAACTACAAATCTGATTAATTGATAATTTACGTCGCATTAGGAGCAACACATGTTTGCCTTTTGTGACAGATCTCGTAATTTAGAAAGACTGCCAAGTGACGAAGACAACACCCGAATCGGCACCCTTCTCCCCAATTGAATGAGTGAAAACGAAATTTCACGGCGCGCAAGAAGAGCTAGATGTGACAATGCTGCGCCGAACAAGAAACTGTGTCTAAACGTTTGAAAAAAAAATGGAAAATAAGACAAGTTTGACAAGGAAGTGTGTCGAAAATAGAGAAGGATCGCTAGGGTATCCCGGAGGTACGTCACCAGTGTTTACCAAACCTTCTCCCGTAACTTTCAAAGAAAGCCACCATGAGAACTTGGAGTTCCAACAAACATTCTGTGTATCAGCCCCTCGACTCGATGAGTCTTTGGTGAAACCAGGACTCAAACTCACAATTTGATTGAAATATCACTGGCCACAATCTCGTGAACTCTTAACCATTTGGCTAATGCAGTCCCACTCATTTAATTATCTATTCAAAAGCGTTAATTTCCATAACAGAAAAATGTGACTTAAATCCAAATTATCAAAAAAAATTTTTTTTTTTTTTTAAATGTCCAGAAAATTAGTCCGATTGTTTTTCATATAATTCCCCGGGAAACAGTGATTTACTACACATCACCTCACAGTTTTTAGGGTACATTTCTGAAACTGGTCAGATTCAAGTGGAATTTGAAACAAAAAATTGTGACCATTCTCAAAAATCATAAAAAAATTTCAAGCTAAATATGTTATTTAACCCTTTAACAAGACTTTTTTGTAAAGATTTTTCTGGATTTTAAGAAAATAACCCACAGTTTTCCATCTACTAAATATAGTTTCTATAATAAAACCTTATTCTAATTATAATTTAATAAGTGATTTTTTAAAGTCTTATAGGAAATTATTTTCATACAAAATTAGTTAAATGAAAGACGAGTAAAATATATTTTTAATATATAAAAATGCTTATTTCTCTGAAAATGTCAGAATTGGAAAACATTTTTATTTTACATCAGATAAAATACCAAGCTAGCTCAAATATGAACAAGGAAGCATGACAAAGGAAATACTATTATATATTTCAGTGCAAAACCTCATTACTAGAATGAAAGGGAAATTAGCTCTATTTTCTGATACACATGAAAGTAAAGGATATCAGGATAATTGAACATTGAGCAAAAATGTTTCACTTGCATACATCAATTTTTTGAATTCATAAACTATAGATTAAAATTGCTAAACGTAATTTGCAATTAAATTTTATTGTTATATTATTTTGATATAAATAATGCACACTTACATTGAATTTTTAAAATCACAATGATATATATTGCAACACTTCATTTGTGCTTCCAAGTTCTTTTCCAACAAGTTCTATTGACGAAAAGAGTAATCAATTTCAAATATATATATATATATATATATATATATATATATATATATATATATATATATATATATATATATATATTATTTTAATTTCCATTATTAAATAGAAAGTTTTGCCTTCATAGTTAAAAAAAAAATTTCATTTTTTCTTAATTTGTAAAAAAGGAATATTTTTCATTTAATAAAAAAAAAAAATTAATCCTTTTAAGTGATACCAGAAAAACATAAAATATTTTCAAGCATTACGAAAGCCAAAACATGCAATATATTTAAAAAGCAATCATCTTTCAAATATCACGATAACTTCCACGTTTTATACTTATTGCAAGTAACCTTATTTATTCTGCTCAATACCGTTATCAAAAATGATTTAGTGATAATACATTACGAATAAAATTTCTATTTTCAACGTTAAATTATTTATTTGCTAGTAGAATTTACAATGGAACTGTGATTTTAAATTATGTTTCAAAATTATAATTTTACAGCAAAAAAAAAGCAACTCAATATTAAAACACTTTTATAGTTAACTGACATTGAAAAACTAATTCAATTCAATTTTGCTGATTCGTCTCAATAAACACTGCGTTACAGCAAACATAAGGGATACTGGTAATGGACATTGATTAAAATCGCCAATTAAGTTCAAATAACAAGATTAACACTTGAGCAGATTCTCGTTTACGAACTTTCACATCAAAAGCTCAAACCCATTGTTCAGGACAAAGGGCCTTTCAGCGAAACTTGGGACTCGAATTGAACATATGCCGGTCATGAAGCTTGTGGTCAATTCAATTTTGATTTTTATTCGTGATCATTATGGATCAAAATAACAAAAATGCATAATGTAAAAACTGATACATAACTACTCAAGAAAAAAAATTTAATTATAAACATTTATCATATAAAAAATAAATTATACGATTTCTTCTCACCTTACTATCTTCGGAAGCTTCACAAATAGATTCGTTAATGAAACGAATTAAATGTTCTTTCACGCAAGGATAGTCACTAATCTGAATATTGAAATAAGAACACAATGTTAATACTTGAAAAATTGCACTTATAATTAACAGAACAATTTAGTAATTTTTAAAGTTCTCAAATGCATGTCATACAAGTTATATTACTTAATTTTTATTTTATTTATAAGTAATTATAATAAGAGAACATCATTAAATACTTTCAGGAGACACCTCCACATATATATTTTGAGATATATCTGTACTTTCATTCTATTAAAAGAAACAATAACAGATAATTAGCTTGTATCTTTATTGGAATGTGAAATGTATTATCAAGAATCTTAAATTGCATGTTGAGAAAGAGAACAATAATTTTTAAAAATTAAAGCTGAAATTATATGCAAGTATCAACTCTGTACTGGATAAATGTCCGAATGTTTCCCATAAATTCAGAATAATAATAGAATGTTATCAAATAGGGCACAAATACACTACTTTCATTGTGAAACTTATTGCACAGAACAAAAAGATCAAGAAATATCTGAAAATCTAAAGACGAAAACGGCAACCACAAAATTCTGAATAACATCCAATATTTACAGTCAATATTACTGAATTCTCTTTACATCAATTCGAGAAATAATCCATTAGTGCAAAAATATAACTTTAAGTAAAATTTTAATTTATTGTGATAAAATGATTAAGACAATTTTATTATGCTTTTACAAACTTACGAAAATCTTCTCCTACTTCATAAATTAGATGAATATTTATTTAAAAAGATGAAATATTGCATTAAGAAGAGACAAATAATTGAAAAAATAGTAATACTGTTTTTCGTAATCAATAACATTTCCAAATTTTGGGTTGTCCTTATATTCCTTCGTAAACTAACTTCTCTCTTTGAAGAATTGAACCATGGAACAATTAAGCCTATTCCAATTTAAGTACCATATTTTAGTCGCGCATAATATATTTATACGTTACAAAATTTAATACATGTTTACTTCGAGGATTCTTGCATTATAGTCTAAATTTGTCTACTTCAATGACACAGAGGCCCAATTTATTTACAACAGAAGTTTAAAATAAGCTACTTACAAACATGCATTCAAAAGAACATTGATTAGCATATTCATTGTACTTTGAAGTAAAATGAGGGTTATTGGAGACGGAACCTCGTAATTTTGAGGCTTAGTCAATTAATGTAGACAACACCTTAGCTATTACCACTCTCTCATAACTTCCAACTTCTATCACAACATTTTAAAAAAAATGGCGATACAGTTTATATTCCTTTATACTGAGATCATTGTAGCTCCTCTCACAAGACTCTAAACAAGAAATTACTAAAATAAAAGCTCTTAATAACTGGACCCAAGGAAAACTCTTTAGGAATTCAGTTGTGCAAGACACGTGTCTGCGTATCGCAGATACTCGGGTCAAATTTGTCCTCAAATAAAAACAATTAACAATCGCAGCTGAAAAGACTGAATTTGAACACGAAATAGCAGCACATCTCAACCTATCACTACAGAATGAATATTTCACCAAAGAAAGATTTGTAACACTACAGAGTGAATATTACACCAAAGAAAGATTTGTAACACTACAGAATGAATATATCACCAAAGAAAGAATTGTAACACTACAGAATGAATATATCACCCACGAAAGATTTGTAACACTACAGAATGAATATATCACCCAAGAAAGATTTGTAAGTCTAAGACACCATTCATAAATTATGACTATTGATAAATAAAGTTACAGTGCACGAGTCAAAAATTGCAATTTCTTCCCAACCCAAATGAAACGTGATTAGGAAGTTTAGTTTGTATTAACGACGCATTAATGGCAACACGAGGGCTATTGGCGACGGATCTCGTAATTTTGAACCTCGGTCAAATGAACGAAGACGACACCTGAGCTGGCACCACCTCTCCTAAATTCCATACCACGCCAACGGGAGGACTTTGGGCCCCAGCAGATTTAACGTGCATCAACCCCGGCTACACGGCGGATCTTTTGCGGCCAAGGCTCGAACCCGCGACTGAACGAAAACTGTCGGCCACGAATCCGAAATCATGACCATTAGACTACCGCAGCCACAAATTAGATGAAGATTGAAGTGATTGAAGCGATTCAGGGAAAAGGATAGATAAATAAAATAGACTGAAAGAAAAATAAAAGAATAGAGGATAACTATTTGCAGATAAGATTTATAAATCGGTTTGAAGCTCTTTTATTAGTTTAGAGAATTGAAACGAATTTTATTGAAGTATTAATATAAGAATCAGCTTTGTAGGAAGTGATTGAATCATTCGAGGGAATTGTCAAGTTTAGAATTTTTTAGTTGTGATCCTAATTTAGAATTGATAAGTTAATTAAGATTCAAGAGTGAGCAACTTTAGCTATTTAAAGGTATTATAGAGAGATCATTAATAAAATATTTTGGGTTGTTTTTGCATGCATTCAATAGAGGATTTCAGTATTTAGTGTAAGACATATTTAACTTAAGATTTGGTGCAAGATCAGAATAATAAAGGGCAGCCGTGACACTGTTCTAGAAGCGTTCCAAAACGACATTCAATACAGCAGGAAATGTTTATCAATTACACTGATGCCTGGAAAAACAACCTACTCTGCAGAATACCTAAACAGAAAGTCTCTCAACAACAGAAAACCTTCCCACCCCCGGGGGGGGGGGGTGAAGTAGTAGCGGGAGAGGAGCTATTTTACTGGAAAACAAAAATATACCCTGGTCTCTAGAAACCAAATATCTTGGTGTAACGTTGGATAAAAAACTCACTTTTAAACAACACGTTCTACGAATTAAAAAGCAGTATAATTCTGCAATAAATAAAGTTTTCCCCCTTATTTCGCGTAAATCAACATTAAGTAGACGTAATAAATTGCTTATCTACACCCTGATTCTAAGACCCATCCTGACCTATGCTAGCCCGGTCTGGTCACACTGTGCTAGCACAATTTTTGACATGATAGAAAAATCACAAAATTCCACAATAAGAATGATTGTAAAAGCCCAATGGTACATGAGAAATACAGACATAAGATTTTCAATTAAACTCCCTACACTTAAAAATTTTATTAAAAAGCTATTTGAAAATTTCTTCCAAAAAATAGACACCTCAAACAATACAACCATTCAAGAAATAGAAAAATACACCCCACTCAGAAATAACCCACAACTACATAGACCAAGAGGAATCCTAATTCTATAATTGTATTAAATATTTATTATATGTTTAAATTCACTCATAAAACAACACCACAGTCATTCCAAATCACACACACACACACTTGCACCCCTACACACCCACCCATATATACAGAATTAACACACTTCTCCTTCGACCAATCACAGACCGCGCTCTCACTGCGGACAGACCGAACAAGCAAGCAGGAACTCAATAGACTTCTGCAGCAATATATTAAGCCTACTTCTAGTATTCCTACATAATTTTTGTTTTACTCATCTAGTTTTATTAATTAGTAAAGCTATAAAAATATTAGTAACTTATCCTGCAATTTCATAACTCATAACTTTAATGTATTTTTATAACTTTAAATTTTCAAAGTTATTGCATTTTAACTTATCTTTTATTAATAATTCATTAACTCCAGGACAAGTGTAATAACCAAAGTTTAGCTCACCAAATAATAATAGTCATTTCAAAGAGGATAAAAGCCCGAGAGGGTTAAGTTCCCCGATATAATAGTAGTCGCTAATGGGAGAGGAGCTTCCGCGATTCTGAAACTAACAAGGACAGAGTAAAATCACCTAATAACTGGTCCGAAGTAATCCTTTTTTCCTCCCTGGCTCAAAAATTAAAGACACGTTTCAACGAACCCACAGAAAGGCAGTTTATTAACCTATCCTCATACAGAAACCATTCACAGCCGCCGCAGAAATAATTAAAACATTAAACTGAGAACATAACTTATTGCTGTATAATTATTTCCTGACTTTCTCTATAGAACTTAGAAGGATGAAATAAATATTAAACATCCTATTCACAATTAAGAAATAACCTTTTTTTCTTTTATCATTCTATCTGAATGATTAAGAAACAGTGTTCTCTATTCTCTTAAAAAAGAAATGACAAGACAAAAGATTTATAATTAGTGAAAAAAGGAAAGAAAACCTTTCCTATACATAGATTATGCAAGTATCGAGAAGGAACAGAGCAGAAAATATGCAAATAGAATTAAAGGCCTCATCGACCACGGCCGGCGCAATTTGAATCGTAGTTTTAAAGTAACCTCGCTTGGTTTGAATTAAATTCGGTGGCATGTTATGGATCACTGGTAGAACATATATTCATATACACTCGTATCCATAAATCATGGATAATGCCAGCTCCGGCAAATAAAGGTTCAGAAACAAAACAAATGTGACTTATTCATAAAGCCTATTTATTAAACAAATGATAAAGAACAAAAAAGATGGTATATGTACGATACCATTTACAAAAACTACAACTTATGCTCCCTGGAGCAAGTCACAAAAAATATCTCCCTTATAAAAATTTACCATTATATGGTTGGCATGATAGTTAATACCTTGTTTGTCTCCCAGACGATAAAATAATCCTTATTCGTTTACAATGTTTTTCCTGTTTAGGACGGCACTGTCATTCATAAACACAAATTCTGCGCCCATGGCACCCCTAAACAAGCGTACATGTTGTTCTGGATTTAAATCCCAATAAATTTGGGCTGCCATGGCTCCGATTTGATCATGTACATCTGTTCTGGAGCCCAGTATAATTCCACCCCAAACGAGCAATTCTGCACCACAATAACGGTCTTGTTCAATGATGTTGTCTTGGTAGTAGTGGTTATCTGGCGTTCTCCATTAGAAAATCCGACATGAATCGGATTTCAAGCTACGCCTTGACTGGCCGTGAAACATCATAAAAGCACACTCAGACAAGTTCACATTGCATGTTCTCTACTCCAAGCTAACAGCTGGCGACAATGAGTTACTGTGATCGGAATACATCCGACATGCCTTCGAGCATATACGTCCTAAATGTCTGTACATGGTTTACCTTGAAACTGTCGTACTCATGGCTGAATGTAGTTGACAAGAAAGGTCTGATACTGCGCTACGTCTGATTTTTTCAGTTATTGCCAAATGCCGGTCATCATTCAGCATTGTAACACGGGGGAACCAGTACTGTAACGGCTACTGACATTTCCATCATTTTGGAATTGTTGCCAAAGCCTAGAGATGACATTTCAGACGATTCAGAGTTCCTCAGATATTTCCATCCGAGTACGCCCACATTCCAGGCGTCGATAATTCTACCACGTGAATAATAATCCACACCCGTCCTCTGTGTCATAACTATTCGGTTGTGGCACTGAACGGCTTACAGAATGCTTGAGAATTATTTTACTTCTCTGCTACTATTCCTTAAATACACCTCTCTCACACTCTCGTCATTGTGACGTACTATCGGCGTCATCTTTTTGCAATTGTATATTATTCTAGAAGATGTTTACGATAATTCCATAGGTGAAACTTTTACTTTAGAGTTCAATTTCCGTGCGATTCTGAACTATCCTTAATTTATGGATTTGAGCGTATAAGAACTAATCAGTCAAAATATATGAAATAAGAACTATTAATATTAAAACAAGTAACCAAGATATTACAATAATTAATGAAAAATAATAAAGATATTTTAAATGAGAACTATTACCAAAACGGCCGATTCTCCAACTGCCAAGATTAATATATCAGATATTGAATCAACGAAGTTATCAATTGGTATCTTATATTTTTCCAATATTTTGCTACAAGCTGCTTCCAATGCAATTGATGGAACAGACAAGATATTTCTATGAAGGAAAAAAAATTGTCAGTTATTTCAAAAATTCAAAAATATTCAGAAATTTTCATTCAACGGTGTACAAAATGGCTCGCAACATTTTAAATGAATGTGCCACAAATAACTAAATACTTTACATTAAAATTTCAAAAGTATTTATAAAAAAATAAATTTTTTTGTTTCTCAACAATATTTTTTTCAAAACCTTTTTTTCAAAGTGATAAATATTAACTATGCAACTTTCAAAAATTGTTGGGAAATCAAATAAGCCTATGCTGTTTATAATTGTATCTAGAAAGGCTATATATGAAATAATGTGTGTGTAAGTTATAAAACTTCCTTATAACAAGACTCGGAAGAAGAATTCGATTATACTGTTATTTTCTGCAGGTATTCTTACACTACTCTAGGTATTAATTTTTCGTATTCTTGGGGATGGTAAGCGATGGTCGAGTTCAGTGGCGCAAGACCTAAATGTGGCTAAATTGCGCCAAACAAGATAAAGCTACGATCTAGACGTTTTTGTAAAAAGACGTGAAAGATAATATTTCGATGGCGCAAGGGCCAAACGTGGGCATGTCGCACCAAACAAGGTAAAATTGTGACCATGAGAAAAATTGAAAAAAAAAAAAAAAACGAGGGAGTGATAGTATTTTAATGGCACAATAGCCAAATGCGGCCATGCGACGCCGAAAAGCTGTGATCTAGACATGAGAGAGAATTAGAAAAAGAAAAAAAAAAGGGTTCTCAAAAAGGAGGGTCGAAAATAGAGACGGATCATTAGGGTATTCCGGGGGCACGTCACCTATGTTTACTTAAAAACAGTAATCCCTATGAAATATTTAAAAAAAACAAACTTGGGTGCCTCGGGGACATGATGCCTATCTGAAGTAGACAAGGCCCTGAGGTCTCCTGATATAATCTCATGTGGCAGGGTGCCCTGCTTAACCCCCAGACACTGGGTACTGTGACGTCATGGCTCGTGTGTTTATTTTTTGATACTTAATTCTTGGAATGTATATATTCTGTACTTGAGTGACGTCACTTCCCCTGCAAAAGCGGAAATTGATTCGCTGCCTGCCCAGACAGTTTCGCAGACGAGACGTTGTCCTTGGCGAGAGCAGAGGTCTGTAAGATGAATGCTGGTGTTATTGTATGAGTGTGATATGAAGTTGTTAATACACGATTTTGGATTTAAAATGGATGCCTCGAAATATATTTGCCACTACGCCACAGTACCCATTTTTGTTCATCTCTAACGACATGCATGAGCTACAGTAGTACTATTCTTCAATTCCCGATCACCACAATGGTTCGTTCTTTGGGATAGGGAATTCTAGATATGCTCATATTTTCATTCATTCGAGGAAATACTTATTTATATCTGTGTTAAAGTCTTAAAAGCTCGCGTCTACAAACCATTTTGATTTCGTGAACGTGTGGAATTTCTAATTCCCTCCTCAAATCTAAACTATTGTACTTATTGCAATGCAATAAAGTGCGACTGAAAGAGCAAAAACAATGAAAAATCACATTTTTCTCACTATTTTTGAAATATTTTAAAACAATTTTTACAGACTGGCACACTAAATCGATTCATGAGAACATACAAAAAATATTTTAAAAAACCACATAAATTTATTACCAAAAAAAACTCTTATTTTTTGCTCTTATGGATGCATGTTATAGCATTTAAATAAGTATAATAGTCTTGGTTTGTCGAGGAAAGTAAAAATTCCATAGGATTAACATAACGTTCACGAAATCAAAATGGCCGGTAGATGGAAGTATTAAACATTAATGGTTGTCTCGCTCGGTGAGGGACATGTTTGCTTTCTGTCAACATTATAGTAATCGATTTCATTAATTTAAGTATGGAAATTAACTTTCATCAGCACTCTTGAATTCTACGAGATAAAATTTCAACCCAATTTCGCAAGCATCATATTTGCCGAGACGACTTAAATCTTATTCACTCATGATAAATAAATTTGTGCAAAAATTTAGATTTATAATCAAAATTCACCACTTATCTGAGCAATACCGTCCCAATAGATTTTTCTATATAATATTTCATAATGAAGTAATGAATTTCTCACCTAATTCCATG
The DNA here is from genome assembly GCA_019974015.1 of Nephila pilipes. Lineage (NCBI taxonomy): Eukaryota > Metazoa > Arthropoda > Arachnida > Araneae > Nephilidae > Nephila > Nephila pilipes. The sequence goes on along the minus strand of BMAW01017729.1, from coordinate 302,896 downwards.
CTCATTCGCAATGAGATACATGAATTCTTCTGTACTCAAGTTCGTAGGCTGGGAAAAGAAAAAAAAATTATATTATTATATAGATAAATTTGCAGTTACAAATTTGATCCTTTCAAGAGATGCAAAAAAAAAAAAAAAAAAAAAAAAAAATTCCAAGATGAATTTATCTTTCCAGCAGGCACTCTCCCTATATCAGCATGAAAAGTCATGTGTATTTTCCCCCAGTTAAGCTATTGTGAAAGGCATTTTTAAGCATTTTATTAGCGAAATTATCTAATAAAACGATTTTTTTTCAAGCAAATGTTATTTAAATTGTAAGACTATTCTTTAATTTAACTTCAAACAAAATTATTAATAAAAAAAACGAAAAAAAAAAATGAAAAAAAAAAAACCAGAAACGTAAATATAACTCATACAAAAAAATACAAAATACGGAGTTGTTGGCCACTTAAGACCCACCGTGTAGCCGGGGCTAGGGCTGTTACACGTTTATTCTGTGGGGATCCAAAGTCCTCCCATGGCGTAGTGTGGAAGATAGGATAGTGAGGTGGCAGCTGGTGTCGTCCTAGTCACTTGTCTTAAGTTCAAAATTACGAGGTCCGTCGCCAAAATCTCTCGTGTTGTTTCTAGTGCGACGTTGATACCACCAATCAATACTCTTTTGACAAGGATATCGTAATTCTTTGGCTTTATCTTCATGAGGGAAAAAAAACTATCATGATCAATAAGCACATGAAATGTCCGATTGTTACAGTGCAGTTCATTCTAGCCGTGGCAATACAAATATTCCAGTCTGAATCCAATTATCTGAATGCTCTTAATAATAACATTTTTGTGCCGAAAATGATGTAATATAGATGTAAAATAGTGAGCAAGAATCTTGAATAGATGAATGACTATTCAAGATTGATGACTGCTTGCACGTGTAACTTTAATAATTATTTTGTAGTATTTATAGGGGAAGGACTCGGATGCTTTCCAACTTTTAAAAGAACAACAACCACATGTCCTCCTTGAGAGAAAGCGCGCATTGTACATATAATTTTAAATTAATCTTAATAATTCATATTTAAAATTCTACAGATTTTATATTTAAAACACTATATCAAATTTTATAGAATAATCTTTATGCAAATGATTATTATGAATTTGGAAAAACCTTTCTTCATAATTTAACAAACATTATATCCAGATTAGATTGCCACGATTTGACCGAGATGTACTCAAAACAATTGGACAATTCAAGTGCCTAAAAGCACACAAAAGGATATTTTGCGTTAGGAGTATGATTGTATTTCTTATTTTTTATGTATCCGTTTTTATGATAAATGATCGTGGTTAAAAATACATGAAAAATTTCATGCTGAAATATCAAACTATTCATGGTATTTCATTGTATATTACTGAAGTTGAAATGCTTCATTTTGGTTTCGTTACAAAGCTAATATGCAATACCTGAAAGTACGAGTAACCATACGTGACGCACCGCTTAACTAGTCTTTTGTTCTGAAAATCGATTAGCGTGGTTTTTTTTTAAAAAATTATTTATAAGAAATAAAATTTGTCCCCCGATTTTTATTGCTGAGCGATCCTTGTACTATGAGGCATCGCTTTGGAAGACCAATGCGAAGATTTTAATATTTTTAGTAAAGTTTGAGCCGCGGTAGCCAAGTGGTCCTGATGGCGAGCTCACGGTTGCCATTATTTATGTTGAGTCGTCTGTTCGATTTCATACACCACTTAAGGCTCCCGTCTACCCGCCATTTTGATTTCGTGGACGTAATGTTAATCCTATGGAATTCTGACTTTAATTCTCACATCTTTATTATTTGAGATATTTGAATGCAACAAAGTGCATCTGAAAGAGCAAAAAATGATCAATGCTTCTGTGGAATTATTTTTTTCCTAAGATTTTTAAAAATATTTTTATTCTTATTTTAATTATTCGTTTTTGAGTTTTCCGGTCTTTAAAGAATGTTTTCAAATATTTTTAAGAATCTTAGGGAAAAAGTAATTCCACAGAAGCATTCATTATTTTTTTGCTCTTTCAAGTACACTTTATTGCATTCAAATATCTCAAATAATAAAGATGTGAGAATTAAAGTCAGAATTCCATAGGATTAACATTACGTCCACGAAATCAAAATGGCGGGTAGACGGCAGCCTTAAGACCGGTAGAATAGCAGGCTGACACACTTAGAACCCATTCAGGGATCCAAGTCCTAATATGGTTCAATGAGAATGTTTGGATTGCATTTTATATGCAGAAAATGTTTTATTATATGCCACATCCCCTTTTATTCAGAATAAATTTAAGCCCTTCCGGTAAAATGACGAGTGTAGCACAATGACGAGCTACACTCATGACGAAACTGAAGTTGCTGTTGAATATGACAATTAATTTAGTTAACTAATTACACATGCCAAAGAAACTTTCAAAATCAAAACTGAGAAATTCGAAGTCTCTCCACAGTCGAGGTTTACTAGCTTTGAGATAGTCTGACAAAAGGGATGTATACATGCCTCAACAGTAAACATTGTAATGTTGACATCGTGGATATGGAAAAAAAAAGAGAGGGAAGATGTTTTAAAACCAAATTGTGTGATTGAGTACAATAATGGAATGGGAGGCATCGATAAAAATGATAAACAGTTCGCATGTTTTCCAAGTTATGTGAAAATATACAAAAGGATATAAAAATATTTTGTACGTATTTTACATTACACTTTACAATTCATATGTTTTATATGAAAAAAAAAATCAAAAATACCAACAAAATCGGAATAGTGAGCTTTCGATTGGACATAGCAGAACAAATCCTACAAAAAGTTACACTACCGGATTATGAAATTCGTGGGCGTCCTTCATATAGTGGCACCCCGGCTACGGCAACGGCGAAAAATTACGAGGTACCTATTAAAATTAATAATTTTACCTTCTCATCAGAATTAAAATAAAGGTACCTATTAAAATTATTAATTTTACCCTCTCATCAGAATTAAAATAAAGTTGAAGTGCAGAATTATTTATGTTTTCTTAATTGTTAAGTAGCAGTCAAAATTAGGATCAAGGCAGCGAAAGCTTGGGTTTTCGGCAGAGAGAGGGACTGCCTAAACAAATTTGGAGTTTAAGAGATGAAAGCCCGAATTACTATTGGACGCTGTGGCCGTAAGCCAAGGAAGCATATATTGAAATGGGCGGAGTAGCAAAAGGAGGTGGTACTTCAATTCAGAGACGAAAATCGAATCCGAGAAAACTGTCGTCCGTGGAATTTTGAGAGGTTTTTTTAAAAAATGATTAAAAAGTTTAAATTAAATGACATTATTATTAAGTGCCGTTGTCGATGTCAATTTAAAGGAAAAGATGCGTCAAAAATAGGAATTATTTTAAAACGCGAGGAGAATGAGGATGGAAGATAGTTTTATTCAGAATCAACAGCGCTACTAGCGACGCCTGGTGGTCAAAATATTGTTTCTATTTGAGTTTTAATGGCAACTATTCTTTAAAAGTTTAAATTTTATTGCACCCCGGCTAAGTTTCAGGTTAAAAGATGGGGGCATTTTCAAGAATACATTCCTTCAACTCAGAATAAAAGAATGCGAGTGAGAAAATGAATGTAAAGGTTGCGCCAATAGTAAAAGCCAGATGTTGCTATGCTGCGCCAAACAAGATTTAACTGTGGTCTAGACGTGAAAAAATTGAAACCAAGACAAAAATTAGTTGACAAGGAGGAGGGTTGAAAATAGAGAAGGACGCTAGAGCATCCCGGAGAGCGTAACCCGTGTTTATCAAAGACAGAAAAACTCCATAGGAATCAAAAAGAGCACTAGGGTGCCTCGGAGTCATGATGCCAGAATAAAAGAAAACCTACTAAGAGGTGCCGTGTGTGTTACAAGAATAAAATTAAAAGTGAGACTGTGGCAGTGTAAGCAATTCACGATTCCTTTGCACTTACCAGTGTTTTGAAAAGTACCACACGCTTGAAGAACATTAACTATATGCCTTATTAAGGTGATGCTTAAATTTTTTATTTAATTTTACCGTTTATGATATTAATATGCAAAAATATGTAAAAATAGATATTAACAATATGCAATCAATATGTAAAAATGGATATTAAGAATATGCAAGAACAATAAAATGAAACAAGTTTTAAGTTTTTAAATGGTTATTTCATGCTCAGTTTTTCATTATTAAATAGTACCGGGAGGGATTAATAAATCTGTCAACTTCTAATATTTTGAGCGGTTTCATTGCAGAGCGTAACGTTACAATGTCATTATCTTCAGTGAACCATACATTAACATGTCAAATAGCCATTTTTATTAATTTATCCGTAGCCTCATTTAACTATAATACGTTCCTTCTATCCTTGAATTTTCAATGTCGGATGGTTTTCCGACTTCGTGGAGAGAGAGGATAGGTGACCTGGGATGCCGGCGGCTCTTTCGGACCATGGATGAGCAGATCCGAAAAAGAATTGGCTGGTCGCTTTTTGCAGCGCTCTTACCATCAAGGCTAAAAGAGACGGGGCTAGTTATTATGCTTATGGCGCTGTTGTTGAAGAGCCGTCACATACTCATCGTCTAGTATCACCGTGATGTTTCAAAGAGCAACATTCTTTCTTGTATTAGTAGAAAAGTCGCTATTCCAGCCATAACAGCAATTGATATACACCCTCTGCACTAAGTTTTGCTTTGGACAGTTTTCATCTCACGTCATCAGCTGTCTCTAGTTGAATGACGAGAGCCGTATATCACTAGTTGTAACTTATATGCGGTTTTCTCGGACACACAGAAGTGTTTTGCGTCGGGGGCATAAGTAGCCAGTAGACTATGTTGCCATTTAGCGTTCCAAGTCCTGGGTCTTAACTTATGGCGTTGTATGGTTTTCCGACTCCATGGAAAGAGAGGATTGCTGACCAGGACGCCGGCGACTGTTTCGAACCCTGGACAAGTGGATCCGAAGAAGAGTAAACCGGTCGGTTTTTGCTGCGTTCTTATCAACTAGAATAAAAAAGAAGTCTCTTTCGGGCTAGTTATTAGGGCGTTTTTAACTTCTGGCGTAGATGTTGACAGCAACCTTAAGTTCCTTCTTTCTTTCTACTATTTAAAGCAGGGGTCGCCAAACTTTTTTGATCATCGCCCCCTATATAATTTTTCGAAATCTCCATAGACCCCCACAAAGGTAATTTTCAGGTAATTAAAATAAAACTATATATTAGTCTAAATATTTAATAAATCAGAAACAGTAAGTAAAGTAGCTACAGATTTTTTACTTCTTAATGAGATGAGTGTGCCTGGTGTTTCTTGGCAAGGTTCGCTATATTGGGTTCGAAATTAGTCAATTTTAACCGTAAATCCCCTCGAAGCTCCACATTTAATTTATTTCTGTTTTTAGTTAAAATTGAATTAACGTGACTGAAACCGGCTTCAACCATATACGAACTTGGAAACGCCAGCATAAATGGCTGAGCCATTTCGTAAAGTTTCACATATTTTTGCTTCATATTTATTAGTCCAAAATTTATGTATTGTCAAATTTTTAATAAGCGTTTTTGCTTCAAGATCGGACAATAGTTCAGCAAGCTCATCTTGTATGTTGATGTCGACGTTATCAATTTGAACCGAAAATGGCGCAATAATCCAATCAGGGATGTCGATGTTTTTCAAATCAACAAAGCGCAGTTTAAAATCGTCGCTTAATTTTTGAAGATGATTTGTAATTTTTGAAGATGATTTGTAATTTTTGAAGATGATTTGTATATATTTCCAAGTCTTTTCTTCTTTTATTTTTAATTGTTGCAGATTTGAAAAATACTTATAATCCTTACGTAGCAATGAAGATCTAAATAAATTTAATTTTACTTGAAAGCTTAACAGTATTGTCCGCGCTTGGATAATTGTTACATCTTTTCCTTACAGTTTTGTTTGAACGTCATTAAATTTTCCAAATTCTTTGAGTTTTTGGAAAAATTCTAATTCTTCATTTTTTTTATCTGAATGAAGCCTTTCAAGATGATCTTTCATTTTTGACGGTTTCATGTATTCATTTCCAAAAGTTTTTTCGCATATAAGACACATAGGAATAGTTTCATTTGTCGGTGAACAAATAAATCCAAATTTTAAGTAATCCAATGGATAATACCGACATTTCTTTTTAGATACTGAAGCTGTCATTTTTAAATTAGGGTTCTGTAAATAAGTTAAAATTAAGTTGGTATATTATACTAATCCACATTATTAAAGCTTACCTTTTCACAAGTAACAATAATTAAAATTGATATCAAAACTAAACGAATAGTTTTATAGAAACAATAACAATTATCCAATGGTAGATATAATAGTAGTAATAATGACACTACAAGCATTTAATACTGTTCACAAAAATAGCTGAAAATGCATATGATATTTGCGTTTGTAGCATCCAGTGTAGAATTGGACAAGCGCACATATGCATCTGACTCATATGCAAGGCTCGTATGGTTTGCGATGGAGACAAAGGGCGAACCAACGACACGATGCGTAACTGCCGTATAAAAAAGAAAAAAACTAAAAGAACTAAAACCACAAACATAAGAAGAAAGACTGTTTATTGTTTTCTGATTTATTATTTTATTTTCTATAAAGAATATAATATTAAGTCAATTATAAAAATATTTTAAATTTTTACGTACGCAGTTAGATATGTGTGATTTGCGTATTAAGAACTGTTTTTCCTTCGAGTCCCAATAGACCCCCATTCGACCCCTTGGGTCAGATAGACCCCTACTGTTGTTAAATAGACCCCTAGGGGTCTATATAGACCACTTTGGCGACCCCTGATTTAAAGTAACTGATTATTAAGGTTCTTCATCGCATGCTGCATTCCGAGACTGACTATGTTACTGAACAGAGACCTGTTGAAAGCCATTTCATTTCAGACTAATCAGCCATATTTACCATGCCTACAGGAGCCAGGTAGATTACATTTTGTGATAGTAAGTGGCTTTTTCCAGGATTCTATAATCTACCTCGTAATAAAGTAGCTAAATATTGTTTTGCATACATGTATTCTTGAAAAATCTAATTTTCAGTAGAAATGGCGAGGTTTGCCAACCATGAAATAGCAAGTGGTTTCAAAATGACACTTGAAATTATTTGGTAACACGCACTCTGGCGTAGGAACTTTCCAACTCAAAGCGCATGTACGCACACTGAAGTCTACCTTCATTTAAATTTCTGTTACAAATCTTTTTTAAATAGCTATCACCATATTTACGAAAGTTAAGCCTTTTTTTACCGTCACGTCACTGGTAGATGGTGTATTTTCAACAACATTCTCACAATGTTAATTACTCGGTTCAATAAAAAAACCTATAAATTATAAGACAAATGCAATAATTTATTTCAGTTACAAGATTTGTACCAGTTCTACTATAAAAAGCATCTTAAAACACTCGAAAACGTAAAATTCATTACCATGAATGTTTCTCTAAATATATTGAAATAAGAATTAAAATTGATGGAGGCCGACATGTTGGCTGGTGTGAAGAACAATAAAAGATAATTTTGTTGGATTTTTTTTAAAATTGTAAATGTTGCACATTGCTCTACATTAATGTATAAAGTTTGGCAGTTGAAAAATTAAAAATGGACTTGTTATTTGTAGAATATCCATTTTCATTGCCTTTCAACCACTCGTCCAATGATTGGAAATTTGTACTACTATGTAATATAAGAGTGATAGATTCTTAATGGCGCAAAAGCCAAATGTGTCCATGCTGCGCCAAACAAGGTAAGTGAGCGAGAGCAGAGCAAGAAAAGTGTAGGACTGTGATCCAGACATGTGAAAAAACTAGAAAAAAAAGGTAAAATTTTGATTGATATAGAGGGTCGAAAATACAGAAGGATCGCTAAGATATCATGGAGGCGCGTCACCCGCGTTTACAGAAGACGGTAAACCCCATGAGGAAGAAAAAGATCACAAGGGTGCGTCGGGGTCATGATGCCCGCACCTACCTAAAAAAGGCAAGTCCCTTAGGTCCCCTTATATAATCCACAGGGGCAGGATACCCGAGTATACTCTCAGATGCTGGATACCATTTCAGCACATCATGAATTTACGACTTCCGTTTCCTTTGTGAATCGATTTCGATCAAAGTCCTGTACAACTGAAGATGTAATGAGGTAAATGAAAAACAAAGCATTATTTTTTAAAAAGTGGTTTGTTTTAAGCAATACAATTAGTTTACTTAAAAACTCGTTGTTAAACATTTTGATTCGAAATTTAAGCAGGAAATAAAAAAAAAATGACACGCACAATGACAAAGCAGATTTTTAAAATTCCTACGAATTCAGGAAACTAAAATGTTTAATTTATTATTTGACGAATTATTGTCTTATTGAATAATTGCAAAGTCCGTTACATTAAGTTTAAATATTTTAAATTTATAAATTTTTAAAGCTGTCATAAAATGTATAGAATTCTAACGATTCGAAGTGAGATTTAAAAATAATGTTATATTCATACAAAAGAGCACATTTCACTTTAAATCGTTCTGGTTTCGAATTAAGTTTTCGTACATTAAAATTTTTATTCAAAATAAACTTCGGGGTGGTTGATTGTTTATTAACGTCGCACTCCGAGAAGCAACGGTCCTGGTAATTTTGAGCCTCGATCAAGTTACAAGGGCGACACCTAAACATGCACCCACACCTCCCTCTAAATTTCCACACCACGTCACGAAAGGACTAGGGATCTCGACAGATTTAACAGACCCGACCACATGGTGGGTCTTGGACAGGCATCAGGTCTCGATCGTACGACTTAACGAAAACAACGCTGACCGCGAGACCCGACCATAACCATAAGGCTGGCCATTATCTTCGGAGAGTAACCGATATTAATATTTTAAATACACCATAAGATAACTATTAATGTTTTAAAAGAATAATTACCAATTTCATTATTTCTTTCAAATTCGAATGCATGGTGTGATTAATAATGACACCGGCGTTCAGACTATCCATGCTAACAGAATCAGAATAACCGAAGAGTTTCGTTTGTATATCATCAACAAACAGTAGAACCAATCTAAAAAAACAACCAAGAAATAATTTTAAGAGAATGAATATTAAAATATTTTAACATAATGCATTTACTACATAAATACGTCACTAATAAGATTTTCACAAAGAAAGCAACAGTAATAAGGCGTAAGTTTTAGTTTACCAATAAATCCTTTTTTTTAAGTAAAACATCTTAATGGCTTTTGTGTTATTTCGAATCTCATCTGATTTTCATTTGTAGTTTTACAAAATTGTACAAATTTGCAGTAAGAATAAAAATCTGAGACGTGATTAACATACATTGCCATACACATTTTTCAACAAATCTTAAGTTTCGGGAGCAGTTTACCAAAGTTTTATGCGAAATTTCTTCATGTTTTTTCATGTGAAATTTCTTCATACCAAGTTTCATGTGAAAATTTAAGTGTAACAATAGAACACTTTCCATGTGAAAGTGCTCTATTATTACAATTAGAATTTTTCCGGCAAAAAAAAGAGAAAGAAAAGAAAAACTAATGCGAACGAAGGCTACGACTGTATGTATTTGTTTACAGAAGCGACAGACATTGCATTCGAAAGAGACGCTGAACAATTGTCGGTCGCTGGCGTTTGACGCATGCGTTCTTCATCTGTAGCATCAGTCTCGTTATTTAATAGCCACATATTCAAAACATAAACACCGAATAGCTTAAACGTGAAAGGTGCGGCAGGGGGAAAGGGACGTTTATATAAAAAAAATTTATTACTTTAGTAATTCTTATCGCAGCTAAATAAATGGAAGACATACTTGATTCAACAGCAATCAAACTCAGAAACTCCCACTTTCATTTAAAGAACCCAATGGCATATTCGCTTACTTGTATTGTGACATTGGGCTATTCGCAGTTTCTCTTCACTAATCTTGGGGACTTTTAATTGAGATTGATTGCTTTTGCTAAACAACCTTTGCCCAACCAAAAATGAAACGTGATTCTGTAAAGCAGGTAGAAATGAAGTGAAGCGGGCGAGTTAGGAAATATATAAATTCCGACTGAAAGTAGCGAGAGAGGGCTGAAGGAGAAGTGAAGTTGAAGCTATAGATAAGTGGAAGGAGAAGTGGAAAGCGAGGTTGAATTAAAAGTTTAGATTAAAGATTGTTACAAGACGTTCCTTTACTATTGTTCTCAACAGTTGATCCAGAGTCTGAGTTGCAGTCGAGAAAAGATTAGTGGTAAGAGTTTGTTAGATTACTATTGGTGGGTTGAATTGAAGTTGATAGAAATATTACCCGGGAGAGCATAGAGTGAGTTGTTGTCATAGTAAATATATGTTAATAAATTGTTGAAGAATTGTTTTGGTGATTCTGTAATTATTTGTGTCGTAGTGTTTAATAATTGAATCTAGTGATGGCACAAGATGAAGCCCGGGTTGGGCGGGCGTCACAGTATGTGATGTAATGTTGTTTATTAAAGCAGCAGTGAAAAACACGAGGCAATTGGTAAAGGACCTCGTAATTTTGAACCTCGGTCCAGTGACGAGGAAGACAACTGTGGTGTGTGTGCTGAAATCTCCCTCTCTAAACTCTTAAACCACGCCAATGGGAGTATTTGTAGCCTTGACCAGGTTTAATGTGTATCGCCAGCTACACGTCGGTTTTTAATGGCGTCTGAGCTCGAGTGTGAATGAGTGATGGAGTTTAACGGCGCTAAAGTCACAAATGGCTACGTTGCGCCAAACAAAGTGTAACTATGATGTTAACGTTTAAAAAAAATAGAAAAGAGATAAAAGGTAGACATGGGGGAGTCGAAAGTGGAGAAGGATCGCATACAGTAATTCCAGGGGGTGTCACTCGTGTTTATTAAAGACAACAAACCTCTTGGGTAAGAAAAATATTAATACGGTGCCTCGGGCTCATGATTCCCGTGTACCTACCCTAAAGGAGAGCCACAAAAAGCGCATCGGGACTCGAACGCACAATTGCGACGAAAAACAGCACCGTCCGTGACCAAGATCATCGAGCTGTCACGGCAACCGCATTTTTTTTTTTTTTTTTTGATCTCTCAAAGCAGCTAGACTTTTTTGTTTCTTACTCTTCATTAAATTTAAGTATATTTAAATTTTCTTTTCATGTGTGCAAAGCATTTAACTGAAATTTTTCATGTTAAAAAATTAAATTCAAGGGAAAGGTACAGACAAAAGAACTTACAGATATATGGAGATAAAAAGTCGAAAAGGCTCATGTGTTCCCACCAAAATTGTCAGCCCAATAACTGAACAAATCTTTCAAAAAATATTAATGGAATATAAAGATAGATCATTTTACAGGAGTATATGACCTCCTTGGCGCCTTTGGCTTCGCAATCGATAGAACGATAACTTTCCTCATCATGCCAATTCTTCATAAAAAATTGTAGATGGAGATTTTAATATATTAGCCGGCTCGTCTATATAATGATGAGCAAGAATCGTAAGACATCTGAACTGCTAATGGCTGATAGGAAATTAGATCCTAGGGTTAAAAATTGATTAACATTGCTAAAATGTAAAAAGCTTTTCTACCGTGGGAACATGATTTTTTTTGCAAAATTAATCGAGAAATGGTCTTAATTTGCTATGGTTCTAAATTTCAATAAAATTGGATCATAAACGCTATTCTGGAAAAATTGTTAAGAACCAATTACTGGTTTACATGATGCAAACAATTCATATTTTCTTCATTTTTTAACGCCGCATGATAAAACTGGTTCGATAACTATTAAAAACTGAAATAAGATCCGTAGAAACTTCGAAATTTTAGATTATAAGTCCCTAAAGACTTCGAAATACTGACCATGGGAGAAATTTGCATAAAATTTGATTTTTAAAAGAGAAATTCAAATAAAAATGCAGATATTATAGCACATTTATACATAAATATCGGTAACACATAACACATATAAACTAAATATTGGAAACAGTTAAAAGCTGATTATTTTTAATAACACGGTGTTGGTCCACCATGAGCTTTAAGGGCAGCAGATGTTGAACAAATTTTATTAATTTCTGGCAAAAAAAAAAAAAAAAAAAAAAAAAAAAAAAACCTTTATGCCATTCCTTCCGTTTAGTATCTCCCAATTCTGCTAGTGATGAAGAAAAAAAGAAATTGCCCTTTCACTAGTCGATCAAGATATTCTTCTCCTAACCCAAATATGTGTCAGGTCTGGTGGACTGCTGGCATCAAATCAACATTAAATCATTTTGAGATACCCTTTAGTTGCATTGAAGGTAGCGTTTTAAGTCTGAAATGAAGGACTATCACCAAGAGAGACGTCTGCTTTATTGGATGAACGTGATCCTAAAGGATGGCAAGAAATAGCACCCCACATTATCATTTATCATCTCTACATATTACAGGTCAGTAGTCAGGAGGGATGCCTCTTCAGGACATTGCCGAACAGTAATTCTTCCTGCGGTTAGAAACAAATTGAAAGACGATTTATCAGGCTACGATTATTTTGATTGTTTTTTTTCCCCACTCATGTCTCATCTAGAGGAAACACGAGGGCTATTGGCTATTGCAATTTTTAACCTCGATCCAGGAAATCGTAATTTTGAATCTCAATCAAGTGACATGATGACATCTGAACTGATACCTTTTCTCCCACTGATACCTTTTCTCCCAATTTCCATGCCATTATTGAGATGGAAATTTGGAAGAGTCAGGGTTTCGACAGATTTAACGTGCATCAAGTACAGCTACACTGTACCATGACCACTAAGGTACCGCGGCTACGGCTCGGCAAATCAAACTTCATTTTTCCTCAAACAAAGATTCAGTTTCGAAGCTATTCACCACTGAATGCGTTCTTAAGCATTGGTGAAAATAATTAAGAGTGGGCTTTGCAACCCAACTTGTGGTCGCACAGCCGAGTGGTTGGTGTTGTTTTCGTTAAGTCAAGGTTCTAGCCTTGATGCCACTAAGCGTTGATCTTTAACGTTAAATCTGTAAAAGCTCTCCAATACTTCCCGTTGACATGGTGTGAAATTTTGGTACAGAAGGTACCACCTCAGGTTTCATCGTCACTTGAACAAGGTTCAAAATTATGAGGTCAATCGCCAATAGCTATCATGTTGCTTGTAAGTGCGCCGTTAATAAATCATTAATCAACCACGACACGACCATAAAAAGGTAATCTGAACTTCTGAGGAACTTGAAATGGAAATTTCTTGACCGACATTTACATTTGTTATTAGCTCAGAAGTATTGACGTTTTATGCAAATAATTCTTGCTATTTGTGTTGGCCTACCTCGAGTAGGCCTTTGATAATAAATTTAATGCCACATGAACAGAGAAAGGCAAACTCTAATATTTAAAATTATAAATTTATTTACACGATTATATATTTATATATTTACAACACTCTTTATAACAACACTTTAAGCCGAGAGCTACATAATCATAACGAAGGTCACATCGATCAAGGTCAAAGTCCAAAAAGCAGCCAACATTTCATTTGGCCATCCAAACAGCTGTCATACAGCATCCAAAAAGGCATCAATCTACTAAGATCTCCATTATATATATACTCCGGAATTTGCATTCGACACCGTCAACTCGACAGTAAAGAATCGGCATCCAATGAAAAAGTAACTTCATATGACGTCATCGAATGAAAAAGTAACTTCATATGACGTAACTGAAAATTACCGTCGAATGCAAATTCCCGATTCCATTGCCAGATGCGTGGGATGACGTCATATCGGCAACACGTAATTCCAAAACGTTACCGTGATATGACAACAATTTGTCTTAGATCCCTATGCGACAACTTCCTTTTTTCCGTCCAACGCCTATACGTTTTGAAATAACGCACTGTTCTTTTTTGATAACAGGTCAATTTTCCTAGGCACAGGTCATCCTTTTACCTCGCCCACAATTTTTAACTATTTCAGACAGCTAAGCCCCGACGGACATTATTTAAATAATATTACATAATTTGTGTCTTATATGCTACCGTACCATAAAGTTAACTTCATGTCTTGGTCGTATTTATAGCCATAAAGTTAACTTCATGTCTTGGTCATATTTATAGCAATCACAAACGCCTGCGTCACATTAAAAACTTGCATAAGAGAACTTATTTACCGCTACTCTTTCAGTAGGATGTTTCAAATAATTTCGCATCATCTTTATTTCATAATTCGCATTTACCATTTAATTTTTCTAGGTTTATACAACCAGAATAAAATTATCTGTCATGTGGGTTCAAAAAAATTCGAAGGTTGAATATATTTTTTTTCTTCAGGTGTTACACACTCTCTATATCGTTAGGAGACCCATTCTTTCATCCTCTCCCCATAACCCAGAAACTTAACGAGCAAAAATTTACCAAATTTGAAATTTAGGAATCAGATACACAAAAAATGATTCAATAAAGAGAAAGTTTTCTAACTTTATTTTATATTATCAAGTTAAAAGCAAATTTATCTTTGATACCTCAAACGACTTTCCTTTGAGCCATTGATATCAATTTTGCCCAAATGTGATGTGTGAACTGCAAAAGTTAAGGTTGTCACACTTTCTACTGATGATTTTACATTGATTTTTGAAGCATAGAATTTTTCATTAATTTTTAACATATTTATGGAAAACCAATATTTCTAACTTTTATACAAAAAAAAAAAAAAAAATTCTAAACGCTTAGAAATAGAGCGAAAACATACTTGTGCAAAAACACTTGAGCTCCACTTGTTCCATCACTGTTGAATCCCATCATTTGATCCATCAGTTTCACATCTTTACGTAATGTACTAAGTTTCTGTGTCAATTCTTTACGTACAGTTGGCAAAGATTTCCTGATGTGTTCGACTAGTACAATATGCAACAATTTCTGCAAATACTCACTCCCCAGCCTATCAGCCATATCGCTATAAAGAAATAAACTATATTAAAATTTTTATTATACACACAATATCGGGATTCAAATAATTTAAACACCACTTTCTTTAAAATAAGGATGAATTTGAGTACAAAAAATTAGTTCTCTTACGACGTGACCTGATTATCAAGAGCCATTTTGATAACTGGTCATTGATCTCGACAAATAATTTGAAACCAAATTTAAAAAAAAAGCCAACGACTATATATATATATATAGAGAGAGAGAGAGAGAGAAATAGTATCATAAATTGCTCAACATTAATAAAAAAATTACACACACACACATATGATATTACATATACAATTACATATTATATATACGTGTGTGTGTGATGATTGACATTATTACTTTCTTTTCTAGTTTACCATTTCACTAAAATAAAGCTAGCAATTAACTCCACGCATTTTTACTGCAGCTGTCGCTGTCGCTTTGCAAAGTAAACTGAACGAGTTAACTTTCCTAGTCTCTGTAAGTATAAAAGCTGACGTAATCGTTGTCACGCTCTCTTTATCCCGCTCTTTTTTACGCTTCCTTGATGCCATGTACCGCATACTACTTGCGATTCTTGTTTTCATATCTTTCAGAATGTAAAATGCTGTTATTATCCAAAGGAATGAAGAATTTTCAGCATTACAGTTAATAATTTCATTGACGACATACATCAAGACAAAAAAAATTATGAAAAAGACAGATTTATAGGAGTTTCCAATCTTAAGTTTCCATAGTACTCTCTCTCTTTCTCACGGTAATCCAGCAAAAATTGGACCAAAGCACCGGCGCATTACTAAAAACGTCGGATTACCTAAAAATAGCTAATAACACATTTTAACAGCAAAAGCTATACATTTGAATTTAATACAGTACACGCAAATAAATTGCAAACACAAGAAACAACTAAATGCACTGTTTTGTATTGATAGCCTATATTAATAAATTGAAGTATATGACATAAAATAACGCCTGTAAGACCTGTCTGCCTGTATAAATACGCCGATTAAAGGATGCTTACTAGTGTCTTGAAGACTACAAATATGTAATTACAAACCTCAATATTACGTAGTTTCATTTGACAGTAAATTAAGTAAATTAACTCAAATTTCATTCCAATAGACAATTATTAGAAGTATTGGTGATGTCTTAATAGTCTTTACAACGACATACGGATGGTTCGGTTTTATTAATATCGCACTAGAAGCAACACAAGGGGTATTGGCAACGGACTTTGTAATTTTGAACCTCGGTTAAATGACGAGAACGACACCAGAGCTGGCACCCCCTCCCCTAACTTCCACACCGCGTCAACGGGAGGACTTTGGGATCAGACATATTTAACGGGAATTAATAGCCCTGGGTACACGACGGGTCAAAACTGGCATCAAGGCTCGAACCAGCGACTCGACGAAAGCCACCAGCCGCGAGTCGGCGACAATGACCACTAGACTACTGCGGCCACCGACGACATACGGAATGCTAACTATATCAGCACACCATTTAGATAAACAACACATCAAACTTCTTGATTTCTCGAACATTGGCATTCTGACCTGAAGCAAGCACGAGTGAAATTTGGGGTTTAAGGCACACAAGTTAGTTTTGGTTATACTGCGGCAATGTAACTATGATCAAGACACAAGATAGGTTGGAGAAAAGGAAAATAACGATAAAATAAGAAAATGAAGGACGGAAATAGAGAATGAACGCTAAGGTATCCCGGACGCGTCACAAGTGTTTACAAACACACTAAACCCCGTGGGTTCACTGATCACTGAGGTATCTCGGGTTCATGATATCAGCGTGATTTTAAGAAAGTCACGATTTTTAGAAAGAAAGCACAAGCTAGGGAACGACGGGAGAAAGGGAAGGGGAATAATTCGATATAAAAACCAACGTTTTTATATGGTGGCAAAGTTTATTAGGGAAAATTATTGAAATATTAGTTAAAACTGTTAGTTATTTTTAACTTTAAAATTTACTTAAAAAGAGACATTTGTGAGAGTATTAAAAAATTCATAAAACTCATAAAATCAAAACATGCATTTGAAAATTTGTAAGTCATACTATTAAAAAAAAGAATGGGAACCAGAATTCAGAAAAAATTATTGTGATAAGACATGGCGCCAAATATTGGAAACTTTCTTGTGAATGATTACTGATTAAAAGTCAGCAACGCTTACTATCTGGGAGATAGTATCTCCCCTTTGTGAGTACAAAAAGTTTACGATACCGCATGCTGCGTGGGGAGTGCCCGGTGCTCCCAGAGGGGGAAAGAAATTTTTTCCTCAATCCTAAAAGCGCCGAGAGAAAAGAATATTTTGACTTGTTAAAATTATTGAAATATTAGTTAAAACTTGTCGCAAACGTCTAAATATTGCATTGTTAGGCGAGTACGAACGATTCCCAAAATTTCAAAGCTCTAGCTTGATGGGAATTTGGTTAAATTAACGATCGAAAATTTGATGAAACACACATACACACACACACACACTCACACACCAAGTGAAATTCAGAAAAACGTTGTAAAAAACGGTTTCGGCTTCCATGTAGCTATTTCACCAGGATATGAGCTTTAAATTATTTTAGTAAATTTTATAATGTTACACTTTAATAATAAAAATAATTAAGAACTGATTATCAGGAACTGCTTATCTAAGTTCGCCTTCATCGGTAACTAGAATACGACACCATTGTTTGGACTTAATGAACAGTGGCATTTTTCAGCATTACCCAGCGATGAAAACATTTTGTAGTTGTAAAATGATGAGAGAATGTCCCGCTTTGTACACTTCCTCAGATTTTAATCTTATTGCAACATGTTCCGCTAGCGATCTAGCATCATTTGGAACATTGTTGTAAAGGAATTACATCTTATACAAAAATTGGAAACGGAGGGGAATTTTAGAGAGTTTAGTTTAGTTTATATTAACGTCGCACTAGAAGCAACACGAGGGCTATTGGCGACGGACCTCGTAATTTTGGACCACGGTTAAGTGACGAGGACGACACCTGAGCTGGCACCCCCCTCTCCTAACATCCACACCACGCCAACGGGAGGACTTTGGGCCCCGAACAGATTTAACGTGCATCAGCCCCGGCTACACGGCGGGTCTTTGGCGGCCAAGGATCGAACCCGCAACTGAACGAAAACCGCCAGCCGCGAGTCCATGACCTTGAGCACTAGGCTACCGCGGCCCGGAATTTTAGAGAGGAGAAGGGTCAGGGTGTAAAGATTTTGTTGGTCGCCCACGAAGTAGCGCCCTCGCACATTGAGTTTTGTAACCGTCTCTCATACGATACACATCGTACTGCGTGCTGGTGCTAGTTAATCAAGTGGTGTCAAAAAAATCATCTATTCAGATAATTTATTTAGATACCAAATTTTTAATCAAGAGCCCTCCCCCCCCCCACCGGTCAATGGTGTCCTGCTTTACGATTGCCAAAATCTGGTCACCTTATTTAATATAACAAGCCCCCAATGGAAACGACTGTTTTCAAAATCAAATTTAATTGATTTATTCATACTTACAGAAGAAACACGAAGGTTGTTGATGACGGACCTCGTTATTCTGAACAACTGTCTAAGGATAAGGATGGTACTCGAGTTGGCATCTCCCTCTCCGAACTTCCACATCATCGTAACATGTGGACTTAAGAGTCCCGATTAATTTATCATGTATCAGTCCTACTAGATATCGCAAGATAAGACTAAAGAACAATTTCAAGAAAAATAAGACCATTTCGAAAACAGTTTTAAATGTCGAAATCGATTAGTACAGAAACGATTTCTGCGAACTTATCGAAAGAGATTTACAGTAATATCCTCTTCATATTCGAAAGAGAAATCGCCACAAATAATTTTTTAAACGCCGAAATAGTATTTGAAAATCATCAAAGCAGAATTAAAAGAAATTTTTTTTTTTTGACAATGGTATTTTAATTGAAAATCAGGTAATGATAAAACTGCCATCAACAATCCTGATTTACGAAAAAGAATAACATCACTTAACTAATCATCAAACTTCCATATTCGCAACGGAATGAGAATTTTCTGAACTAATTATTCGCATAACCATTGCATATTCAAAAATCACTTTTTCAGTTATTTATACAGCAATATCTTCACTCAATTTTGGCATAGCAAGATATTTTTTTTCCTGACGCTAATGTGTTATTATGTTAACTGAGGAACAATGAATAGGTCTAATTTGTTTACGAGGCGTTAAAATTTGGATAGGAATATACCAACTCTCTGGTGTCGTCCTTGTCACTTGAGTGAGTGTGAGTGATAGTGAAGTTTATAGATGCAAGAGCCAGATGTGGCCATACTGCGCCAAACAAGGTAAATCTGTTATCTAGAAGTTAAAACTATGAAAATAGATTAGTCGACAAAAAGTGTCAAGTGAGAAGGTAAAGTTAATTGGCGCAAGAGCCAGATATGGCTATGATGCGCCAAAAATGATTTAACTGTGGTCTAGGCGTGAAAAAAATGGAAGAAAAGACATAAATTGGTTGACAAGGAGGGTCGAAAATAGAGAAGGATCGCTAGGGGGTCACCCGTTATCCCGGAGCTGTCCTTATCACTTGTATGCGAGGTTCGTCACCGACAGCCCTCGCATTGCTTCCATGGGCGACGTTAATTAAAGCAATCAAATTAGATTCTACCTTTGGATTATTTTGTATATTTTGATCACTAATTACTATCGATGATACAAAAAAAAAAAAAAAATATTCGCTCACCTTCTTTACGCAAGGCAGGAAAAAAAATTCCTTAAAAAATAAAGTATTTTTATATATAAAAAAAATATTTTCAAGTAATAAGTAATTATGATAGGATGTAAAATTTACTTCCAAATCAAAGGAGTATTTCTTTTTCACATTCAATTCTGTAGTCCTACAATATGCCCATTCAGGACAGAAATAATTCACTTGCTACCTGATACGCAATATTACACAAGTGTGTAAAATTCAGAGAACTTGGGAATTATATATATTTTTACAAAAAGTATTGAACCAAAAGAAATAGTTATGCCGCTTAAGAATTATGCAAGTATTCAAAGTCGTATCTGGTGGGAAATATAAGCGCACGACTGTTGTCGACGATATGTGTGTTCGTACTCCCCCGACACGACATTCGCTGTTTCTCGAAAGAGTTATGCACATTTTGAAAGGTATAACCATATAAAACTAGGAACCACGAACATACGGATTACGGGATGAGATGAAAGATTGTCTTTGCATTGGAGGCAGCAGGTGACTACAAAGCTCAATGTAACGCCCAGTGTCGTCAGCAATTTGAGGAAATACTTACAGGTCACTGGATCCATATCGAGGAGACCTGGATAGGGTTGAACCAAGATCCTCAGTGACTAATGACGATCGTTATTTGGCACTTACAACGCGGCAACACAGGACCACTACAGCTTCACAGCTCGCACGTAAAATGTTATGCTACCACGAGAATCCTTCAGAGGCGCAGTTGATCTTGGTTTACAGTTAATGGACGACAATGCTCGTCCACATAGGGATCAGCTGGTCCACTATTACCTGGAAAGTGAAAATATTCGCTGCATGTATTGGTCAACCAGATCTCTTGACTTAACTCTACAGATCATGTCTAGGACACTCCTTCAAGACCAATTGCATCTTGCCATCCTAATCCGGAAATCATGCCAGAGTCGAAAAACTGCATTGCAGCTCCAGGAGTGGGCATGACTATCACAAGGACTTCTCACCATCTTACTAACCAATATGTCAGCTCACTGTTCGACCTGTCAGGATGCAAGAGCCATACCCCATATTCCGATACATTATCAATTCAAAATTGCAATACAGAATTAGGATATCCCTTCACTATGTACCTTAATGATAATCATGCGTAAATTAAATGACTTCCGAGTAGTGTATCTCTTTCTGAATTACATTGAGAGCAAGGAGGAGAAATAAAGATATTACATCATACTCCAAGAAAAGTTATTGACTTAAAAGTTAATAAACACATTTAATTGTGTTATATGTACAGCTATTTCATACAAATCAGTTAAGAGACGGGGGAAATTACAAATCAGTTAAGAGAAGTCTTGGTCTGGAATCTATTAAAGAACTGACGTGTGTTCTTTTCGAAGAAAAACTCGGATCAGCCTCTCATTGACGAATTTCTCTTAGTTCATCACAGTCACGGAGAAAGATGTCAAGATTCTAGAACTATTAAAAATACAATAATCTTGTGTAACTCTGTCATTTGCTATGCATAGAGCACTCTACTATTTCAGAGCTTTATAGCGTCCAAATTAGGAATATTTAGGCGAAGAGAATCACCAGAACATGCCATCAATGATAACATCGGCACATCAGTCCTTAAGCATAAAAAAAACCTCGACTTGCAAGGAAAAACAGGAATTACAACATTATGCATATTACAAAATCTCACGTGGGTGTGACGAGTAAAATCAGTCCAACACGGAGGTTAATTGATAATGACGCTTTATTCACAAATATTACGATCAAGACGAATACAGGCAGCTAAGCTTTGGCATTTACACAGCGCAAACACAAAACAAAACTTTTACAGATAATCGACACAGGACCAAAGATGTCTTTCAGACGCAGCACTTGTTCAGCTCACCGGCTTACTAATGCGCACTATAGACAATCTCGCAGTAATGCTCTACACTTTCAAGGCAGACTCCCGACACATTTCCCAGCACATACAGATTGCTTCTCTTGAAAGATCCACTCGGCCAATGCTGAACGATTCCAATCGATTCACGGTCGATCCCTTGAGGTTTCGCAACTCACCTATTAATAGTCGCTCCGGAGAGGCATGACGTCACAGGAAATATTTTGGAAAAAGTCCATAACTTTCCTCCCAGGTATCACCAAGATTCAGGCATTTCAAGAACCTTCTTTATGTCGCCAAAGTGGTAGTCGTCAAAATGGTCACCAAGGGTCATTGTTTAAACTTTCCTTGGCTGACTTATGAAATAACTGTAAATGTTTTATATTTTTTTATATGAGAAGCGTTGAACAGAAGCATACCTCGCATTCGTAACAATAGTCATTCCGAATTTCATTAAAATCTGTCCATTAGTTTTTCAGAAATTCTCTTAAACTGACACGAGTGCCGGTGTATCCTTTTTAAGCTCAAAATTATTTTCAAAAAAGATAAGTTAAACTATTTATTTGAACTTGGTCTAAAACAAGACATGTTATTAACTATGCACTTATCTTTAAGAACTAAGTTAAGGAACTAAGTTAATAAGGAAAGTGACAAGGTTTTTTGACGCAAGTACCGAATCTGGCTAAGCTGCCCGTGTATATCCAAGATATTAAACCGAATGGGAAAGAAAAAGATCTCTAGGTTCACTTCGGTTTCATAATTATCTACCTTGAGTAAAAAGGTTAGCCCCTCAGAGGTAAATTCATGAAAAATCTGCTTCATAGCATAGAAGAACGCTATTTCTTAAGACAGGCCTATCCAACCCTAAAGACTTTGCGGGTCGCTTTTGAAACGCTTTTTATTCTGGTAGGTTGCATCATATTAATGCATGAAAAAATGTGTGTGATGAATTAAACTTATCACTTCCTTTTTATTTTGTCTCTTTTGACACAGATTTAAATTCTCTAGCTAAAAACTACTACTTTCACCTCTCGAGTCGTGGGAAAAGACAAATCTTCCCGAACCCCATTAGAGAAATCAAGAACATTCTGCAATAAATTAAGAGAAATAATAGTTTATTGCATTAAAAGTATTTTCACGCAATATCATTCAAAAGTCTTATCCTGAAGAAACTATACATTGCTAGTGCACAATTATTAACAATCAAAAGGTACCGAGTAGTCTGGAGCCATACACGCTTCTTGGTCTATTTATATAAAGCTGGCAGCTACTATTTCCCCATGATCTGCACATTTCTAATACCCATCCTCGTTCTTCAGTTGATTTGTCAATTAGTATACATAGTTATATCTCACATTCACGCAAGTCGGTCTGAGTGGTTTTTAAAATCAGCTCAACCTTGCTTTAGTTTCTAAACATGAATACAGAAGAAAAATTGTGATTCAATGTACTGAGACATTCCTAAAATGGGATATGATTTGAACGACTTTTGGTGAACGTTATGCTCTTTGGTATATCTAAGTACATTAAAAGTTTAAAATTTTTGTTTAGATGACCCAGCTCCATGGGCCACAGGTGGCTAGACACAGTTAAACATTTCCGTTTCCAATATATTTTTATTTCTCAACATTTGATACAAAAATTCTGATTCTTCAACCTCATTTATGGCTCTTAAAGATAAATGTGCTGAACATTTAGACTCAACTGAAATTTTAGAATAACTGAATTCCTTTAAATATATATGTTTTCATAAATAGACAGTTTTAGTACACGAGGAAAGACGAGTTTCACAGAAGTAAAAAAAAAATATTTTGTAACTTCTATTTTCAAGTATGAAGACTCAGAATGACATTAAATTTTAAAATACCTATATGCAGGATGATTTTCAAAAAATCGCTTTTCATTCTTGCGTGAATGTTCAATATCTCTTCCTTCATTGATGTCTTCCTGGCTGCGATTAAGAACACCAACATAACCTAAATTATTTTAGGGTGTAAATTATACATATTATTAGACTTGTTAGATAGTTAGAAACATCAAAAATTAATTAAAATTTATACTATCAATATTTAATATAAAACTACAGAAAAATATTTCTCCATTTTTAAGACAGTCATTAGACATATGGAAAAAGATATTTTTATAACTTGCTTCATCCCTCTTAATCTCAAGCAATAATACATATATAGTTATATATATATATACATACATATATATATATATATATATATATATATCAATTAAACTGAAAATATTTTTGATAAGAGTAAATAATTTCTGCAAGAGTTATATAGAATAAAAACAGATGCATTATTTCATACAGAAATAGATTTATTCTTAAATAAAATTATGCAAGCGTTGAATGGAAAATATATATATGGGCATTAAATATATATGTACATAAAATACTGAATTCTTAATACAACTTTAAAAGTTTTAAATTCTCGAATTGCAAAATAAAAAATGTTTTTAAGATGCGTGTGGGGGGGGATTTAACTTGGAGAAATATTTACCTCGGGAGAGAGGTAAAACACGATTTTCTAAAACGTTTCTCGCGTCAGTACCCCGATCCATCAGATCCAATTTGGTCAGCACACATATTGTTCTTTCTCCTGAAAATAAGACATTCTATCAAAATCCTAATCTGAAATTCATGTTTAGTATAAAACAAATAAGTTAGTATCAAACAAATAAGTTCATTTGTACGGATAAAGGATTCAGCAAAATTTCCGACCAAAATAGTCTATTCGAAATGCATCACACATTGTATGACTATGATGCCGACACATTCTTGTTCATAAACCTAGAAGATTATTAATTCTAAAATTACAAGATTACACGTAAATAGAAACATTTATTTATTAGTAATCATACGTAAGCACCAAGTTCTTATATTATTATGCCGAAGTTGCCTTATAGTTAGTTAATGAAATAACTGCAGTCAAAACCTCAATCATGAGACACTTATTTGTTAAGAAAAAGAGTATAATGGGAAATTTTTCATTGGGGGGGGGGGGGCTCACTTCAACTCATATCTCAAAACATATTTTAAATTTCATTCGTTATTTTCAAAGAGAAAAGAATGTTTATATTGAATACGAATTTCGAATATAAATTTTTTCTGAAAAAAAATTCAGTACATAAAAGAAAGTTTCAGTTTTTAAACTGCAATGTACAGCAATCCTTACAGGGGTATTTATACCACCTATATCCCCCCACCCCCATGTCACTACGCCAATGGTTAAGATGATTGCCAGATTTAAAAATCCCATTTTAAATGACACAGTAATTTTAAATCTAGGTCTGATGATGAGAATATCCTAGAGAAGTTAGTCCACTTCTCATACGTACGCCAGACAAGCGAGAAAACTCGCCACCAACAGATTAAATAAGAGTCAGTCTCTATTTTAAGTGACTGCCTCTATCGAGATTTACCGAGGGGTTTTAACTCAATATATATCAGTTACGAGTTGTATAATCTACTTACCAAGCTGTTGCATGGATCAAATAAATAAACTAGTTAAACACATAAATTCACATCAACTGATATTACATTGAGAAAATAAATTTTTTTTTGCAATTTAGTCGGTCAACGGTCTATGTCCAGTATACAAGGTCATAATGACAAATTCACATCTGTTGACCCAGGAATATGATTCCGACAATTTAATTATAAAGCCCAAATGAGCAATTTTGACATAGTTTGGCCATAATAACTCCTTAGGTTGAGAAATCTTCAAGTTACATTATGAATTTGTATAATGACATGTGAACAGATCGCAAATCTAAGCCTTTGAAAATTTACCAATGTGGATACAAGTATTTATGAATCTAAAGAGCATAAAAGAGTGTGGAGAGTCAGTGATACAGGATAAACATAATGAATTCAAGGAAATAGAATAATAGCAAGGAAAAAATTTGAAAATTGAGATAGATTAATCAAGTACGCAACACCATGTCTACCAAATATAGCAAATACCACGGAAGAGTGAAATTCCTTCTTTTACTTTTGACTTCCACAAATTGATATGCATTTTCTCATTGAGGGAGCAACAGTACCAGCGACGGCTAGTGTGTTTAAAAATAAAATCATACAATACTAAAATAAATAGGATTATTTGTTTAATTAAAGTAAAAATTTATACATTGAAATACAATTTGGGGCAAAAACCAATTACTAAGTACCTCCAATTCAGGACAACCACCAGACCAGATATTTTGTCACATAAATTGAGGTGTTCCTTAAAAGATAAATATATGTATGATTCAAAGAGACCGGGAAAACAGAACAGCCCCTCATATAGAGGAGTCAATTACAAGTACTACTTATAGTATTTACATACATTTTTTTTTTGTGTATAACACACCAACGAATGCATTTGCATTCCTTGAAAACTCCATATAGAACTCTGGATTTAAATTGCAAGGAAGAATAATAAAAAAGATGGAGTGTGAGAGTGAAAGGAAAATTATTGGCACAAGAGCCAGATGTGGCTATGCTGCGCCAAACAAGATTTAACTGTGGTCTAAATGTGAAAAAAATTGCAAAAAAAAGACAATTGGTTGACAAGAAAGAGGGTCGAAAATAGAAAAGGATCGCTAAGATAACCAAGGGGTGCGTCACCATTGTTTACCAAAGACAGTAAATCCTACAGGAAAGAAAAATATCACAGGGTGCGTCGGGGTCATGATGTCCATTCTTACCTGAAGAAGCCAAGTCCCTGAGGTCCCCTGACCCAGGAGCAGGGTGCCCGTCTATACCCCCAGACGCTGGCTTCCCATTTTAGTCGCCTTTTACGACATGAAATGAGCTATATTGGGACTATTCTGTCATACCCGGTCACCACACGGATAAAAAAAAAAGAAAATATAAAAAAAAAAAACTCCAAATATTTATATCACTGCAGCAGCTACTAGGGTGCGCTTATCAATTGATTGACGTGTTCATGGCTCTCTTTCAGCGATGGATATGACAAAAAGGGAATATCATTGGGCCTCTCTGGGGCAAAACTTTGAAGGAAAAAAAAATGCAAAGGATTTCTCATGGATCTCTTGAGTATCTACATAAAGTATGTCATATGGGTATACATCATTTTTTTTTTTTCAAACCAAGAAATTAGTTATTCTAATTATTCGATGCGAGTGAAAAACATCTTTACCGGCAACTAATAACTAACTCTTTTGTGGGTATGCGATTCAAATCATTTTAATATGCTTACTTTCTCGAAAATTTTATTCGATAATTTCAAGCAGATTTCCAACCTTCCATAAGATGGCTTTTTCTCCATTATCACGACCCCCTCCCATAAAATAATTATTTCTTAAATTATAAGGTTCTATTCAGATTTGTTCCTTTTATATACCCTTTTACACTAATCATTTGAACTGTGAGGCGCAATATTAGTTAATTATTAACCCCTGTCAGTACACAAACTGTAAATTAAGTTCGCCCAACACCAAATAATTGAAATTTAGTTTTTATTAACGTCACACTAGAAGCAACACGAGGGCTATTGGCGACGGACCTTGTAATTTTGGGCGACGGTCAAGTGACGAGGACGAGTGGCACCCCCTCTCCTAACATCCACACCACACCAACGGGAGGACTTTGGGCCCCTATTGATTTAACGTGCATCAACCCCGGTTACATGGCGGGTCTTTGACGGCCAAGGATCGAACCCGAGACGAACGAAAATCGCCGGTCACGAATCCGAAGCCATGACCACTAGGCTACCGCGGCCTTCCAAAGAATTGAAAGTGGGATTTAGATCTCTTATGATCTAAAATATTGACATATTGCATTAGGATTATTTTTTCGCATGACTTGAAAGTTTGTACTCAACGTGAAATATTTGGATGAATTGATAACATTGCCCTACAAACACTGAAACGCCAGGTACAGTTGAAACGGGCATTGAATAGATAGTTCGAATTGGATTAAAATAAAAAATCCACGACGATTTTTTGCATACTCGGTACAGACTCATTACTGTACATTGATCATATTACACCTAAGTACACCAACCATTTTGGTGTATTTGTTGTTACAAACACAGATTCATATTTTTCAATATTTTTATAACTGTCTTTGATTAATATTTTCAAGCTAAGCTTCTGAGGTAACTGTCCTTTCACTTGCTTCAAGAATAATCGTTTGCTGGAGGAGGATTTGTATATTTTATCTGAGATAAACCAATTTATCCGTTTCTTTTATTTTACCGAAATACTTATTCCAGTATTTTACCTAATAATCTCTTCTAATCCACAAATAGTTTTCACAGATCTTATTAACAATAGCGAAACATTAACAGTAACGAATTAATTCTTTAAACATTCAATCTGAAGTCTTTGATTATTAAAATTTCAAATTTAAGTGCAGTCATCTTTCGAATAATAAAATTTTAAAATAAACTGATGTTACAAAAAAAATTATTTGATCCCCAAATTGAGAATAATACGTATAGCTTACGCTTTGGGTCGACTCGAAAAGCCATTTCTAATGCATCCGAAGTAGCTATATCTTGATTAGCTGGGCTTACAGCTAAAATGATACTATTGGGTTGTTCAATGAATTTTAGAATCATTCTTTCAACATCTTCAATACTCTCTCGTGATAAGCCATCCGTAACATTTTTAACAATGCCAGGCATGTCTACAAAAGTGAGTTTCAAAACTGAAAAGTAAAACAAAATAATAAATTTAATTTATAATTTAAAGAAAACAAAACATGAAAATATAAGTCATTCTCCTTCGTACTTAAATTATTTAGACTAATTTTACTAAAACAAAAATAGAATTTCTGAGGCAAAATATCTCTTAATTAGATGTTGATTTAGAATACTACATAATTTTTTTTAACATAAGTCACAATATTCATTTTATGCAACATTTAATTTCATATTCGAACACTGAAGTAGTAAAACAAGGATGAGATTTAAAAAAAAAAAAAAAAACTACACTGTCCAAGACAAAAAAAAAAATCGAACTATAGAATTATCATTTTTACCAATTCTATTTTACGAATCCGTAACAAAAACAGTTGAAAACGATTTATTTGAACAAATAAACTTAATCAGGGAAAAAAAAATATTTAACATAAGATATTTTAAGGACGCTGATCATTGCATTAACATTTCCCAGAAAAAAATGCAGGATAAACATCAATATATTTATCAGAAAACGGCACAGACTGATAACATGAAAATCAAAAAGGATGAATGAGATTTGGTTCCAAAAATTTAACGCCTCTCACTCTCATTTTTAAAAGGTCAAAATAAATGTTAATGAATACTCACTCAAGTTTAATATATATATATATATAGGCACAATAAAATGCTCATTACAAAATATATTAAGACTAAAAAACAGAAATGAAGAATCGATAACATTTTAAATTAACACAATTTTAAAATCAAAGCTCAACATTTCAGAGTCAAAAAAGTGAATATAACCAAGTGACATAAAAGTGAATATACAAGATTCCAAGTTCACCATCATTAAATACATTTTAATGTGCAATAATAACCATGATTTACACCACACGAAACAGGCAAGTAATTTATTTACCGAACTATTTTGAAATAGTAACAATTATCCGATTAATATTGCACTTGATGCTAGGGGCAACAAAACATTATACGGCCAAATTACTGATATCGATTTTTTATCGGTCACATAACAGTATTTTTTTTTACCATTAGGAGCATATATTTTCAATGTTATAGGATTCGATGAAAATCCAGTTGGACCAGGTTCTCTCAAAGTTTCTTCGATTATTTCTTCTTTAACTCTTTGAAAATCAATAAATTTCTCATTGCCTTTATGTAAAAATTCAGCATACACTGAAATAAAATAAAATCAATTAAAAACAAAGTAGGAAATGTTAATTTTCCAATTAATGTTGAAAATGGCGAGAAAATATTCGCTAGTTAATAAAAAAAACTTATTAATTACACTACCTACTTGACAAAGTAGTATAACATTTCTTAAAATTGATTTACCAAATGGTTCATTATTTATTTGCTCGGCAATCCGGATATCCTGCTAGTTTCTCCTAAGAATCTAGATTATGATATCCTGTATCTATTTAATTCCTGTTGAAGGGATTTTTAGGTATTTTAGAAGAAAACTGATTGGCGGGTAGGAAAATATCCTTATTAATTCAGAGGGTGGGAAATACGAATCTTGGCAGATTTGAAAACCGTGTGGTTGCATTAATTCATTGGTTAAATATAAATATTTTAAGTTAATGAAGAGGAATGTTACAACGAATTACCGATGAATTTATAATGCATTATGATGACAATTTTGTAAGATAAATGAGGAAAATAAATACTTAAGGGAAATCTTAAGTCACACATACATATATATTCTACTCCTTTCTCAGAACCGAGCAGACATTTAGAGCACAGCACCACTGCATTACTGAAAACGTCGGATTTCTGGAAAATCGCCAACACAATTAAATGCTAACAGGACAAACAAATAAATTTTTAAAACACACGAAATACTTAAAACTACAAAATAATTTACCGTTCTTTATTGATAGAATACGTTCTTCTGAGGCGGCTCTCTTCAACAACACCAGAAGTAAAAACGCCTTAATAACTAGCCCAAGAGAGATGTTTTTAAAATTCCTATTAGCTCATACTCTCTCTCTCTATATATATTCTCTTTATATATATCTTGTTCAAATTTTCAATCGTTAATAAAATACTTTTTATTCATCCACTCAAGTCCAAATACATTTTTTTAAATTTGTAGTGGATGACACTTGATGTTAATACAGTTTTTTCAAATATTAATTCATTTAATTAAATTTAATAGGTGAAAACGCAGTTTAGTCCAACCACTTGGCGTGATTTCAAAAATTTCCAAACTTGGAGATTTTTTTTTTTTTTTTTTTTTGGCTGAACGTTAAGTCCGCGAAGCGGAACAGGGTAACCACATTTAGCAAAATACCGCCAAATAATTCCTGTGGCCAAGTTAAACTGCATTCAACCATTTAATTTACCGTGTGAATTAAGTAACAAGCCAATGCTTCTACTATGTCATTTGTCTTGCAATGGCAAAATTGGTAGAGCGTCGGTATAAGAATCTTCATGCCTTCGAATCTAAACTCGTCGAAGCATAAATTTTTTTTATTTAATTTTCGAATAATTAATTTTAGTTTAATATGGGAGAAAAACATTTCTCTTATTTAAAATATTTAACAGGATATATATTTAGGAATAAATACCGTCAGTGACGTAGCGTGTAGATCGCTGGGAAAAAAATTTCTTTTCCCTCTTAATATTGTGATTCTGTCATAAGTATATACATATTTATATTAATTATAATTATTTAAAAAGTAACCAAAATAAAAAAAATCTTTGTTGACTTAAGTAGGAATTGACTTAAAAACAAATAATATATATAAAAAAAATTTAAAGTCTGGTCGGTAAAGGAGAGCAAAAAGTGACCGGTCATATTTCTTCGAACCCACTGGACCAGGGCTCGGAACGCCGCCGGCACAGGATCAGCCAACTACTTCCTTCCCCCAGCACGAGGGTCGAAAATCACCTGTAGCCGAAGAGGTGACCCAAGACTTGGAACACTAGATGGCAGCTCAATTTAGAACTTCTAATTGCATATGCCCCTAGCGCAAAACACTCGTTTCTGTTCGATTGTGCGAATCATCCGACAATGATTACTACAGGTCTAACACAACCACAGATAAATCACAACTAATGATACTCCGAATAAGGCGCACGTGACGACGGAACCCACCACTCAACTAGAGAGCCGATGACGTGCAGTGATGGCTAGAAAAGCGACCTTCTCTACAAATATCAATTACAATATTTCATTTCGTATCATCACAAAGATCCTGAAGGGGAAGTATACAACAGCTCACATAAAAACAGAAGTGAAAAAGCCTTAATAAGCCAGAACCAGCTCGATGGAGACGGCTCTTTTAGTCTGGTTGGTAAAGGCGTAGCAAAAAACGACCTGTCAACTTTTCTTCGAATATACTGTTCCAGGATGCACACAGGGATCGAAAACCACCCAACGTAAAAATCCCATTGAAGTAGAAGGCATAAGATAACGTCTGTAAGGCTTGTTTGTGTAAAAACGCCTGATTACAGAGGGTGTTGCGCCTCTCGCTCTTCTCCCAGCCTGTGCTCCGAGACTCATTTCACGCAAGTGCATGGAGCATACTTACGTAACAATCAAGTTACTTTTTTTGCTTTTATATGTGAATGAACGATGTAGCAACTATTTAAAATTTGTAAATAGTTTCTTTTAAGTACTAAGCGTATTTGTGTGCAGTGCATCCCACCGTCATTTTAGCATGAAAATAAAATAATAAACTATTTCTTGTAGATTAATACTTTTGTGGAATCATCCGACAGTGATTACTTTTTCCCGTCAACCTTCTCGGAATACAACTTAATAAGTAACCTTTAGAATATTCTATAGAAGAATTTGTAGGATTGTGTTATTTTGAATTTATGTGCAGGAAGATTTAGTATAAGTTGAATTTATTTCTGCGTCAGAGATAGAAATGAAGTAAACATCGTGTTCCTACACCTTATGTGGCAATAACAGCTATTTTATCCATTTATTTTCCGTCACACTAGAAGTACTACTGTCGAAGAACTACAAGAGGTTGGTTGGCTTATTAACGTCTCATTAGAAGCAACACGAGCGTTATTGACGACGTCAAATGATAAGGACGGCCGTGCAACGATGACGATCTAGTGTCTATCTCTCCTTAACTGTCATGCTTCTATCGCGAGAATACTTTACACAGTTTCACTTCCATTTAATACCCAGAATACCTTATTACCTACGGATTCGAGCAGCGAAGTTTACTAGATATTAATTAACAACTTCTATACCAGATTCTAGTCATAAAGGATGTATGACCATGTAAATTAAACAGCAATTATTACAGCAAAACTCTTCATTAAGGCTCATGTGATCATGCACTACTAAGCAAAAGTTACTCTTTTCTATAATTTGTTGCGTATCGAACAATATAACAGGTCAATTGAAAAGTCCCCGGCCTGACACATAGATGGCGCTACTAGAATTAAATCCATATGTTTTTTGTTAGCCCTAACCCTCAAAAGATGCGTGTATAAATTTGACAGCTGTCGGATCATTAGTTTGTGAATAATAGCATTTTGAGTGAAGCAACTTTTGTTATTGTGAAAAAAATGGATAAAAAAGGAATTTCGTGTGTTGATAAAATATTGCTTTTTGAAGGGAAAAAATACAGTTGAAGCAAAACCTTGGCTTGATGCCGAGTTTCCGGACACTGCCCCAGGAAAATCAACCATCAAGGATTGGTATGCTAAGTTTAGACGTGGTGAAATGAGCACCGAAGACGTGGACGCCCAAAAGAGGTTGTTACCGACGAAAACATTAAAAAAATACACAAAATGATTTTGAATGACCGTAAATTGAAATTGAATGAAATAGCAGACACTCTAGAGATATCAACTGAACGTGTCCATCATATCATTCACGAATATTTGGGTATGAGAACACTCTGTGCAAAGTGGGTGCCGCAAAAGCTCACTTTTAACCAAAAACAACGACGAGTCGATGATTCGGAGCTGTGTTTGAAGATGATCAAGCGTAATAAACCCGAATTTTTGCGTCGATATGTGACAATGGATGAAACATGGCTCCATTATTTCACTCCGAAGTCCAATGGACAGTCATCCGAGTGGACTGCACACGATGAACCCGCTCCAAAGCGTGGGAAAACTCAACGGTCGGCTGGCAAGGTTATGGCGTCTGTATTATGGGATGCGCATGGAATAATTTCCATTGACTACCTTGAAAAAAGAAGGACCATCAATTACATAGCGTTATTGGACCGTTTGAAGGACGAAATCGCCGAAAAACGGCCGCATTTGAAGAAAAAGAAAGAGCTGCTTCACCAAGACAATGCACCGTGTCACAAGTCAGTGAAAACAATGGCAAAAATCCATGAATTGGGCTTCGAATTGCTTCCTCATCCACCGTATTCTCCAGATCTGGCCCCAGTGACTATTTCCTGTTCTCAGATCTCAAAAGAATGCTCGCTGGGAAGAAATTTTCGTCGAATGAAGAGGTGATCGCCGAAACTGAGGCCTATTTTGAAGTAAAGGACAAATCGTACTACAAAAATGGTATCGAAAAGTTGGAGGGTCGCTATAATCAATGTATCACCCTTGAAGGGTATTATTATGATGAATAAAAAAAACTAATTTTGCCAAAAAAATGTGTTTTACTATGGTAGGCTGGGATTTTTCCAATTGACCTGTTAGTCATACAAATACAAAATAGTACACATGAACATTGCGCTATATTATCTTAAGATATACGTTTAACACCACATACCTTCTTCACTTGGATGCAACTGGATAATAGTCGGACGACGAGTGACAGTTCCTGTTCCTCGCGGTAAAAATTCTCTAAAAATAGAAAATTTAAGTACAGTATATTCTCAAAAACATGCACACGGTAAAAAAAAAAAATGTAAAATTTGCACATATAGATTTAATTTGATCTTTGTATTATTTCAACACAATAGACTCAAACACATTTCATAATTTTTGAATTACGGTTAATTGATGAGGATGACACACCTAATCTACTCGTATTTACTTTTCTCCAGTATCACGGTATTTAAACTTCAGACAGACTATTATATTTACCATTGACCATTCATCTGACTACTTTTGAATACATTCGAGGATGGCATCAACATCGAAATCTGCAACACTACATATTGTCAGATAGAGCAGGATCTTAAAATTATTGTTCAATTACTTTTCAAAAAATAAAGGTTCATCTGTGATGTCATACGCATTATTGTGAATATATTTGATTTATAACAACATTAGTATCAAACTAATCATCAGAAAAATAAAAATTAAAATTAAAGAAATGTGCACCTGAAAAGTAATTATCTCTGCAAGCAAATTTACAATTCATTCATTCCAGAAAGAATCCGTAATTTCAACCCAAACAAAATGGGTCAACACCAAATTATTAAATCACTTCTTTTTTACATAACTCGACACCTGATCAGTCACAATACTAATAAATTTGTAGTACCCCTATATAAACCAACAATTTCCTCTAAAGCAATGTACTATTGCGGTGGAAGAAGTCAATAAAAGGTAGTCTATGCAAACCTGATGACGTGGTTATCTATAGAACGTTGAATGCATGCGGAACGCAAAATAGCGATGCCATCATTTCCATTGCGATACCCCCTAATTACACGGAACTCAGAATTGAACTTAAAAAATTCAAAGTACTTTTTAACACCTCAACACTACGTTCCATTTTATCTTATGATAGCCCTATCTTGGGGTATGTCATAGAAACTATTAAAATCTTAATATACCCAAAATGGCACTATCAGAATTATTTGTGAAACAAAGTGGTAAAAGAACATCATCAAATATCTATTCGCATTGCAACTTCTGAAGAGCATAAAGAAACTTACCAAAAATTCTTATAATCTTGAAAACATTAATAAAAAAAAACTCTTTAATTTTCAAAATTTAGAAGCCCATTATATTATCGCTACTTATAAAAAAGTACGAAAATTCTGGCAGATTTCCCATAACCCTCAAAATTCTCTCTTTTGAATAAATAATTAAAATAACACAAAAACAAAATACTAATACAGATACTTTCAATAATAATAAAACAAAATACTTCCCACTCACTTCCATTTTTAAGATGAAGCGCGCTTCTACCACAATAGTGATTGATTCAATCCGCGGAATTTTTCACCTGCTGCACTACGAAACCAGATATTCGGTCCGAATTGATCATGGCGCGCCCATTTTTCTCCCAGAATACAATATTTTCTTAACAAATACAATCATGGCAAGCATTTTCAATTTCAACCCTCTGTTATTTTTCATCATAGTTTTTCAGGATAGAGCTACTTTAACCTACAATGGTCTTACATGAAGGTCCTTAAAGCGGTACAAACAATTCATGGGAGTTTTTTTTCCCACTGCATATAGTGGCGAACATGACAATACGAGTGCAAACATGATTTGGGCTAGAGAAGATTAAATTTTAATTGATTTAGAGCTTTTCTTTGGTGCATATTGATTTCTGATGCAGATAGCCAAGCAGTTAATTTGGAAACGCATCCTCAGTAGCAAAACATCTCACTCTCCTCTTCCGCTTTACGACCGCATCTTGCTCCTTATAAAAGGAAACTATGCGGCACATGTAATATAGATGGCCATGATCTAACGTCTGTTGCATCACGACACACATGACCGCCAGATAACAGCACCGCTTTGTTCGGGAAATCGTTTTCAGGTCACATAGTGCGGCCTATGCTAACGGCAGTCTCGCACGGGTTCGTTTGAACACATTTCCTAATCTAAATCTTCAAAGTCTCTTTCAAAGGGTATGCGCAGATACTCGCACACATTAAAAACTGAACTCCAATTCAAAATATATACATTGGGCAAAATAAATTTGAGCACTTCATTTTCTAAAATTATATTATTATCAAATAAAAGATTTTAAGCAAACAATATATAATACATTGACTTAATATATTAAAAAAGGAAAAACAAAATAGAATTTACATTTTAATAAACAAGTAAACAAAATGCAAAAAACATCTTCACTTTAATAGTGTTAAGTGTGCTATAATTACGAAAATATAAATTAAATAACGCACTTTGTGTGAGGTCCCTTAGATTTAATAACTGCTTTAAGACGTTGAGGCACAAAATCCATTAACTCGTTTTGTGACGTTTTAATCTATGCTATTTCATATCTCAATGAGAGCTTCACCTTTTTTACATGTGATAAGTTTATTCCGAATTTGTACATGCGATAACATTCAATAAATTTTCTATTAGATTCAATTCTGGAGATTGTGGGCGTTACCAGTCGCATTTCGATCATTGTAAAGTAACCATGCCCTGGTGATTATAGCTGTACGCTTTGGGGTCGTTATCGTGCTCAAAGTGAAGTGTTTGTTCCGAGCCTAATTTACTAGCACTGCATAATAAGTTAGGCACAACATACCAAAATATGTGAAAACTCTCTTTGTAATGCCAATAAAACCCCAATTTCCCACTCCTTAAGAAGCCTAAGCAATAACATATATCCTGCCATGCCTGAGAGTAGCGTTATGTTTTTGATCTAGAGCAGTTTTATTTTTACACCAAATTTTTCGAAAGCTTTGGAGAGAGAAAATTTGAAACTTGCCTCTCATGCGGAAGAAAAAATTCAATTTTTCAAAATCCATCGGTTTATTTCAGTAAGCCAAAGCAAATTCCGGGCGTTTTCTCTTGTTTATTTCACTTATAAATTGCTTTTTCTTCATTCTAAATCAGTTATGTGGTTTGAGATGTCACTCTTATATTAAAAGATGTTGTAAGGTCTTCATGAAATTATTAAGCTAAATCCATACGATTTTTAAAGCCGTTAAAACGACACAATTTGCACTGTTGTTAATATACTGGGACGTCCGGTTGGGTCTGGGTGTACTTTCGATGCATCCGATTTCTTCATACTTTCTCATTACGTATCCAACAGTTGCAAATTGTAATTTAATCGCCTTTCCAACTAGTGGATAAGATTTTTAACGTCAATGATACGATTAATGATGTCTAGAGATACCTCATTAGTTTTAGGTGCCATTTTCAAATAATTCCAAGAACAATGGATAATTGTCAGGCTTCAAAAAATTATAATAAGTTAATTTGGTAAATTATATGTAATTTAATTATTACCAAATTAGATGTAACGAAAATATTACACCAATAAAAGTCTTTCGATATCTGCAGGTTAACATCCAGCTCTTAAGCCGCTTGGAAATTTATTAGATTTTAACTTTAGTCTGGTCGCGAGAAGTCTTAGCTATCGGCGTTGTTTTTACGTTAGCACCGCACTCGGAGACGACTGAAGACAGAATAGCGATTCCTCTTACTTCACTTCGCGTCTCCTCCGTTTCTCTTCGCTTCTTCGTTCGAGGCTCTGTTGGTTGCACACCACAACCGCCACAGTTAACAATTATTTGCAGACACTACGTAAATAATCCATGAATACTATTAACGCAATACGTACCTAACTGGAAAAGAGGTTAAAAACTTATTATTTTAACTTCAAAGTCTTTTAGGTGTTTAATTCTAGAACATATGATAAATTTATAGTATTACAATTATTTTTGTCATTATATATGTTGTTTATTTAGTTAAAAGTTAAAAATATTAAGTGCACCAAAAATAATTATTTTGTCAACTGTATTTCGTCCAATACAAGCAGGTGATGTTCCCCCCCTTCCCCAATACTAGTTTCAACCAAGCGAACAATGCAACCCGACAGTAAACATGAAACAAATCACACGAAGAGGCTCCTGGAGAAGGACTTTGCATTAAGAACCGCCGTGAAATTATGATAACAATACCCAATTTGGCAACAACTCTCTTCATTCATGCAATACCAACGTAAAAGTTTAGGGCCCAAAATTATTAGACAAACATCACTCAATCTTATAAGCGGATGCCACTTTTTACATTTGAAAGGGACAGGTAATTTTACCAATAAGAGTAAAGCTTAAAATTTCTGACATTTTGCATTTCCACAAAAATTACCAAGCTAGAACATAATGTTTCGAAGTTTTAAATTTAAAATATTAATCAAGATCGATCGATCGATAATTAACATTTCACTCAGAAATAATACGATGGCTATTGGCGATTATACTTGTAATTTTGAGCCACAGTTATGTGATATGGACGACACCTAAACTGAAACTTCTCTCAAACTTCCAAACCCCGCCAACAAGAGAACTTAACAACCCGACAGATTTAACGTGCCTCAGCCCCGCTACATAGCAGCTCCTATGTGGAAACAGGAATTGAACCTCCGACTGAAACAACGTCAGAATTATCTGAAATCTAGGATGTTACAAGTAAAATGATCCAACCGAATGTTGATTTACATATAAATTACATTATAATTTAATGTTCAAGTAATTTAAAAAAAAAATTCATAAATTACAACAAATTCCATATTTGTGTCCAGATCCTATAAATTCTAAGAATTGCTTTTCAGTATCAAAGATAAATAAAAAAGGAGTAAAAAAAATTATTTGTTAAAATATACATCTATTCAAGTTATTACAAGCGAATATCTTAAAACATCGAAAAAAATCCTTACTTTCCAATAACACTTTCCAAAACGCTGCTTTTTCCAGAACTTTGGCTTCCTTCCACAACTATTTGAGGTAGAGATACTTCCAACAGTTTTCCATTAGAGGCAAGCTTATTTTGTAATTTATTTATCATTTCAACCAGGTCAGCCTCATCTTTCTGTTTCCTAGAGGAAGCTTAAAAACAATTTACGGATTATTATTCCGGTTTCTAGCTAAAATTATCATCGAATTAGTAGAAAAACCACAAGAACTGTCGGCTATAAACCCACACATTTTTAATAATAATGTCAGATAACGATCACATCTCGGATAACATTACCATGTTTAAAGAGCCTGTACCTTATAACCTACTGTGGGAATTGTCCCTCTGCACTACAGCAGCGCCACCTTCAACTTTAGTTAGATCTCCAGGTGTAAGCACGCAGAAATGCGTGCCCATCTTTTTCTTTAATTTTTAATGTTATTAAAATATTTTTACTCTTAAAATGAACGTGGTTCTTGACAACAAACCGACGCCAATCTCCACAATGGGGGCTCGGCAAATGAACCACAGCTTAAAATTAAATTAAAATGATATATTAAACTAGGAAGCGAACAGGCTAACGGTTTGGCTGAAGCCCGAAAAATGGACTCCTAGTGTACAGACGTAAGTTGGAAATAATTTTGTCTGAGTACAGAGGGTGCTCAGTTTAGGACTTGTGAGTATTAAGTGCAGACGGCTCTTACATCACTACCAAGTTACGAAAAATTGAGAATTTGTGCGAATTTTGATGTGCAGACAGCACTTATTATCGAAATTTGTTGTTGTGCCACCATTCCGTTGGATTTGTTCGCGAATTAAGAAAAATCAACGCTAAAAGAGTAATCAGACAGTTTATGTGTTTTATGTTCCTAATTTGGATATACCATTGCTGAAAACAGGGGTAAATACCTCCTCTCTTTACCTTTCAATTTATATATGAAAATCAGTTTTATTCAGTGACTGAGCTACTCGAACTATATAAACATGATCACCCTTAATGGTATTCCTGTTGTGTCAAACTTTCTTAAAAGAGAAAATATTAAAACATTTCAGTTATTGAACAGTATTTTTTTTTACGATGCATTTGATCGTAATTCAAGAAAAAAATTGAGATGTTTTTCCTCATTTCCCACTGATTTCAATATTGAAGATCGTAAGAAATTAATATTCGATTCTCTTTCTATAAATGATTTAATTTGTGTATTAAGTGCGTTAGGTCTGGATACTTACGGTAGTAAAGAAGAACTACTAAACTTTTCAAAACTTTTTCAATCTTTATCGAATTTAAATGAATTGCAAGCTTTAAACTGTAAATGGTTAAATAGTGATTCTGAAGTTTCTGATGACGAAACAGAAAAAAATCCTACTCCAAGCTTTCCCCCTTCTGTAATGTCTCCGGCTTTGAATCATAACATGTCTGCTAATACTTTCGACCCATCCCTCTATTTGTTTTGAAAGATCTCGGAAATTCATATGGAAAGTTTACTGGTTCTGATACATATGATATTAAGTGTTTTATTCAAGACTATGAGGAATCGTTTCTTTTTCTAACATTGAATGAACAGCAAAAAATAATATTCGCTAAAACTTTGATTGAAGGTCAGGCAAAGAGTTTTTTTATATATGCAACGTAATCTTACTACATGGCTTTCATTTAAAAATGCTTTATTGGAAGAATTCTGTCATCAATTAAATTCTGCTGAGATTCATAGACAGCTAAGTAGACGTAAATTACGTCAAAACAAATCGCTTTTCAAATATTTTATGGCAATTAGAGAACTCGCAAGTACTTCCTGTGAAATTATTGATGAATCTTCATTATTTGAATATTGTATAAAAAGCATACATGATTATCCATCAAATAAAGCTATTTAATACGGTGCTAAATCTATTTCAATTTTAAAGAGAAACTTCGTATTTGTGAAAAAATAGTCAGTGATAAAAATAAAAAACCCTTTCCAAGAACAAATTCTCAATTCAGTCAAGGACGCGGCATGAACTCAAAACATAATTTTCATAGGACTGAAATCCAAAATGATAATGCATGTAATAAACAAAAAACTTGTTTTAATTGCCAAATGTCTGGTCATATTTCTCGTTTCTGTCCCGACAACATAAAGGTTTAAAATGTAGTCTTTGTAAAATATTTGGTCATATTTCTGCAAAGTGTACTAATAATTCTATTCCAAATCGTTCGGATAATGCTATATCAACTATAAATCATTTACCTCCTTTTATATGTAAAACTGATACTATTAATGATAATTCATTTACTGCATTAGTAGATATTGGTAGCCAGAAAACAATTCTAACAAAAAATACATAAAAAAATCGGTTCACTACCCTTAACTACTTTTCAGGGATCACTTACATCTTTTGGTAATGGAAACATTACACCAATCGGTAGCTGTATACAAGAACTTACAATAGATAAACAGAAATTTATCGCCAACTTTAGTGTCGATAATAATGACGTCAAATACTATTATTGGCATGGATTTAGCACAGGCCGAAATAAAAATCAACACAGACGGTGTTAGATTAACAAAAATTTCGAATACTGAAA
The DNA here is from genome assembly GCA_019974015.1 of Nephila pilipes. Taxonomy (NCBI): domain Eukaryota; kingdom Metazoa; phylum Arthropoda; class Arachnida; order Araneae; family Nephilidae; genus Nephila; species Nephila pilipes. Next base: position 261,552 of record BMAW01017729.1, on the reverse strand, counting down.
CGGAAAATGCAGAACAATTTTCGATCGCTAACATTTCTACAAATGATAAATTAGAACTTGAAATCGGATCAGATGTCACAAAAATTCAACGAAACATTCTTCATAATTTGGTTTCAAGCTATAAGCCAATTAAGACTGAAACTACTGATATTCTGATATTCAGATGTCTATTAATTTAAAGAATGAAACACCAATAACACATAAATCATGACGATTACCTTTTGTTGAAAGAAAAATTGTAGACGATCAAGTGATGAAATGGTTGGCTGAAGGTATTGTTGAGGCATGCTCTTCTGATTTTTCTAACTAAGTAGTTGCAGTCAGGAAAAAAGACGAATCCCCGAGAGTTTGTATCGATTATGGACAACTTAATAAAAACATTGTAAAAGATAACTATCCCTTACCATTAGTAGATGATCAGCTTGATAACCTTCAAGATGCAAATACGTTCAGTACAAACGCCTTTTTTCATTTAGAAATAGAACCAAATAGCCGACGATGTATATACATCATTTGACACATAATGAACAATTTCAGTTTCTATGTGCTCCTTTCGGTCTTTGGACATCATCAACAGTGTTTCAGCGGTACATAAACACAATATTTAAGGATTTGATTATTAAAGGTCATGTTTTAATTTACATGGACGATGTCATTATAAAAACTTAAAATACAGAAGAGGTCTCGAAAGACTTGCAACAGTGTTTTCACTCACTTCATCTTACGGTTTAGACATAAATTTTTAAAAATGCAAATTTTTAAGTAAACAAATAGAATTTCTTGGTCATGTTGTTCAAAATGGTAAATTGTACCCGTCGCCACAAAAAGTCAAAGCTGTTATTAATTTCCCTGAACCGAAATGCCAAAAAGAGTTACAATCTTTTCTTGGTCTTGCTGGATATTTTCGGAAATTAATTTTAAATTTCTCCATTATTGCACATCCTCTAACAGAACTTCTGAAGAAAAATTGTGAATTTTAATTTGCTGATTGAGAAATACAAGCATTCAATTGTCTCAAACAATGTTTATCTTCTCCACCAGTTCTAAACATTTACAATCAAAACGCTGATACCGAAATTCATAGTGAAGCTAGTATTCATGGTTATGGATGTATTTTACTCCAAAAATCAATGTCAGATAATACCCTCCAACGAATATATTTTATGAGTAAGAAAACGACAGACGCCGAAACAAAATATAGCAGCTATAAACTTTTTAGCTATTGTCCAAGCATTCAAAAAGTTCAGAATTTACTTGTTAGGTAAACATTTCAAAATAATTACTGACTGCAACGCGTTCGCAATGACTCTCAAGAAATAAGATTTGTGTACTCGAATAGCGCGATGGGCATTGCAACTACAGTATTATGATTATGAAATAGAACATCGCTCTGGTTCCAAAGGTTCCAAAATGAATCACGTAGACGCGCTAAGTAGATACCAGTTATGATCGTTCAAGACAGTTTCGTAGAAAAATCAAAACGGCTCAAGAACAAGACACTGAAATCCAAACTATTAGAGAACTTTTAAAAATTTAACCTTACCAAGATTAACTTCTAAAATCTGATATACTCTACAAGTTTGAAGATGGTGATGAACTACTCGTTGTTCCTAAAAATATGCAGAACGACATTATATGCAGCGCTCACGAGCGTGGACACTATGCTTCTAAAAGAACAAAAGAAGCACTCAAGCATCAATTCTATATCCCTAAAGTTAAAAAAAAAATAGACTGCATCATTCAGAATTGTGTTCCATGTATTTTGGTTAATCGCAAAACATGGCAAACAAGATGGTCTACTACATCCTATCGAAAAAGAAGCCATTCCTCTACACACATATCACGTTGACCATTTAGGCCCATTCCCTACTACAAACAAGAATTATAAAGATATTTTTGCCATCATTGTCTCCTTCGCAAAATTCGTATGGCTTTACCCATCGAAGTCAACAGATGCTGCAGAAGTTATTGCAAAATTAGAAAATCAAAAACACATATTTGGCAATCCATCTCGAATTATTTCTGATCGTTGTACCGCATTCACTTCTGAACAGTTTCAAGATTATTGCAGTACCGAAAAAATCGAACATTTCCCAATCACCACCGGATTACCTAGAGCAAATGGACAAGTAGAGCGTTTAAATTCTACAATCGGAACAGTTATATCCAAACTTTCCATGGACGATCCAGAAAAATGGTATATGCACGTCAAAGAAGTCCAAAGAGTTGTAAATTCAACATTCCAACGAAGCATTCAAACAACTCCCATCGAATTATATTTTGGTACTAAAATGAAGACGCCACAAGATCTCAATATCACAAATTTACTTAATGAAGAAATCCAAGCCGATTTCGTCAACAACCGTGACGAGTTAAGGAAACAAGCTAAACAACAAATCCTGAAAGTTCAAGATGAAAACAAAAGAAATTACAACCTCCGGCGAAAACCAGCAACTATTTTCAAGCTTCATGATCTTGTCGCCATCAAACGTACTCAAATGGGACCAGGACTCAAACGGAAACCCAAATATTTAGATCCATACAAGATAACGAAAATCAAACCGAACGACACTTACGATGTTCAAAAGTGTGGCTTTTTTGAAGGTCGAGCGAAAACTAATACTTGTGCCGAATATCTCAAGCATTGGACTAACGATGCTATTACCTGATGAACTAATGAAATGACATTTTCTTCCGAACTTTGAAAAGACATTATTTTATTCCTTATTATCTTTTATATATATTATAGAGTGAATTTCATTTTTTTCATTATTTTGTGTTTTACTAGTGCATTAATTTTTCTTTTCAATTTTTCAGATATTGTGAAGTAGCTTAAATTTTTCCAATTGTTAATATTCAACCGTAAATTAAACAACTTTTAAGTGAGAATGTTCTTAATTTTCAATTGCGTTATTTTCAAAAATATAGGCATATATATTATTGTTTTAATTATACTTTTACTGGCTCACCTGAGGTCAGGTGATATTGTTGGATGGCCGATTGTGGGAATTGCCCCGCTGCACTACAGCAGTGCCACCTTCAACTTAGATTAGATGGTTAGATCTCTAGGTGTACGCACGTAGAAATGCGTGTCCGTCTTTTTCTTTAATTTTTATTATGTTATTAAAATCTTTTTACTTTTAAAATGAGCGTGGTTCTTGACAATATATCGACGCCAACCTCCACACTACTATTCGGCATAATTACAAGTTTCTCCACAATAAAGCACTTATCATATTCATACAACCAGCTTCTGGATTCCTTTCTCGTAGAAATCTTCCGCCCGATGGGTAAACCACTGCAGCACGGTCATTTTGAAACCATCATCCTCGCCATGGCGCTGACCGCCGGAATGCACATTTTAGTTAAGGAGTCACAATATATCTCGGAATTTACTGTCACTCCGAGGCAAAAAATCCACAAACACCTACTTACCCCAATATAGTGCACATGATTTAGCGTGCTGAAATTGTTTGCTTGCGCATTAATTTTTAGTTGATAATGATAGCCCCCATTCCATGGATCGTTGTTTTGTTTTCGATGTCACATGAATCGCATATCCACTCACTTTACTAATCTGCTGCTGAATTTCGGAAGTTTTCACGCCTTTAACAAGCAAAAAACAAGTCACAGCGCGTATTTTAAATATGAGCGGCATTTTAAATTGTGCGAGACATTTTAAATGAACAAACAAAAGTAAATACGGACGAATGTTTCATGTTGGCATCTGTGACTAGTCAACAGATGTAGGTACTCGGTGCACCAGCGTGGAATGGTGACAATAGGACAGCAGCTACCACATTTAAAAACGATATTCACTTAAAAAAACACGCGCGCCTAGTACACCCAACTCTTCTTACACAGTCATTTTTTATACACGAATTTGAAATAACACGGTTCACGAATACATTTTTCACACGAATTTTTTGTTCCAGCACGAATCCCAAAAAGCATCTTTCAATTCTAATTTTGACAGTGTTGTCAGAAGACGGTCGGCTTATGCCCACACATGTGTGAGTGACGTGGTCTACTTCAAGGCTTGTTTACTTCGTATTCTGGAGTTCAAGATATTACCCATATTTTATAATAACTTTTTACTTTATTTCGCAGTACTTCAATTTGAACGCAGTATTTAGGTTTCCAGCTAAACTGGAAATCTATACGTCACTGTTTCGACTATATTCATTCGTTTAAATTAACAAAAATTGTTTAAAGATGCTATCATCTGTAAGTATCCTTAAAATCACAATTTCTGTCATGTACGATATTTTTTTTCACAAATTTTATGCATTTTTTTCATTTCGATAACTCAAGTCGATAATGACGAAGTAAAAGGTGATTTAATTTGCGAGGACTTGAAATTTGCTACAAATATATAACTACATTTTCTTACTCGTGATTCTGACATAAAGCGTGCATAAAAATTTCAACATAATCTTAAGTTTTTTTTTAGCATGTTATCAAGAATAATAAGAATATCAAGATATACGGCATGAAACCCCCCCCCCCCAAAAGCCGCTATTTAACAGACTTTGTAACGGCAAAAAAACCCCAACAGAGGTCGTTAATAACGAACGAAACTCATCATTTGAATCAAAGCCGACAATTGTGCTAGATATATCCGACACATCTACTGATGATAGCATTTCTAATTCAGTTCGTATAAATGAGCACGCTTGTTATCAAGTAGCGCTGAATACTTGTTAGTAGTTTTAATCCTAATTTCAATTTAAATTTTTATGTGTTGTATGTGTACCTATCAATTGAGAATTTTCACAGTTAACTAATTTCGATTTTTTTAAAAATAAAAATGAATTATTTTTGTTTTATACGTTATATGGATTTCATTACTTTTTTGCACTGTTTTTTTTTAGAAAATATTTTGCTTTTTATATCTTGCACTTTATTAAAATTGTGGAACATATCGCCTAATTTACCAAAGGTCACGTAGTACTTTTTACACGATTTTGTACGCGGAGTTGGGTGTATTTCATACTCTTAATTTGGATATTACAGCAATATCAAGATTTAGTGATCAATTCATAAAAAGATCGGATTTTATTTAAATTTTCAAATCCAAAAAGACGAGAGGGTTCACTTTCCTATGACCACATATTTCCAATCTAAGCTGCCCTTTACTGTATTAAACAATAAGATTTTTTTTTTCATATTGAAAAAATTTAATCTGTAATATTTACCATACGACACTGCTGTACAGTGAAGAGTGAATATTTAATTACACTAATTTCGGTTCGAGTGAGTTAAAAGTATTTTTTTCAATTGCGCAAGCGGCAGATATAGCCATACTCCGCCAAACAAGGTAAAAACGTGATCTAAACGTTTACAAAAATCGAAAAAAAAAAAAAGATAAAATTTGGTGGTCAAGAAGGTTTGAAAATAGAAAAAGATCACTGGGGTATCCCAGGAGCGCGTCATCCATATTTTCCAAAGGAAGTAATGATTGGATTTGTTAAAGTCGCACTAGAAGCAACACGAGGACTATTGGCTGAACTTCGGCCAAGCGTTGAGGACAACACCTGAACTGGCACCTCTCTTAACTTCCACATTACGCCAACGAGAACCGCTATGCGGGTCTCAGGTGATATCCAAGGCCTGAGTCCCATGACTCGACGATAATCACCGCCGCGAGTCCGCGAACACGAGCACTGGGCGACCGTTGCCTCCCCAAAAAGGGTAAACCCCATGGGAAAGAAAGATCAATAGGGTGCTTCGAGGTCATAATGCCCGAACCTATCTAAAATAGAAAATTTCCCAACCTGGAGAGACCCGTGTGGTGACCAGGGATGACAGAATAGTCTCACTGTAGCTCATGCATGTCGTAAAAGGCGACTAAAATGGGTACCCAGCGTCTGGGGGTATTATAGCCGGGCACCCTGCCCCTGGGGATTACATCAGGGGACCTCAGGGACTTGCCTTCTTCAGGTAAGTATGGGCTTCACGAACCCGAGGTACCCTCCCCATGGGGTTTACTGTCTTTGGTAAACATGGGTGTCGCACCCCCTGGGTTACCTAAGGGATCCTTCTCTATTTTCGACCCTCCTTCTTGTCAACCACTTATCTATTTTTCAACTTCACGTTTACACCACAGTTTAATCTTGTTTGGCGCAGCATAGCCATATCTGGCTCTTGCGCCAATAAACTTTACATTCACTCACCCACCCAACCTGGAGAATCAATCCCTCGATTTTATCCATAGGTGCTAAGTTTCTGGCTACACCTCCAGACACTGAGTACCCATTTTGGTCGCCTCTTACGACATGCATGAGCTAAATTGGGACTATTTTTTCACACCCGGTCACCACACCGGTGAAATTTCGGTTTTTGAATCAAATATCTCCTCCCTGTAAAATATTTTCATAATCCATCTCCTATACTGTAATGCTAAATTGACAGTTAACTTGTGAATTGTATTGGAAGATTCTGGCGATCAGCTGTAAGAAATGTAAGGGTGGATTAAATGGATTTATAAGATATAGGAATATATATAACCTATTATATCTCAATGTGTCCCGAGGAATCAGTATTGCCCCCCCCCTCTCCACAAAATTTTGGGAAAACATTTAAATGTTATTGTTTGATTAAAGAGAAGAATAGAGATTTTAGTTGGTGAATTAATGAAGCAATTACTGAGAGAGAAGCAAGTTTTGTAGATGGCACTGCTTTTCAGTGGAATGACTAAAATAGTTTGTTTGAATGGAAATGAGTGAGTGATAGAGCGAGAGCCTGATGAAACCATGCTGCGCCAAACAACGTGAAACTGTCAACTAGACGTTTTAAAAAATTGAAAGAGATAAAATTTGGTGGACAAGGAGGATTGCGAAAATGGAAAAGTATCGAGTTAGAATGGGAGAGTGGCAGGTGTGCGAAATATTACGAAGATGTAACGAAAAATTCGGACAGTTGGAATTATAGGACTGTTGATTGGTTGGTTGGTTGGTTGGTTTTATGAATGTCACACTAGAAGCAACACGAGGGCTATTGACGACGGACCTCGTCATTTAGAACCTGGATTAAGTGACGATAGGACTGTTGGAATTGTTCAATTCAATAAAGGAAAAAAGAGCACAAGCACGAAATTATTAAGTATGAATAACTATTTAGTGACGTATATAAAGTTATGATTACAGAAAGACACAACTGCAGCCCGGGGACGCGTCCCCCGTGTTTACCAAAGACAGTAAATCCCATGGGAAAGAAAAAGATCACTAGGGTACCTCGGGGTCATGATGCCCGTACCTACCTGAAGAAAGCACGTCCCTGAGAACCCGATACAATCCCCCAGGGCAAGGTGTCCGGCTATATCACCAATTTAGTCTCCTCTTGAGACATGCTTAAGCTACAGTGGGACTATACTGTCATTCCCAGTCACCACACGGGTCTTAAATGACAACAATAATTGATTTAATGACAAATCCGATTAAATATGAATAAAATGTAAAGTGTAAATTGGAAATAAAAATATATTATCTAGACATTAGAAAATGGGGGAAAAGATAAAATATGGTTGACAAGAAGGATCGAAAATAGAGCAGGATCGCTACGGTTATTAAGAGGCGTGTGTTGAAACTAACGATAGAGGGCGCTAGGCGTGTGTTGAAACTAACGATAGAGGGCGCTAGGCGCCAGATGTGAAAAAGGAAAGGAAAAAAAATTGTGCGTTCTGAGTGTGAGAGAGAACTATGTTAGTGAATTTGATATACACGTGAATTAGGATATTTACTTATAGTTAATGTTTGTTGTGTTGTGACATCTTAAAGTAAAACTAAAAGTAACTGATGTAATTCGATTGATTTTATTTGAGTCTGTGTGGATTTATTGAAACTCAACATCCTGACCTGATGAAGTGAAAGATGGTGACCACCGTCTAACAGGTAGGAACTTTCGAGTTATACTTTTATATACTATTTGCGAATTGCAGTTCAAACAGCGTGTCATCCATGCTTATCAAAGACAGTTAATCCCATAGGAAAGAAAGATCACAAGGTACCTCGGAGTCATAATTTCCGTGCTAACCAAAAGTCCCCGAGAGGGTTGATACAGCCGAAGATTCATGCCAATTAATTTTAGATGCGAGTAAGATTTTTCTAAACGTCGCGATGAATTTTCGAAAATAAGAGTCGAATTCCAAGGAATATGCGAGATTTAACAGAGAGTCAAAATTTGTACGTGTGATTTGGACTTCGAAATGGATAAACTAGAATTAAACTGTGAATTTCTCGAAAATTCTTCCGATAGCATTTCTGATACCAACCAAGTGAACTATTCTCCAAAACTGTGACGACAATTAATGATCCAATACGAATGTTTCAACTTTTCTCGATGGGGATGAAATTCCTGCTTCAATAAGTATGGACTGCAACACCAAGATTGGAATGAAACCTATTCATTAGGAAAAAATAATGAATCGACGCGCTGGCGATCAGAATTAAATGTTCTAGAGAATTTTTCTCTCCCTAGAAAATTCTTATGATAGTAGAAATAATGCAAGCCATCATGCATTAGCTGACACCAGTCCTGAAACTTACGGAGTGACAGAATATTTTCGATACTTAAAGAAGACAGAGGCAATTGACTTTCTTTACTGTGAAGGAAAGCGTGGCTCCACTGTAGTCACTGTAACAACGTCGGCCGCGAGTTCACGACATGATCTGCCTACCGCGGCCACGGAAGACTTCTAGATGAGACACCCAAAGTCGACTCAATCAACCCAGAACTAGATGTGTATGTGTGTATGTTCTACGTTTAAAAAGCAGACATAAATTCTTAGAACTAGATTTTGGAAACTTCCAACGGGAGGTACTGTAACAGGACTTGAAATTTATCAGAATGACAAACACTTATCTTCTCTCATTCATCCTACCACTAATTTTATACGTTTAGAATTCCTTCTTCTACAAACACAGAACAATTTTTGCTCATATTCCGCAATTTTATTACTCAACCAGAACTTTGTTAAACAATAAAACTACGACAACGCGTTAACAATTAAATGTGTTGGGTGGGCTACAGTAGAAATTTGAAATGTATTCGACATCCGTCAGTACAAAATTTGCTTTCCACCCACGGTGCACCTTGGAAATTTAATGTTGAAAGAGACGCATGGTTAAATGGATTCTTGGAATGATATTTTAGAACCATTACAAGTAATGTTTACGAAAATTTTTGTCATTCTAGCCTCTCTTTGAAATAACTGTATAATGACTGCCCTTTATTACTCTGTTCTTGCGCTATATCTTAATATATGTTAAGTCCAATGTCTTATTTCGCATATAACAGAGAGGTTTAATGTAAGGCCACGAGGTGGCGCTATACTCATTTGGAATCAAGAAAAGTTGTTTTTAGTTTGCGACCGGGTGTGAAACGAAACTGACTCGCACATAGATGTGAATAATAAAATTTTGAAAGAAGCAGCTTGAGTATCGTGACTTATTTATCTTGCACATTTATAAATTTATAACGTTAAATGCAATTAAATACGTACAAAATATCAAAATTAAACTTGGAAGCAAATTTAGCTTCCAAATTTAATTTCGATATTTTCCTCTCTCTTTTAATATATTTTGATAATGGTTTCTCTCTCTCATGAACATAACACAAAAAAGATTGATTCATTAACATCGCACTTGAAAATAATATAATGGTTATTACGGGCATCACTCGTGTTTACAAAAGACGGTGGAACTCCCGTGAGAAAGAATAGATCAAGGTACCCGCGGTCATGATTCCTGAACTTACCAAAAGACAAGCCCCTGAAGGAATACTAAATTGGAGAAACAGCTCTTCGTGAAAGTTTACACATTAATTGTAGTTAACACATTAATTGTATTCAGCAATTTTTGATAACCTTTTTTTCAAATCGTCTTCGAATTGGTATCACAAGGAAATTAGCACAAAAGACTCATAAATTTCTCATATTTAGATCACTTCATATTCAATGGAGAAAATATCATTCATCAGAAAAATTACTATAAAGGGTCTGAAGTCCACGTTCTTTTTCTCCAAAACTATAAAACAATCCATTAACAATTTACTTTGAAACATTGGAATCGGATATCGAATGCTCTATCTAAGCTGATGATGATATTTGCATTTATATTTCTTATCAATCTGACAGCATCATATATATTACCACAAAATACTCTGGAAATAATTTCTCAATTTTGCCAGTATGTTAAACTTACCATAACTTCAAAAAGGTTTACGGAGCTGGCAAGTAAAAGAATATAAACCCTTAACACATTGATTGTGTTCCTACTCCCATGGTATTCTTTTATGACAATATCCAGGAGTGTATTTTTTAGACCGATGTCAACAAGTCTCGTTAGCGAATCAAGTAAAAATTTATGCATTGAAAATTATTATTACTATCTTAATAAGTATGGTTTATAAGAATTATGGTTCGAGAGCTTTAAGTTATAATGATATAAATTAATAAAATATGCCGCATTTGTTATATTAGTCATTATACAAACTTTCTAATAATTAATTCAAACAATTCAATATAATACAAACATAAGTTTTCCGAATGTGTTTTGAATTGCAATTGACTCCAGAGTGAGTGATTATTAGGGTTCATGGTTTTAAAGCCTAATCTGGCTTAACTGTATTTACATGAAGGAAAAAAAAAAAAAAAAATCTGGCTGACTAAGGTCGAAAACAGTAAATGATCCCTATGTAATCCATGAGGCGCGTCAGTCATGTATACCGGAAACAGTATTATAAACTTTGGGAGAGAAAAGATCACTAGGCCTTACCTTAAGACAGTAAGCGCATGACAACGAAAATTTGGGGAGGCAATAACACAGCAACACCCTCAAAATAATAACCATACAGATCTTACATTATTCCTGTTGTTATCAGTTCATTCATTCAGTTCTTCATGTCAACTATCAACTTCTATTTAAGTTTTTTTTTCGACATTACAATATCTAAGTAATAAAAACATTCAGTATGTTAGGCCTTTTAATTTTGTCTTCAGACACCGCAAAATCCAGTAAAATAATAGCATAAGAGCAACAATCAGAAATGTTTCCTTCAAATCATAAAGTTATACCACATCAAACCTTACTCAGATTTCTTAACCATGTCATCGTTAAAAACTAAAATTTAGAATATAGAACTGGTGAAATTAGAGAATAGATGTAATAAACAATACATAGATCACTACTTTAAAATTCACTACTTTATTTTACATACGGAGGATAGCAAATGAGAAATACATATATAAAAGCTAGTCCATACATCTCCATACATCATCTTAAAAAAAACACTTGGGAACGCTAAGTTGACTCTTGTTATTACAATGATTTAGAGTATGTGAACATATTGGCTGGATAACCAAATACATATCATTCCAACTGCAAGAAATTTAGAACAGATGTTTGAGGCGATTCATATCTTCAAAACAACCTTTATCCCACACAAAAACTCATGTAATAATTGCACGTGCGTATAATCAATAAAAATCGACCAAGGTACCATAATATATTACAATCATATTTTCAAACACACTAAAATCTCGCATTGATGTTTACATAGAAAAATTGATATACAAATTCAAAGAACACAGATGGCAAATATAGAACTTTCTGCTGTTACATTGGGGATAGAAAATTAATTTTTTTTTTCCAATTTCTCTTAGGAGATTTAAATATAAAGTCATCATTTAAAAAACAGTGTTATACAATATTTCCTTACAAAAGTTTTTTGTAACAATAACTGGCTCAAGACAACACGAAAAATATGCAAAATAAAAAGTATGACTCAGTCTTGACAGCGTGTAACAATAGTATCATACATTCTAATTTATTCGATTTCGATTCTCTTAGGAATATTCTCGCCATATATTCTCAACAACAATTTCCGGATTAGAACTCCGTTGCTAATCCAAACTACGTAATTTACTATAACTGTTCCTTACGATTAGGAAGCCTTATTTTTCAACTTCAGCTTTACCTTACCTGCCATAATTTTGTATAAATTGAACATAGAATACTAAAAGCTTAATTGGATTACAAGAAAATTAAAACACAAATTATAATGAAATAATTACTTACCCAATTCAAAATGACAGTTCCTTTTCTTCCGAGGTGTGGAAAACATAATTTAGACAGCAAAAAGATATACGGAAACGAAATTGTGAACAATTAAATTCCTTTCTTAATTTACGCTATCGCTGCACACTAAAGCACCTCCAATTGCCGACAAGCTGAACGTTTAATAGCAACTAGCTTATGATCTTAGCCATGCATCCCTATGGGAAACCGAAAACTAGACGAGTTTACTTAAATCGTAGGGATAAGAAGCATTTACATAAAGCGTTTCGGGGATTTTCCCGCTGAATTCGGCTTAAGCAGCGCGTTTATAGGAATTTATAGCTCCGTCACATGTTTGAAAGGTTTTCATTGGTTAAACATCAGTACAAGAGGGAAGTGGAGGAAGGATTCTTTATTATACTCTTCGGAAATAAAACAGATCATCACATTCCATTCTGTATACGTTCTCGTTCATTGAAAAAAAAATTTTAAGCAATCATCGTTAAGTTGTCAAAGGATTCATATTTTACGGAGGAAATGTAAAACAGGTACGTACATGTGTCGACATTAACAATTTAGAGGGGAAAAAAATTACAGTTCCATTAACATCTCCAGCACAGACCGAAAAAAGAAAAATCCAACTCCTCAGTTTGATGAGTACCATCATCATTCAATTTATTATACAAGATGCATTTTTTTTAATGAATCTTCTTGATTCTATTTTTATTTTATAGCCTTGATTTCGAGTTGATTGCTCATTTACGGTATCAAATCTATACACATAATTATTCAGCATTTCCTCTTTTTTTTCTTTTAAAAATTGAGTTTAAAAACTATTCCAGATATCTAAACACAATGGAGAAAAGCTTGCATCCTTTTATGTTCATTCGAAATGAAGACATTAATTATAGAAGTAAAATGAACATTGAAACAAAAGTTATATTATTAATCTCTTTTAAAGAAAAACATGTTGAATTACACTTCTATATTTTGTTGGCATACTTTTAGTGCTGCATCATGTTCTTTTATATGCTTACATAAATACTTTTAATCTGTGTATTTGGCATGAAATGAATTGTTTTATCGAAATTATTGCGATTGATTTCAGACTTATTTCAACGCCTTTTTTTAAATCATTTGTATTACACAAAAATTTTTTTCTTAGAAATATGCTCCATCAATGTTCAATGATATTTAAGTCTGATGACTGAAATGGTGATTCCATAATAATATGAAAGAAATCAAGGCCTGCTTGAACAAAAGCCGAACCTGGAACAGAGTTAACTTGAGGGTCGTACAATAAAATAATTTCATTTAAGCCATTTACTACACTGCACTATTTGGATATTAAAAGAGAAGCATGAAAATGATATATTATTTTAGTAAAATTATAACATTTTAATCACACACAAAAATCATTTTTTTTTTCATAAACGAAAATAGAATTTGTCATACCATTTACTAGGATAAGTTTATAATCTATTAATTTTGTTTCGTTTTCTTTCATGTGTTGTGTAGTAAATTCATTGATACATATATATATATATATATATATATTGGCTAATTTGGATCAATAAGGATATAAATGAGGAAACCAATATTGTAGTACTGTGATACTTGAATATAAACTTTACGGTGAATTTTGATTCCACTAAATACATCAATGCAATCGATATTGTTTTGAAAAAAGTCGCATTTAAGTACTTAAAACCAAAAACATCGACACACGCATACACCAAGTTCGTGATAAATTTCGAATATTTTCTTAAAGATATATTCACACTATCAATTATGACCAGAGAATACTGAATTTTGAAAATTATTTTTGCTTGTGATGAAATCAACTGATTCGTTCCTTCATATGAATTATATATATATACTTCACTTTTTATCTACTTCTTTGATTCTAACATTCAGGTATCGCACTCAATTCTTCAATTCCTTCCACTTATTAAAGAAGATTTGATTTCCGATTTACATAACTTCTCAAAATATTTTATAAGGTCTTTTAAATGTGACTTTGTAGAACCTCAATTTATGCATTAACAACGTTCAATATTTACTTCATTCGTGTCATACCAAATGATCAAACTTTAAAAAAATTAAAATTTATGTCGTTTTCTTGTTACAGGTATATTCACGAAGTTGGAAATTCATTTCTCACAGATATCACGCTTTCGAGGCCATATTCTCAAACTCTTTCTGACAGTGACAATGATTTTGCAGTAAAATGTTTGAAATCTCTCAGCTTATCACATAAATTGCAAAAACATAAAAACTTCGTAAGGTCCCAAAAAAGTGAATTTAAAAGAAAAGATTATTTTTAAATGCTTCTCAGTATTGAATTATTCTCATAGTAACTCCTTTATCGTATATGTTTATTACCGATTTCCTTAATCTAATCCTTCTTTTTCTAATATGCTTTAAATTTTGGCTGATAACTCTTTTTTCTTCGAGTCGCTCTTGAATATTCGTCACATTCAAGGGGAGAAAGTTATTTGTATTAATATACCTTAACACATGATTGATTGATTGATTGAGTTCTGAAAAATGTGGAACATAGGCCAAAAATACTATCTTTCTTTCAACCCGTGTTAGAAAAGAAGTGAGTGAGTGAAAGTGAAGGGGTTATTGGCGCAAGAGCCAGATGTGGTTATGCTGTGGTCCAGACGTGTGAAAAAAATTGAAAAAAAGACAAAAAGTGGTTGACAAGAAGGAGGGTCAAAAATAGAGAAGGGTCGCTTGGGTAATCCGGGGGGAGTGTCACCTGTGTTTACTGAAGACAATAAACCCCATAGGAAAGAAAAAGATCACCAGGGGGCCTCGGGGTCATGATGCCCGTACTTACCTAAAGAAGGCAAACCCCCGAGGTCCCTTGATGCAATTCTCAGGGGCAGGGTGCCCGGCTGTACCCCCAGACACTGGGTACCCACTTTAGTCGCCTCTTATGACATGCATGAACTACAGTGGGACTATTCTGTCACACCCGGTCACCACAGGGGTAGTGTTAGAAGAAGAAAAAACATTGAAGAGAATATTCACTAACCGAACATCTTAGACTCTGGGGCTCGTACTACATCCCTAACTAGAAAAAAAAAAAAAAAAACAGTGATAAAAAAAAATGCTAATAATTTAATTCCTGATATGTTCTTTAATAAGGATGAGCCCAATAACTCAGAAAAAGGGTGAAAATAAACGAAACAGTCTTTTTGTACATACACTCTCTTCATTTATTTTAAAATTTGTGATGAGGATGAAGAAATCAGTATTCCTTCTTCTTTTACATTGTCTCCTCGAGAGAAGGCAAGAAATTACTAGATGTAAATTTTTTTTTTCCCAATTTCATTTATGAACTTTTTACAGTGAAACTGTTACATTCTAAAAAAAATATTTTCGGTTGTCCCAAAGGTATTATCCTTCCCTTTTCACGAATAGATTTTTGTTTGTTTCAAGAAATTCTCTTGACAAACGAAGTCTGCTAAAATTTTCCCAACAAAACCAACTTTAGATTAAATCGGGTTGGTTTTATTAACGTCGCACTAGAAGCAACTTCAGAGCTATTGGCGATGGACTTTGTTATTTTGAACTTCGGCCAAGTGATGAAGACGTCACCTGAGCTGGCCCCTCCCTCTACTAACTTCCAGAACCGTCACAAGAATTATAACGTGCATCTGAACTTGTCCGTCAAAAAATTGACGTATGCAAAAGGTTAGCCGCCTCTCATATAGTTTTGACCTCGGGTTTTTCAAAAACGTTTGAAAGATTTTTAGTCTTGAGCACCTCTTTCTTCCTGACTATGGAACGAAAACTTCATTTTTGCTATGATGGATTTCTTCTGTTTAAAGACTGTAGAACCGTTACATATTTCGTACACAAAGCTACAAAAGACACTAAACAGAAAAAAAAATTCGTGTTTGGATTGACAAAAAAAAAACAACACTTTGGATTGGCAATTTTCTCTCATACAGATCATAGTACCTTAGGGCAATGTTCTCTCCCCTCTTTATATTATGGGGGCCGCGGTAGCCTAGTGGTCAAGATCGTGGACTAGCGGCCGGCGGTTTTCGCTCAGTCGCGGGTTCGATCCTTGGCCGCCAAAGACCCGCCGTGTAGCCGGGGCTGATGCACGTTAAATCTGTTCGGGGCCCAATGTCCTCCCGTTGGCGTGGTGTGGATGTTAGGAGAGGGGGGTGCCAGCTCAGGTGTCGTCCTCGTCACTTGACCGTGGTCCAAAATTACGAGGTCCGTCGCCAATAGCCCTCGTGTTGCTTCTAGTGCGACGTTAATAAAAACTAAACTAAACTAAAACCTCTTTATATTATTTAAATCTACATGTACGATTTCTTTAAGACATCAGGAATCGAATGATAAATTTATGCTGATGACATTGTTTATTACTTTCATCAATTCCTCGATATTATTCGTAAAATGTTATAAAATTCTCCGGGAAGAGACGCAAAATATTGCAAATGCTGGTAACGTACCTTCAGCTCTGACAATTGATGAATAGCAGAATTTTCAAATGAAAGATTTCGAACATTTTTCAGTATTATGTTGGCTGAGTTCCGACTGTCCGCGGCAGACTCACAGTTCGCGTTGTGTCCGTCGACTAGTTCGTTCGAGTCCTGACGCTGCAAGGATCCACCGTGTGATGGGGCTAATGCACGCTAAATCTGTCAAGACTCCAAGTTCTCTCGTTGGCCTGATGTGGAAGTTTGGAGTTGTACGGCCAGCTCAAGTGTCGTTCTCGTCACTTGATCGAGGTTCAAAATTACGAGATCCGTCAGCAATAAATGAATTGGATTCGCCGTGTGTGTCTTCCACTGGGGTATCCTTCTACATAGGGTCTACATGTTTAAACTGAATTCTTATTATTCAATTTTCCAGGACGAGTTTTGGCAATCAGATTTGCTGTTTTATGAGCCATCTTCTCGTAACTTCAAAGTTTCTCTTTATTCCGACAGTTTATCATCAATATTGCTACTACAGAACACCAGAAATAAATCGTCTTTTTTTAATACCATTAAAGAAAAATTAGCAACACATTCTGATAATTACAACTTACTTTGGGTTCGGGCCCATGATGGAGATTATTATGACGAAATCACAGATTAATTTTCAAAGCTCGCTGTCATTGATGGTGAGCAAATGAATGTCCTGCTACTCGGTCTCATATAATTAAGATATTTAAAAAAAAAAAGCGTTTCTCTCTTTTTCTGTTTGGGACTCGTGTGGTGTTCGGGTATGACAGAATAGTCCTACTGTAGCTCATGCATGTCGTAAGAGGCGACTAAAATGGGTGCCCAACGTGTGGGGATATAGCCAAGCACCCTGCCCCTGGGGATTATATCAAGGCAGTTCAAGGCTTACCTTTTTCAGGGAAGTCCTCGGGGTCACTTCATGACCCCGAGGCCCCCTAGTGATCTTTCCTATGGGGTTTACTGTCTTTGGTAAACATGGGTGACGTGCCCCCGGGATGCCCTAGCGTCCTACTCTATTTTCAACCCTCCTTCTTGACAACCAGTTTTCGTCTTTTTTCATTTTTTTACGTCTAGACCACAGTTAAATCTTGTTTGGCGCAGCATAGCAACATCTGGCTCTTACGCCAATAATCTTTACATTCACTCATATTTTCTGTTGGGGGGGGGTAACTTTTAGTACTGGTTTTTGTGTTCATGCCCGCCGTGTAGCCGGGGCTAATTGGCGTTAAATCTGTTCGGGGCCCAAAGTCCTCCCGTGGCGTGGTGTGAATGTTAGGAGAGGGAGGTGCCAGCTCAGGTGTCATCCTCGTCACTTGACCGTGGTTCAAAATTACGAGGTCCGTCGCCAATAGCCCACGTGTTGCTTCTAGTGCGACGTTAATAAAAACTAAAACCAATAATCCGAGACCAAATCTGAGTTTTTATATGAATTCTGGTTTTATTACTCGCTTCTTAACAGGTTATGGTCCCTTTGTTTGTTATTTAAATCGCTTTAATTTGAAAAATACAAATTTATGTCCCTGTAGTTCTGTTGGGAGATGCTGAGCACTACGTTTCCTCATGCTCTTTTACCAGAGATTTTCATTTAAAATGTCCTGTTGTTGAAGCGAAACCTATTTAGCTGAAAGTCCGTGAGTGAAAATCATTTTATTTGCATTTCAAACTTAAATCCTGTATTTTTACGACTCGTAAAATTTCTCAATTGTTTCAACTTTTTTTTTTTTTTTTTTTTTGTGTGTTTCTTAATATTTCAATTTTCCTTATTGTGTAGTTTAATTATATACCTTGTATATATGTACGTAGCAAAATGAAGTATTAGACAACAAAAATATGTTGTTCTCGAGTTTGTGGACAATTTTGTATTTTGCCATTTAGCCTATTATACATCATATTTCTGCAAGAACATTCCTTATGTAGGGGTTTTTTTTTTTTTTTTTTTTTTTTTTTGCATTATTCTTGTAATGCACATTTTCTGCTCTGTGAATACATTGTAAGCTTTTACTTTTGATTTCGAAATTATAAAATATCTTATACTTTTTGTCAATAAATGCTGAGCACCGGGGTAATTGTTATCTTCAGGATTATCCTTTCCAGGACAAAGATGCCTATTAGTAGGATATGTGACGATTGATTGAACTTAATTTCTGAAATTATTTGTAATGAATTATTTCTATTTCGAAGCTGTCCCGCGAATCCAATGCAGTGATTAAAGAATCACTCCCCAAGATTAATGCTTAAGTACATATTTCGAAATCGAAAAATTGTTTTAAAAATTATAAAAAAATGTTGAAAAATTATAATAATTTATTAAATTGTTCAAAAAATTTTGTAGCAATCGCAGCTCTAAATAAATAAAATCTCGATAACGTTAATCACTTAAGAGGTGCGATTCTGGATTGTGTTGTTATGAAATTAGTTTAATAAAACAATCAATTAACCTGTAGCGAAAATATAAGACTGCTCCGAACGCTCTAGAGCTTGCGTCGGAAAAATATGTTGTTCTAATTCTTTTCACTGATTCTAAGGGAAAGGAGAAGTATTACTGTTAAATCTTTCAATAAATAAATCTGACTGCACGAAATTTTCCATTTTTTTCCATTTCAAATGGTAGCTTTGTCCCAACCAAGTCCATTTTCGCATATTTCTCGCAAAAATAATTTTAAGATAATTATAAAAGAAGAAGCAATTTCTACTGGGTCAAAGATTTTTATTTCCGTTTGAAGTATTCGACGCTTTGAATTTTTCAAACCATCGATCAAGTTAATAATGGGCTGCATATATAATTTAAATATCTTCTGTGTTTCAGATTATTCCCAAAGCCTTTTAGAGGACGTTCTTTTGTCACCATCTCTTCAGCAAAATCTCTCGAACCATAAATTACGCAATTCTTCTGAATTAGTATCTAATTTCCTTAAATTCATGTTAGCTTCTTAAAGAATTTCCACAAAGCTCTGAGAAAGCTCAAAAACCTTTTCTACTGTATCGGCCCCGCGTAAAATAAATTATCCACATAAAGAGCGGTGTTAGCATTTCAAAAGTTTCGTGTTGCTCATGACTATATTTTCTAATGTGGTATTTAATTGTCGCAGCTAGGATGAATGGGTGTAATGTCGCCCCAAAAGATACGCGAGTCATGCGCAAAATTTTGTAAGATTTCAATTCATTTTCATCTGAAACCAGAAAAATCTTAAATATTCTCCAACTTCATCTGTCCCGATGTTCAAAATCGCTCTTTCAATATCACTGTCGAATGCTTGTTCATGTTCACGAAATTCCAAAATTACATCTAATATTTGGAAGCTCAAAGGTGGTCCAGACGTCAGATCATTAAGAGATCTTTGCCCTTTTCCCTTAAACGATGCATCGAAGAATAATCTGACTTTTGTGGTGTTTTTGTCAGATTCAAAAGCTGCAGAATGTGGTATATAATAACAATTCTTTAAGATATTAAAATGACAAAATCCTCAACAAAGTTCAATTTAAATTTTTCATAAGCAATTTCTTATATTCATTACAAACCCAATCATTGTTTTTCATTTTAATACTTAAGTTATTAAATCTTCGGTTTGCTACCACAAAATTATCCGGATTTTCTTCACAAAATAATTTAGTTTTGTACATCCCATTTCTAAATTTCAAATTACTTTCGAATATAGAAATGAGTTCTTCATCAAATTTTGAATGCTCAGCATTTTCATTAATCTCCAAGACGTCTAATTGCCAAACATGTTTTAGGTATTGAGCAACATTCAGTGTACTTAGTTGAAACGTGCTGTTTATGACTACGTGTATCTGATGCCAGGTTGCGACCTTGTAATATTTTACCGAAAAAAGTATCCATTAAAAAAATATTTATTTATTCTTTCTTTTTAGCTGAGTGTAATTCTAAAAAATTCTGAGCGTATATTCCAATAAGTAGATATATTTCATTTTCAAATGATTCGTTTATATTAGACAGTTTAGTGCAATTATCTTTCAGAATCCCCTCCATTTATCTGTTGATACTTTGAATCCAGATCCCGAAATAATATCAGTCAGCAGAGCCTCAATCGTAATTCACTTTTCAGGGTCTTGTGATTTGTAAATGGTTTGCTCTTTAACCTCATAACATATGTTGATGGATTCATTTTTACCAATCGAATATGCTAACACATCTTACAGCTAATTCTTTCTTTAAAAAAGGAATGTTGGCTGCTAGAAACTAGAATGATAGCAGTGTTATTGTTTTGAGAATTGCCTAATATAACAGCTGACAATGTGATATTAACATTTTGCAGTCATCTGCATTTTAACACCATACTGCCTCAGAAGTCATAACACACTGAGAATTTCCTAAGCCTCTGACACCATTCTTAGTCGGAAATGGAGGAGGAAAGAAAATCTTTTCAACTTAATTAAGTCTGCGTTTGCAAGTTTGATGTACAGTTTATGCTTGGTATATTTTATAAATGTGTTCTTTTAATATACGTTAATAATAAAAACCCATTTTTTGTAAAGGAAGCTTTACGCTGTTCCATGGACAAAGGATAATAATTAGAATCATGATCATTTTCGGGCTTTGCACAAAATATTTATTTTTTCACATAAACCGCAAATGCTGTAGTGGATGCAACGAGCGAAAAAAAATATATATATATTTTCCTCAATAGTCAACTTTATTTTTACGAAATTTTCCATATTTCCGGGTGGGTTTCTCGAAAGAATTAAATTTAACTTCTTTTCGTGCATCAAATTCATAGGAATTAAATTCTCTAATTGAGAGCTCATTTCGTTCACGGCATTGAATTCCATCTTTTAAGAATTCTATTGATTCAGATATTTATTTTGTTTATCAGTTATTAATTTTCACATGGGTTTTACGAAAGAACTCTACTTATAAATCTCTTGACATATTTTGATAGAATAGGACATATTAAACAACTATTGCTATTAGGGTTTATTCCGTTATTTTCCAATTCCCGAATATGAGTTTCGCATTCTAAATACAATCTGCGAAGTGATATAACATCGTATGATTTTCGCACTAAATTTATATTCAAAAGTTTTGACAAATGTGCATCTTTCTTTTAGTATTTTTTAAAGCAACTTGATAGTTTTCAGAGCTCAAGGCTAAGCGGAAACAACAACTTCCCTTTCATTTGTTCCGTACGATTTTAAATAATTCGTCTTTTCAATATTACTAAAATTCGAATTTGTGTGGATAGCTTCTTTAAACCGAAAATACAAGTCATTAAACTAATATATTTCCATCATACTGAGGTAATTGCAAATGAGGGAGTTTTACAGCGATTTGATGTTCATTTCTGTTCTCAAAAACGTTCGTTTTTTCTCAATTACTTTAGTTTCGTTTTCTTTACTTTTTGGAATTTTATTTGCACGTATTTTCCGAATAAAAATGTTGTTTTTATGTTTGATGTTTTTAAATTCTTTTCAATTTCTTCAAGTTTACATAAATTTGGAATATTTCTATCGTATTTCGAAAAATCATCTTTAGCCATGAGTTTCGCTAATAATAACCCATTTCTATCAACCGATTTATCTTCTTTATTTAATTCAATTTCTATTGACTTAATAGTATAAGTTGCCCCCTTTCTGAGAGTATATCTAACTTATTCAAAATTTCCATATGCATTCTTACTAATGTTCGGTACAGTTTAAGCTTGGCGCGTGCCAAGAGACTCTCGTTCCTTCCTTCAGCGCCAGTGTCGGATCGACGTTAACCTTAGACAAGTGATGCGAGTGTATAGTTGCTCCTTATGAACTGTATTGTGTATAATTGCTACCATTACTAGCGGCACGAACGTATAACTGTGATTGTCGCTCCAAATGCATTGCCTGTGTTTAATAACCCCCGATGCCTCGGCAAAATTCCCAGCGCCGAAGTGGTGACCCAGGACTTGAACACTAGATACACTAGTAGTTATAGTCACAGCCTATAACTACTGATTGCATATGCCCCCGACGCAAGAAAAACACTTGTCACTGTACGTCTTACTAAGACAACTACTCATAAATTACAACCAATGATATTCCGACTCTGGCATTCATGTCGACGTGACCCGCCACTCAATACGAAAAAGCAAAAACTCAATTTCAACAGGGAGGGGGACGAATATCAATTGCAGTGATGGCCGAAAAAAATCAAAAAGCAACCTTCTGTACAAAAAAAATACCAATGTTTCTCTTCGTATGATCACGATGATACTGAAGGGGGAGTATGCAACGACTCTCTTCCACAACAACGCTTGAAGTTAAAAAAAAAAAAAAACGCCTCACTTTTTTTATAACTGCCAGATGAGACGTCTTTTCAGGTTCGAGGGCACTCACTCTCTCTCCCTCCACAACGCACGGGGTAGAATAACATCCCCCGATGTTTCATCCAGCGCCGAGCAATCATGTACCTTAGCGTACCATTTTGCATGCACATCGGGGCCAATAATTACTGAAATAATAAACTTTGTTATTGTTTTACCAAAATTATATAGTTTACGCGCTTTTACAATTTATTGTATCAAAGCTTTCCTCCCAAACAACTTCCAATTAAAATATAACCCAGTGAATTTGGGTTTCTAGATCAAAATTTATCAATGCCTATTATAAGCGACCTATTTGATGAAATATTGAACCATAATTTCCAATATTTTTTCCTAATAGCTACGGATGAATAAAAAAAATCCTAAATATAACATCTATAGCAGGTATCATGAAAAATGTCTTTTTTGCTTATAGAATAAGTAACATTAATTAAATCTTTACAGCAAAAACACTACCCATATGCCAAGCTAGATTATATCAACTGAATTAAACAAAAAAAAATGTCAATTTTGTCCGATAGTTACTCTGTGCTATATGAACTTCAAAATTACAAAATTCAGTCACCCCAAATCAGTGCATTTTCATTATCAAATGCTACTACTTTGAATTACGGGACACAAGAATTTTTTTTTTTTTTTTTTTTTTTTGGAATGAATAAGGTGACTATCTCGCAAGATCAGTTACGAAGTCCAACATTTATATCAACTGGATTACCTAATAAGACATCAATAGCAATATTTTCAGAAATAGAACGAAAAGCACCAATGAAAATTTTGATTCAAGCAAATGTATCGAAATCTTAGGGAACATCCAACCATAGACCATTGGACAAAAGGCAGAAAAAAGGAATCACTAAGAACTCGAATCATCAGCAAAATGGTCATAACTCCTGAGCTTTTACACTAATTCAATTTACATGCTAATGCAATGTGGAGTACTTGCAATCTTATAAACGATTTAGATTATTCCTTTGATTTATAGAAAATACTCGTCCCATAGAAATCTCAGGAATATATTCAAGATTGACCCAAAATGCAATATTATTTTCAAAGAGCTTTTTAACAATTCAGTTGTTAATAAACAAGTGTTAGAACAAATATCCTTGCAGGAAATAAAATGTTTTGATATCTGTTCAATAAAGGAATATTTTCAAAACGATAATAGCCTTTGTTGCTCTATATTTCATGAAACCAAACAATCAATAATAAATTTGTGATGCATGAAGCATAAAATGTAAAAAGTAAAATTTTAAATATTAAAAATAGTGGTGCTTGTGTGTTAAAAGAGTGTATGAATTGTCATTTAAGCAAATTTGATATTACAGAATTGCATAAGCAACGACCATGGTTCAATCCGGCTTTCTTTCTTTTTTTTTTTTTTTTTGCCTTAAGAGAGCTTCCTATTTCGTCCATTAGCCAGGAATCATTGATATCACACACATACAGAACAAAATCGTCGTCTTCAAGGTTTGGCGTAGGTTACTTTTGGAGGTTTATAGGCTTCTGTTTTACAGTCAATCTTTAACTATTTTCTGGTGTGGTGTGATACATACTTCTGTAAGCGTGTTGAAATTTTTGTGTTCTTTTTCTTTAAGTTTTCAAAACCTGAGACATCACAAATTTAACGGAGAAGGAGAGATTTGGTGGAGTGGAAACAACTGTATTGAGTTTTAGAGCAGGAAGTTAAGATTTAGTTTTTTCCCCAACGGAATGGGTACTATGGGAGATAAAAGGTTCTCTGCCCTGAGTCTACGAGGATGATATCGAGACTGAAAATGATGAAAATGAATTAAACAAAGAATTTACTTGAGACGACATTAGTTTCATACATCCCAAAGGAGGATTTAAAATTTTCACAATATTTTGATCTGTTTGGGTGGTAATTTAAACAGTAGATTCAACATCCTGGATGTATCTTTATGATAGTGTCGCGTAGATGTTGGAGCAGGTTGAATTGAAAACACAATAGAGGCAGCCAAATAACGTGGTTTATTAACAAACTGAGAGAAACTACACTTAACTGAGAATTTCCTCAGACTTAGAATGTATGCCTTTTATACCATAGAGGAATATTCCAGTATGCTTAGGAAACGTTTAGAATATTCTGAGAGATTTTACAGTAAATAAATTATCGACATACTGCGTGATAGAGGCCCAGCCAATTGAATAGTGTTTTCACTCTATCATATCCACTTAGGATTTCTGACATATCTTAAGTGGCCGGCTGTAGATACGTCATGGGAATATCGGAGTATATCTTTGTGTATAGTCTTGGAATAACTGGTTACCACATCGTCCCATCTGGATCAAAGTTTTTTTTGTACTCCATCAATTAATTCATAAGTTGTTCGTATTGGTTCTGATTTCTCTGTTGAAGAATTGATTTTTTTGAATTCTGAATCCTTCGTCTATTCCGTCGCTAGATCCGAGAAGTAATCGAGGACGTTTACTTCTTCAGAAGAGCCGGTGTTACCTTCCAACAGATTTCGAGAAAGGCTGCCAGCATCTTTGTATTTTTTGCCACTCTTACACACAATGGACATGTCATGTTCTTGAAGGCGCGAAGCCCATCTTGCAAATATTTCCGAAGGATCTTTAAGGCTAATTAACTAGAACAGAGAATGATGGTCTATCATAACATTAAATTACTTCCCGAAAAGGTACTGCGGGGACTTGTGCACTGCCCATACCACAGCAAGACATTCCCTTTCAGTTATGGAATAGTTTTTCTCTGCTTTTGAAAATGCCCATGAAGCATATGCAATTACTTTTTCTTGTCCATCTTGTAATTATACCAGAACTACGCTGATTCCATATCTACTAACATCTATAAGTAGCTATGTGAGAGCCTTGTCATAGAAGAGAGCTAAAATAGGATCGGAAGTTAGTGCTTTCTTCAACTTGTGAAAGGCAGTGGCTCGTTCAGCACCCCAAAAGCAGTCCCTGAAATGCTTAAATCCGATAGCAAAATCCTCTGATGAAAAGGGGATAATAGGAACAGAGTCTCAAATTTTTTTTAACCTCATGTAATTTCTTTGGTATCGGAAAACAGCTGAGAGCTCTTATCTTGTCTAGATCAGGCCAAAAATACAGTCTTCAAAAATAAAATGGCCTAAAAGTTTATTTTATTGGGCGATAAAGCAACATTTTTCATAACTGAGAATGGTTCTAGCCTCTTGGATACAGCAGAGAACTATATTTAACCTTTCATGACGACCTAGACCATAATATCGTCTAGGTAACACAGGCACATTATCCATTCCTAAGTGATGTGATAGATAGTCTACTCTTTTAAATTTTGCGGGGGTATTACAAAAGACATAACTTTAAACTCGTACGTTTCTTCTTTATCTTATAAACGCTGTCTTTTTATGGTTAGCTGAATCCACCTCAATTTGTCAGTAACCGTTTCGAAGGTCGATGGACAAGAAAAATTTAGCACCCTTTCAGCAATCTATGGTGTTAAAGTGAACACAACGTTTTTTTTAATGATTCGATGATTGAGACGGTGGTAATACACAGAAACTCGACCTCCATCTTTCTGCTTCACCAAGGCAAACGGAGACAACCAAGAGCTCTCAGATGGCCGAATTAAGCCGCTATCTTTTCAACTTCATCTTGTATAATACAACGCTCAGGATGTGACACTCTATAGGTTCTTTGACTTACTAGTATATGGTTTTCCAATATTTATGCGGCATGTGTGTGTCCACTGGAAATGGCCACAGAATGAACAGGTATAGTGAAATCGTGTATAGCGTGTAAGATCCAGGTATGAAGATTTAGAGTTTCACTTAGAATGCGTTCGAATTTCAGTTCAGATTTCTCGCAGTCTATCATGGCTAGTATTTAATAATTCGAATATCTCTAAGTTATTACTTAATGATTACAGAAAAAAAAAATTCCCGACATTATTGCAACCGGAGTCCTCTTAACTAATCCTCATGGGATCGAAATCTTGGCCAAACAACGAAGTGGTCCTCTCATGGGATACACATAATAACTGTAAGTATTATTCCACAACATGGTTAGAAGATAATTGCAGAAAAACAAAAACACTTTTTTTTTACTATTACTGTAAACTAAATTTTTATCTTCGCAACACTGAAAATGCAGCACCTAGAAGGAGTGGCTAGAAAGCAATGAAACTCGGCAAACAGACAGAGGCAGCAACAAACAATTAGTGATCTTTATTTCGAAATGATATGCATAATACAGAGCCAGAACAGCATCGGCTCAATAGATTGTAGGACCACCGTGAACGGCAAAACACGAAGCAACACGTCTAGGTAGAGTCAATGAGAGTACTGATGGCTTCCAGAGAAAATGACTCTCCATTCCCTGTCAACCATTTACCACAGTTCGTCTTCTGAACGAGGCAGTGGCAGGGTCTGCAAATGGCGTCCAGTCACATTCTAAATGTGTCCAATTGGTGAGATATCAGGAAAGAACGGTGGGTCAGGGAAGCATCTGTACACTTTATCGAACACATTGGCTGATGCGAGCAGTGTGTGATCGGACGTTATCCTGCAGATAAAGGACATTAGGCACCTGAAGGTAGGAGAGTGTCACCGGCCACAACACATCATCCACGTATCGTTGGGCCGTCATAGTGTTCTGAATACGAGGTGACCTGGAATCGTACACAATTTTGTCTAAAACCATGATACCAAGTTTTCGTGTGGTGGGGTGTTCCACGATTGGTGCTGGATTGGACCTGATGGCGCATTTTCAAATAATTAGCTTTAATCATTCACTTCCAATTAAGATTAATTTTTCCTTTAACAAATCTGTATTTCCCAACGATAATGGTTCAAAAAGTACATGTTTTTGACAACAGGTGGCATTGTTAAGGTAAGTGGTTGCTGCCACTGTGTGCTGTTGATCTGTTGAATGGCGCCAAAGTAAATATGACGCTGATTCAGTGGCCAGTTTTGACCAGGTAACCATTTGCTGCTAAATCAAAATTTGATTGGTGCTGCGTCAAGTTTTCGTCGTCACTTTTCATCAAGTTGTCATCTTCAATGAGATCTGGATTCATCATTATTCATCTGAAACTATCAAAACGAATGGTTGCTTTAAATGAATCTGCAACGAAAACGCGAAGACGGTCTCATCATCCGCAAAAGTTACGGCGAATTACGGCGTCGAATTTTTCGGGATACGGAGAACGTCTATGGACTTCTTAGAAAAATATTTACTGGACATTACAATAGTGATTTATCTCAATCTTATTCCTAACACGAGTAATTATTGAACCTCTCTTGTAATTAACTTTTGAAAAGTAAATTTGGTTTAAATATCAGTTTCAAGTTTAATAAACTAAAAATTTTCTTCTGCAGTAGACACGAAAAAAGTAATTTTGTGACTCCACAGTTAGCAATATCCACACACACACAAGATTAATTTTACTCTCAATCTTAGAACATGTAGTAATGCGTTAAAGAACCAAAGTTGACCAATACTTTCCCGTTATGTTTCAAGCATTAATTCTAACAGACCGCCTAAATTTAAAAGGTTTGTCATTTGTATTCTGTGGGCATGTTAGTGGTATTTTATGTTATTTGAAGAAGGAAAATGTTATACGTTCACTCAGGAACATTGAAATAAGCGCACAAAGAAAGGAGCTTCGAATTGAAATGAAATTTAATACGCATAATGATACAGATGAGAAATGCACTTGATCCCAAAAAATCAAGACAAAGAAATACAATGTGTACAATTAGACATATACAGTGCAATTCCAATAGCTCGTCAGAATGCCTCCTGCTATAATACATGCCGCAACATGGGTCGGCATTGAGTTGATTAGATATTGGATGTTGCTCTGAAGAAGATGGACCCACAAATCTTTAATATCCACCTCCAAATCATGTACAGAGTGACACAGTGGCATCTGGTGTTCTAGCTGGTCCCACAAATGCTCTATAGGGAACAAGTCCAAGGAGCAGGCCTGCAATGGAAGGGTCTGAACACAAAGTAGTAAGTCTTAGGCTACGCGAGCTGTATGCGGACGAGCATTACCTTGCTGAAAAATTTCTCCTAAAATACCGTTTAGGAAATGTCCCACCTGGGATCGAAGATTGTCATCAGCATAACGCTAGTCCATTAAGGTTCCACGCACCACAATTAGAGTGGACAGGCTATCATCCCCTGACCATTACGTCTGATATCGCACGACAGCATGAGTGGAATTGTACCTTTCATCAGGGTGCTTCCACACATACGCGGTTATCATCTGTCCCTAAAATGGACCGGGATTATCACTAAACAACCATATTTTGCCAATCCGTGGCATTCCAAGTCGTTCTGGTTTGGCACCTCTGTAAAAGGAGTCGCTGATGTTTCGGTGTTAAAGGCAGCTCTCGAAAACGGCGCTTATATTGCAGATTCGCTTCCACAAGGCGTTTGGGAACAACTGGCTGCCCTATATCTGATTGTATCGAGGAACGAGTCACTGTGAGTGCCACAAGAGCTTTCTACACGATCTTCGATCCTTCTCCTTCGTCTTCTTTTCTCTACCCGGTTACTCGCACGTGGGTAACATCTCATGTTCACTGCACCCAACATATTCTGATGGAACACTCCAAATGATCGGCCTGATGAGAAACACGGCACGTCGACTAGCCTGCTGTTTTCATGCTGCTGATCAGGCTCCTCTCAAACTTGTTGAACTGTTCGAAATATCTCCTCACACATCTTCCTGGCATTCTTCGATTACTTAAGTTCTCCTAGATTCGGAATGTGATCTTACGAATCTCCCACTATAGTATAGTGGGAGATTCGTAAATTAATTCGTTCATTCGATTTTAAACTATCGTATACTATCGTATAGTATACGATAGTTTAAAAAGGACCAACTTTCTGATTGTTGCGCCACTGCAGGGTGTGTGATCATGTGCATTGTCATCAAACTAGGTTCATTTTTATATCGTAAATCATTCAACTAATTTTGAAAGATTTAATATTGTGGCTCCTTCTTGATGCAATATTTTCAATGTTCCTGAATGTATTATAAAATCCCAAAATTCTGATGCATCAATGATTTATTCAAGAAATGAATCACATTTTTTCTTTGGGTGAATATTAAACTGAAATAATTTTTTACTGATTCATTTTTTTCTGAGAGTCGGAGATCAAAAATGCAAACATCTCGGCCGACGAACTTCATATTGCTCATGGCACATAATTAAGGGGTGTTGCCAATATAATCTTTTGTATTATAAAAGCTAATAAAAATTTTGCAATTAAAGACTTTCGATTTATAAAAAATATGCGTGACCAGTGATATTTAATGTCGATATTCGCCAATAATTGATTGAGATTTAACGAAAATTCAGAGTAGTTATTGTGCTTGCATTTTACAAATATTGGTCAGTTTGTTTTGAAAATACTCGAATGTTTCATATGAAGTTATTTGCATTTCTGGAAATGTTTATTGACACTAGGAGTTATTTACTCGACAGAAGAAAAAAAAAGTATCACATCTAGAATCGTGAACAAATTTGCATCAATTTTAAGCCAGCTTTTGAACACTGCTTTTCCCACGAAGAAGAAAAGAAAGTATCCAAAAAAAGACACTCCATAATAAGAAAATATCAATTTTATCGTTGTTTTTCAATTAACTCTTTTGAGACAATCCCACAATTCTAATTTTTCTTTCAGCAATCCAAGGAAAGTCAAACCGTATTTGGTTGGCGTATATAAGAATTTGAGTTTCGCATGCATATTTTAAGGGAATATACGGGGCGTTCATGCAACACCCCCACACCACCACCACATTTACGAAAAGTAAAGGATTTACTTATTATTTTTCCCAATAAAAATATTTCAAATCAAACTACTTTTCAATCTTCCAGCATTTTTTTTTTGTTACAAGACTTCATATAGTTTACCGCCTCTTTGTTTTGAATATTCAGTGACGTTAGCTGTTGATTTTTTTTTTTTTTTTTTTTTTTTTTAGATTTATTTTAGTGAAAAAAAAAAATAAAAAAAAAAAAAAAAAAAATAATAAAAAATACCAAGATTATATACTGCTAATATATATATATATATATAATGAAACAATGTTAGAAATATGATAATATTAAATATATTTATATCGAAATACAATTGAAGTACAATATGTCAATAGCATAGAATAGGGAATTATCCTACTAACAGAGCGAGTGTGAAATTGTTATTGAAGATATCGTGTGAGTTTGAGTATAGGCGCCGTTTGTCTGCGAATTTTGTCTATTGAATCGTCTATCTGGAGGTTCGTAGACATGCGCTCTATTCAAGTGAGCTAAGAAAGAATTCCCAACCAGATTTCTTAGCAGGTTTCTTTCATTCCTATGTCAGTGAAAATTTCTGCTGCTTGAATGAGTTTCTCTTACGACCAGCGATTCAAGAGAAACCCTTTGGAATCCAAACTTTTTTTTATCATGCTCAAAGTAAAAGCGAATAAAAGCGCCACTAAGCAATGCTAAATCATTTAAACTATTGCGCAACTCTAGAATTTTCATTGCTTAAACATTATTCAGAATTGCAATAGAAACTCGTTAAGTCGGATCTTCAGATAACCCTAATCAGTCTGCACGAAGAATTTTTTTTTAAAATTTGAGAAGCGCTCCGCAAATTTTCATAACATTTATTTGTTTCATCCAGGTATTTTGAAACATTATTTTCTTTACTGGAATATTCTACTCGTATGAATGTATGAAAGGAAAGATTGATTGATTTTCCAAATAATCTACACGAAATCAGTAAAATCTCGACTACACCTCTTATCGTCAGCGACAAATGGCATATATTGTCTATATGGAAAACTAAATAAAACAAATTTAATGGCGCTTCCATTGTCCAGAATGTAGACGTCGGTTGGTTAGTTTTATTAACGTTGCACTGGAAGCAACACGAGAGTTATTGGCGAGGGACCTCGTAAATTTGAACCTCGGTCAAGGACGACACCCCCTCTCCTAACTTCCACACTATACCAACGGTAGGACTTTGACCTCGACAGATTTGACATGCATCACCCCCGGCGACATGGCGGGTCTGTAGTGGCATCAAGGCTCGAACCCGCTCCTCGACGAAAACCGCCGGCCGCGACCATGACCACTAGGTTACCGAGGCCCCAAAAATTAGACGCAATTACCTTCTGTAAGTATGATTCATAGTCGATTCGTTCAGTGTAAAAATGATTTTCTTTTAGTATGTTTCATTTTATTTCAATTTTTCCACTTTTCCAATGAACTCGACTTTTCGATATCCAATTAATCGGACTTAACGAGGTTTTATTATAGTAGCAAATTGAATTTGTGATATTCGTAATGACTGGCTCTCTATATCAATAACACTGATTGATTGATAGTTTTTAACGTCGCTGATTGATTGTATTTTAACGTCGTACTTAGAAGCAGCACTAGGTTATTGGTGACAGACCTTTTGACGAGGATGACACCTAAGTTGGTACTCCATTATTCAAATTTCCACAAAATCCCAGTTTGAGGCCACTTAATCTAGCAGGATTTAACAAGCATTAGCCCTGCTACATATTAAATGAAACTTAGATGCGCCGATAACTATTTCGATAACAACAGTTGTGTTCACGAATGTAGGTTTTACAAGATTAAATTATTAAAAAAAAAAAAAAAAAATTGATACTTATGTATTATCGCAATCACAGCGTCAAAGCTAGACGATTTTTTTTTTTTTTTGCATGAATAGAAGAATGACGACTTAGATTACAAAAATTTCTTTAAAATACAGGCTTGTATTAATATATAATGTACAGTTAATTTTAAATAATTTTCACAGCATTAGGCTGTTTTCAGTATTTTTAGAAATTTCCCCTCATTATTTGTGAGTAGAATCGAGAATTGATTTAAAGCACTTCTATTAATTTTTTCTTTGCGCTATGTAAATTCATTTGTTCGTGTTTATAACAGCTCTGCAAAAAAATAAGACTCCGTCTACCAAAAAATCCAAAGCTATGAATTGACGAAAGTTCTCTCTGCCGAGTAGCAGGGAAAAGAAATAATTTAAAGGCAGGCGATATACTCATACTCCTTACAATACTGGTCACACAACGGAAGTAAACAGCTTCCTCACAAAAGAGAACCAGGAACTAAATTCATCTTTTCCCTTTCTTAATTGTTTCGTAATTGTAAGGCGATCATTTTTTTACGCTTCTACATCCATTTTCTGCTAAATACATTTTTACAGTTGGTATCAGTCTCACGGGGAGAACAAAATAACAGCATCCCTTGGACAAGCCCTCATTGTAAGAAAAAAATACATTTGTCGAAGTTTCATTCCAGGAAAGGATACAATGTTTGACCCCTCACCTTTAATCAGCGCTTGGGGCAAATGCTTTTCTTTTCCCTTTTCACCATTCCATTTCGTGCGGAGGGGGTTCGAAATTTGTGGTCAGTGACTCAACGTTACTTAACGCTTTTCAGCTGTACTCTTGTAAAACCACCTATATTGTTAACTTTGCTTACAATTCTTCTCGTTCCCTTTCCCCCTGTCCCCAGCTGGGAGATTCCAAACTTGTCTGTGGCTGAATGTCACTTTACGACACTCAGTTGCGCTCTTGAAGGACCACCTGGTGGACCCTATCTTTCCAAGGCGTGGGATAACAATGTTCTTAGATAGTGTTCAAACACCTGAAAAACGACCGTCTCGGAGTTACACTATCTGTGTGATTTTCTTTTTCTTCACAATAAATTTTCAACCTTCTTGTTTGTAGATTTCGTTTTACTCTTCCTTTTTTTTCTTTTCCTATTTCCCAGAATCCTTTTCAGCAAGTTTATAATTTTTAGTGTGTATCTAATCACATGATTCATAAAAATCTTCAATGTTAATTAAATATGCCACAATATGTTAGAGAGGGAAAAAGGCATGGATAATTGTACTGTGATTAATTACAAAAGTACTAGTACAAGTGAAAAGGGAAGAAATAGCAGCTGATTTATATTGTATGTTGTATTAATTTGATTTAAAAATTACCAAACAAAACAAACACACACACACACATATATATATATATATATATATATATCCTGGCTTAAACTTCGATTGTAAAACTGGTTTTTATAATTTCTTGGTATTTTATATGAACGCAAAAAGAAGAAAAAAAAGTGTATCCCACGTTCTCTATTAAGTTTTTTTTTATCTGTAATTTTGGGAACAAATAAAAAATTCTTTCTCGTATTGTGTTAGAAATAATTCCAAAACATGCAAACAAAATAATTAATAACATCAATGTTAAAAATTTATATCACATTTTCGTAACATTTCAATCTTGGGCAAAAAAAAAAAAAAAAAAAAGAGTATTCCACGTTCTCTGTTAAGTTTCTTTTTATCTGTAATTTTGGGAGCAAACAAAAAATTCCGTTTCGTATTGTATGAGAAATAATTCCAAAACATGCAAACAAAATAATTAATAACATACATGTCAAAGATTTATATCAGATTTTCGTAACATTTTCATTTTGGGACTTTTAAGATAAATTCCATATTTTATTTTCAAACCAAAAAAAAAAAAAAAAAAAATGACAATTGTACGGAAGTTTTATTTTCTTTGTACATATGGTGCAACTGTGAATTAATAGAACCTTTTTTTTATATATAAAGAAAGAAATAGTTCGAAAATTACTTAAAAACATCGAAATTAATGTATTGCCTGTGTGTGTTTGGAAATTTATATAAATGAATCCCTTTCCAGAAGTACATATGAAAAGTACGTTATTACGTTATTAACTGTTTTATTCCAGAATGTTTCTTAAGAAATACAAACATGCGAATATTGTTATACGATTACAATAAAGTCATTTGATACTCCAATAATTTCCGCTTTGCAAGTCCCAAAAATATCCAGGGTCGTAGAGATTCAGATGACATCTAGGTAAATAAAAGCATATTTGTAATTGTTTTTATTCAAAAAATTGCACAAAAAGTCGAATTCCAATAATTCTTTTTAGCAATTATATTATAATTTTCTGAACCATTTTTTTTTTTGCAATATAATCCACATTATAAACAAAGAAGTAGTTAAAATCATGAATCTTAGAGAGTCTAATAGCTATCCTATTGAACAAAATGCTACAGAGATATTTTTATTCCCCACTTGGAAATCTCTCATGAAAATAATTCACCAAGTACTTTGCAATAATCAACACCATCAATCAGAATTAACCAGTTTTTTCAAAGCACCAAACACAAGCTTAAAGTCACGAGATAAGCGATTTTGGGAATCAGGTTCCTCCAAAAACGAGCGAACCAAATACTAGGGGGTGTACACATTAAAGTATTGGGCCTTTATCGTAATGTGGTAACTGACCGGTTAGATACAAGTTCACGTATTGTCTTTGTCGGCTGAACTTGGTTCAGAATTAAGAGTTCCGTTTCCAATAAAATGTGGTGTTGCTCTAGTACGATATGAATACGAATTGCAAAATTTGATCTCCAGTTACCATATATTTTAGACGTTTACTCTGAAATTATAAAACAATACACACACAGATATATATATATATATATATATATATATATATATATATATATATATATATACTAATTTAAATTTTAAGCAAACACTTAAGTAAGTTTCACCTTTCTTAGATTCTTCATCTAATTTAATTTACCTCTAAATTCAAATGAAAGAAATCAAATTTGGAATTTTAAACACAATTTACACATAAATATAATTTATCTCTTATCTTCCTTCAGGGAAGGGAATAAAATTTCAGACATAAAATTAATTTCTTTCAAATTTTTGTGGCAACCTTTTTTTTTTTTTTTTTTTTTTACTATTCATTTTAACACATCCTTGACATGTGCTAAGATTAAATCAAAAGGGTCCAAGTTATTTACAATTGGGTAATAACTAAAGAATTAAGTTATGGGAAAAGAAAAGATGATAGAGTGAATGTCTCAACAGTCATCGGTACTATAGTAATAAAAATTTCATTCTTTAATCTGTATATTTAGGACTTATTTCTATATTGGTTAGCTCGAAACTTCAGGTCCTCCGTTTATGCGAGACGTACTTCTTTTTCTCATAGGCCTCAGCATCATACAAAATTTAATTATCGTATTTATATGATTTACCAAGAAAATTAAAGCCAAAAAATATGTTTTTCAAAAAATAGAAAATGTTTATCCAGCTAAAATTGATCACATTTCACTGAGAAACATAAATGCCTCTCGGACATTAAAAAGCTACGAAAAAGCCATGTGTTCCCTACTTTTGACGAATTGTTAGTGGCTACAAACTAAATACTTTCCCTCAAGAACAATTTTAGTCAATATAGTTAATAATTTATTATTAATTATTGATATGCCAGCAATATTATTTTATCATCCCTTATTAACTGTAATTGTTTTCTCCGTCCATATATTGGAAAATGAGAATGAAGAATAAATATGGAAAAAATATTTTAACTAATGAGACTGAGAAATAGAAAAGTTTGGATGTTTTAAAACGAGCAAAAAGGCTTCTAGAAATAATAAATAATGCAAATTAATTATTAAAAAAAAGGAATGACACTTTTACTTTAATCTAATATCAAATATCAGCATTTGAGTATTTTGCTATCAATTTCTGTCGCAAAAAATAACCTAATAAAAATAATAAATAATTGTCACATTTTTTCTACATCATACTGCATAATTCTCAAAAATAAAAGTTATATTAAATGGCACTTTTCACCAATATCATATAAACAAATGAGAAAAAAATGAAGTTAACAATTAAAACAATCTAAAAATATTATCTACGGATATAATAATGAAGGAAAAATCAGTTTTCAATAATAATTTATGCACCCTGAACGATAAGAATGATTATCCTCTTCTTGATAAATTTAGAAATTACATTTGATTTCATTTTCCATCAGTTTGAGTAAGTTTTATTTCTCTTATCGATTTTTTTTATTATAAAGCTCTAGAATTTTTATTTCAAACTCAGTAACATATTTGATGTTCCTGAATTACCCTCTAATTTTTCAGTTGCTTAAAAAATTAAACTCATGTTAACAATTGTCATTGCATGTGCAGAAAGATCTTTCAAAAGTAATTCAAATTTCAAATGTTTCGAAAATTATATTAGGGTTGTTCGCAAAGTAACAGTACCGGGCACCTCTGACGCTCAAAATTATTATTTTTTTCAACAATGTTACTGTACTGCGTTCAGGATCAAAGTCTTAGGTGGAATGGGAGCTTGCTTGTCGTAATTGATTGAAAACTCTTGATGTAGTACCGCATTGAAATGAATGTCTTGATTCCGGATCCCTCCAGCTGCGAGTTGAG
The DNA here is from genome assembly GCA_019974015.1 of Nephila pilipes. Classification (NCBI taxonomy): domain Eukaryota; kingdom Metazoa; phylum Arthropoda; class Arachnida; order Araneae; family Nephilidae; genus Nephila; species Nephila pilipes. The sequence goes on along the minus strand of BMAW01017729.1, from coordinate 224,403 downwards.
GATAATAATCCGGTGTCTTCTTGCGGGAAACGTGTCGTTCCAGTTTTTTTTAACGAAATAAAAACGTTTACAGAGATAGTGTCACGCGCAGTACTAAAGTGTATGAAGGGTGTTGCAAGTGTAAAACTTGCTGAAAAAATTCAAAAGCTTTGTTTCGGTCCGAAAAATCCATGACATCTGACTTTAAGAACCGTAAAGAGATCCTCCTCATTGAATTTTTGCCCAATGGGAAGCAATAAATGCAGAATGGTACTGAGAAACCCTGAAAGAAAATACATAGAATGATACAGAATAAAAAGGGGGAATGTGAACGAAGAATGTTTGTTTTTTGTCTATTCACAGCCCCACATAGCTAACGCTACAAAGGAACTCATTCGGTTGGGACATCATCAAACACTCCTCTCATAGCCCTGATCTGGCAACTTCAGATTTTCTTCTTTTCACCTCTCTGAAGTCGTTTATGGCTGAAAAAGGCTCCGATGAACTCCAGAAAGCCATCAAAACAATGGGCGATGGGAAACTTTTTTGACCAAGGTATTCCTCGACTCAAAAAGTGGATTGTGAAGGAAAAGGTGTACGAAATAATAAAGTTTGATGTATGCATATGAAGTTGTAAATTTTTCAAAAATATATTACCTGTGCGATTTTTGAGTACTCTTTCTTTCTGGATAACCTTCGTTGGAGAAAAAAAATCTTATATCGTAATCTTTCAGTCCATATTATCAAATATCCACTTCTGAATTTCGGGATCGATTGTAAGAGATTCATCTGAAACACTGGGCTCTACGGGAAGGTTTGTAGGATTCGCTGAAACTTCAATTTCAATGTTTTCTCGAGAACAAAATTCTAACCAGTCCAATTCACTGAAAAAAAAGGGGAAAAAATTGGAATATTATTCGTTTTTTTTTTGTTTTTCTCAACACAATACTGCCTGAATTGCTGTTTTTCATATTAATAACCAATAACACACAATGAAAAAAATTATGAGTAATATATTCTTGCAAAAACTAGGGTTCAAGTTTTTCGTCTAATATATATTTATCGCCCCCCACCCGGCCCCCCCCCCCCCCCCCCTCCAAAAAAAGTAAAATGCATATCACTATTCTCTTAATAAAATTTAAGCCTAGGAACATTTAAAAAAAACAATCAAATGTGTATCTTTTTTATATCCCTCAATATTTGAAGAAATAACTTCATAAATTACATTCTTTTTCCATCTCTGAGTAATTTATAAAAACATAAACAATAATTTGTGAATTTTTAAAAATTTTACTTTTTTATAAATACTAAATGTATCTCATTTAGATGCAATGTTAGTAGATATACTCATTATATTAAATAATTATGATTTCGAATGTACACTGGTGTTTTAAAAATTAAATATAATTGGTAATTATGTAAATAAAGAAGTAAATATGTCGGAAAAGGGCGCGAAACGCCGTATGCTATTGTAAAACGGTTATAAAACAGGAAAATATTCCGAAAAAGATATAATAATCACCTTTATTATCCAAAGAAAACAGTCTGAAAGAAAACTGGGCATAACAGGAGTTCACACTTTACTGAAAAACAAATGAAATCAAATGGTTTTACTGCAATTTCATAAGGGTATGTGGTCACATCTGTCAGCTGGGCGAGCAGCACAACGATTTCTCATTCTTGCTATGACATTGTGGATGAGTTGTGGTCTGAAAGGGTTTTAAATATTAGGAATTGCTCTTTTAAGTTCCGGAACAGAATTTGGTGGGTGAGAAAGAGCTGCAAATTATCTCCCGAGAATACCCCACACATGCTGGATAGGATTTTGATCAGGTGAGTGTGCAGGCCACGATATGGGCTGGCTATTTTCTATTTCAAGGGAGTCATCGATAAGACTAACAGGGTGACAAAGCGCCTTATTATTCATAAACAGGAAGTCAAGACCGACAGCACCACAAAACAGGTGAACATAAGGTTCAAGAATTTCATCTCTATATTTTTTAGTAGTCCAGGCCCCATCTCAAAGATTTAGAGGTCTATTCGGACATCTAGCATCATACCTGGCCATGATTCCTCTTGAGAGAAAACGATATCATTCCTTGATATTTCGCGGGTGAAAACGAGTTCTTCGCTCTCACCCTATCGTTAGCTGACGAGAAATCAGTGTTCAGACAATAACGAGATTCGTCACTGAGCATTATATTGACCCATGTCTCAAACTATAGTACTGATGCTCTGAACTCCAATTTAAATAAGAGTTTCTTTGGGTAAATGTGAGGCAAATGCAAACTGCTTGTCATCTGGTATAATGACCAACATGAGTGGCTTGTAAGCAGTTTGTCTGAAAACTCATACTCCACAGGTGGCTATGATCACTGAACCAAGTTTTCTGGCACAATTATATCGGATATCGGTCTTGACGAACGGTTATGACTCTTGGCAGACCTGGTGCTGATCGTCCGTTTCCTGCACTTTGAAACTTACGCCACAATCTTGAGATTAGATACTGAGGTACTTACAGAATTCGAGTCAGTTCAGTTTGTGGTTGTCCGGATTCGAGTATTTCAATTATACTATCTTTCGCAAATATGTCCAGTTGTCTTTGTTTCATTATTAGTTATGTGTAATGGTCAACTATGTTCCTTCTCAAATGAATTAAACGAAACCTATTTGAACTTCTTGAGCAGAATGAACCGGTTTATCCGATTTCCGATGTGCGCATGTATTTTGCACGTGAAAACGTCAGCTGAAATGTTTTGCATAAAGGCAAAGTTTCACCTTCAGGGGATTCTTCACAAATTATTTGGAATGAATTCACCAATGTTTACTCATATTTTACGAGTTATGTTTAATTTTGGATCTGAGTTTATATCGGCCTTGCAATGAATTCAGAATATATTGATTTATATAATAAATCTATGATTTATTTTAACTAATCATGAATTTAAATTGCGCATATTCAGAAAAAAAATAGCCTACAATAATTATATATGTAATTTGTGTTTAGTTATAAATACTATTCCAATCATTATTGCCCCCACACACACACACACTCACACACACACTCACTCACACACACACATATATATGCAATGATTACCCTTAAATTTAATTTACTTTTCTAATTTCTATTTTAACTATCACGGCAAGGAGTTCATCTTTATTTCCTGATACCATTCCACTAAATCTTTTAATTTATGCAATCACGAGATTTCCAAATGTGCTTAGATCGCAATTTCCACATTCCAAACTAGTAGAGATATTCCCTACTAAACATTCAGTCTCTGTGTAAGATACATAAAGATCCCTACATCTGTCACCATGTGTGATCTGAATAATCCTTATTTTACCTTCCCAAACAGTGAAAGATTTCCCTCCCTTTTGACCTAACTATTACTGAGGCGAAAAGATGTGTATTGTGTCCGATGTCGTTTCCGATGTACAGTATTTGTCTCCCTTCTCGCAAGATATTAATAAATTCATAATTCAATTCAATATAACTCTTGTAATATTAATAAACAATTAAATTAAAGTTTCCATATTGTGCCACGACTGAAGTAAGATATGTTTTAAAAATTAAATAGTTAAAGAAGTGCAGCAGTAGTGTTTATATATCATGATATATTCATCGTATATTTTGGCATATAACGAGCACTTTTAATACAAACATGATACATTTAATAATAAGGAAAATATAAGCAAAAAAAAAAAAATTAGATTCTGCTATATGTTGTTTTACCTACATGATATATCTTATGCCCTTAAATATTATTATTATCGGATAACAAGAAAGGTTCATCATATTCGGCTTCCCTATATCTTCAGGCACACAATCGAATTTTGTTTCATCATCACCATCCCTGTTGTCCATAAATAAATAATCATCTTCCGTTCTATCTAGATTGTTAGATATACTACATTTTTAAATGACTTTTGAATATGATAAATTTGATTTCATTCCATGCTTTTATTATCCACTCGCACACGATTTTTAGACAGGCACGACGCATTTGGCCTTCTTTTCTATAAATATTTTTTCACCTTCCAATATCCATGTATTCTAATGTCATTTTAAATTTCCTTTGAATAGTTTATCGATACACGCATCTAACGGTTGAACTACTGGCGTTATTCTGCCTGGCATAGTTGTCGTGTCTATATTACACTTTTTCATCAATTTCTTTGTATTATCCTTTTGATGGGATCAGAACATGTCCCAAACTCTATTAAAGATTTTCTGGAAAATTGAAGGCCTTAGGACACTTTTGCGTAACATTTCTTATCCACTATTTGACGCCGTTTTCGCCCACCTATCCTTTCACTAGAAATTGATTGAAAGTACCATTTGTCAAATTACATTTTGGTATCGTCTGTCTTTTAAAAATAGCAATGCGTTTTGATTTAGTGCCGTCCTCTAAAAAGAAATGTTCATAGCGCCATGACGCTACATTGAAGAGAGATTTCTCGAAATTTTTTGTTTTTATAGAATCATTTTTGTTCCTTTCATATTACTTTAATTTTATTCAGCATGCTAATAATTGTGATTTTATTTTTCTTCCACTTACATAACAGGTCAATTGAAAAGTCCCCAGCCTACCATAGTAAAACACATTTTTTTTGGCAAAATTAATTTTTTTATTCAACATAATATCCTACAAGGGAGATACACTGATTATAGCGACCCTCCAACTTTTCGATACCATTTTTGTAGTACGATTTGTCCTTTGCTTCAAAATAGGCCTCAGTTTCGGCGATCACCTCTTCATTCGACGAAAATTTCTTCCCAGCGAGCATTCTTTTGAGATCTGAGAACAGGAAATAGTCGCTGGGGGCCAGATCTGGAGAATACGGTGGAGGAGGAAGCAATTCGAAGCCCTATTCATGGATTTTTGCCATCGTTTTCACTGACTTGTGACACTGTGCATTGTCTTGGTGAAGCAACACTTTCTTTTTCTTCAAATGCGGCCGTTTTTCGGCGATTTCGTCCTTCAAACTGTCCAATAACGCTATGTAATAGTCGCTGTTGATGGTCCTTCTTTTTTCAAGGTAGTCAATGGAAATTATTCCATGCGCATCCCAAAATACAGACACCATAACCTTGCCAGCCGACTGTTGCGTTTTCCCACGCTTTGGAGTGGGTTCATCGTGTGCAGTCCACTCGGATGACTGTCGATTGGACTTCGGAGTGAAATGATGGAGCCATGTTTCATCCATTGTCACATATCGACGCGAAAACTCGGGTTTATTACGCTTGATCATCTTCAAACACTGCTCCGAATCGTCGTTGTTTTTGGTCAAAAGTGAGCTCGCGCGGCACCCACTTTGCACAGAGCGTTCTCATACCCAAATATTCGTGAATGATATGACGTACACGTTCAGTTGATATCTTTAGAGTGTCTGCTATTTCATTCAATTTCAATTGACGGTCATTCAAAATCATTTTGTGGATTTTTTTTAATGTTTTCGTCGGTAACAACCTCTTTTGGGCGTCCACGTCTTCGGTGCTCATTTCACCACGTCTAAACTTAGCATACCAATCCTTGTTGGTTGATTTTCCTGGGGCAGTGTCCGGAAACTCGGCGTCAAGCCAAGTTTTTGCTTCAACTGTATTTTTTCCCTTCAAAAAGCAATATTTTATCAACACGCGGAATTCCTTTTTATCCATTTTTTTTCACAATAACAAAAGTTGCTTCACTCAAAATGCTATAATTCACAAACTAATGATCCGACAGTTGTCAAATTTATACACGCATCTTTTGAGGGTTAGGGCTAACTAAAAAACATATGGAGTTAATTCTAGTAGCGCCATCTATGTGTCAGGCCGGGGACTTTTCAATTGACCTCTTATGGAGATTTTACGTGCACAAACATCCTTGCTGCAGTACGATTTCTATTTTCTTTCGCAAATGGAATGATTTTGTATTTGAAACCAGCACTGTGTTTGTGTCGTTTAGCAGGATGCGTATTTCCTACTTAAAGGAAAACTAGATCAAATGTATTTCGAATAAAGCAAATGCGATTTACTAAAGCCTTCGATGTTCCCTTCACAATCAAGGCTTCAAATTATTAGAGATAGAGGAAACATCCAGTGATTTAAAAACTTCCGCGAATTCTATGATTTCATTGGGGTTGAAAGTGCTTGTTCATATCTTAAAATGTGTTCCCCATTTCTGGAAAATCTAGAATAACTTTCTTGTGCACATTTGTATTGAAAATAACCAACGCAGTTTGCAGAATTATTTACTCCCTTAAGCATTTCCTCACACACATCCTGTTTTTCTTATCACTTTTCGATTCAGTATACCATTGTTTGAAAGTCTGGGAAAATACTTCGAATAAATGACTCCAAAAGATAACAGCATCGCAGGTGTGGATTTCAGGTTTCTTCGTAAAGAAACGGATACGCGTTATATGTTGGAATATATATATATATATATATATATATATATATATATATACTAAAAAAGGACGCACCAAGAAGGAGTTCTCGATTGTAATGAAATTTCGTAAGCAAAGACATTTGGACAGAACATGCAAATGATTAAAATTTGGTGTCCAGTGAATGAAAAGTGAGAGCTACAGCGCATCAGAACTGCGCACTCAGTAGGTGCACATAAGAAGCGATTCTCAATCTGATGATCAAATTTTCTGTTGCGTTTTGATTAAGGATACCTTTCAACGACTGAAAAAATGCCTCGTCACTGGATTTAAGCTCATTACGAGTGATTGTCAGAGTTTGAAAGATGTCGTATCATTAGACTGAAAGAGGCAGGTTGGGCAAATCGGAGAATCACTCGTCATATGGATCGAAGCGATGCGGCGATTAGAATGTGCTGGCAAGAATGGGTGGACAGTGGTAGATTTCAGCGTCAAGATGGTAGCGGTCTGCCACAGCAGATCGGGAGGACAGAATGATTGTCAGATCAGCTGTCATAGCACCTGATTCATTGCTATCAACCATCAGACGTGCGACCTGCACACGAATGCCCACCATGACCATTCACAGACGGCTGATAGAGCGAAATCTACGCTCCTACCGACCGCTACACCCCTTGTCACTCACGCCTGCACACTGTCGAACCAGATTATAGTGATGCTAGGCTCCATCAGGTTGGAATGATGTTGACTGGGGACGTATAGAATTAGCGACGAATCCGACTTCCAACTGTTTCCTAACGATCATCGAAGACGTGTCTGAAGACGTGAAGACATTACGTCCATTATTCTTGCTGCAATTATCAGTAGGAGGAAGAGAACCAGACCGCTATAGCTTTATGGTCATGGTGACCGTCTCGCGACCCTGCGTTGTTTTCGTAGAGTCGTAGTTTCGAGCACTGATGTCACTAAAGACACGCAATGTAGCGGAAATGATGCACGTTAAATCTGGTCGAGGTCCGAAGCCTTCCCATTGTTTGGTGAGGAAGGAAACAGCTCAGGTGCGTCGTCCTCGTCATTTAATCCATATTTAGAATTACGAGATCCATTGCCAATAGCGTTTGGGATAGTCTCCTTTGGTCACTTTGATTCAAGCATAATAGATCCGTAGAAGGTCATCGAACGTCTAATCCTCAGAAGCATGCAACGCGATTCCAGGAGGAAAGGAGGCTTTCTCCCTCTATGTGGTTGCCCTCCATTTGTTCTGGCAGTACACATAAATAACGTTCGCCAAGAATTTGGCACATTCACTCATTACATTCCCCCACACACTGGCACGGACAAATTCACAAAGACATGTCACACTTGCGAATCCAAAAAGCACCTACACTCCTGATTAAGAATAACTTTAACGATTGGAACTCTAATCCTCCTCCAGATATGTAATTGTTTACATAAACTAATGAGTGCACAAAATGATAGTCTCTTCATTTGAGTCATTGTTAGCAAACCTAATTCTCAATTCTCATTTATGATCGGATAGCCTCTTCTCTCCACTGTACGATCACTCCGTTCGGCCTAGTTGTTTAATTAATATTGTGTAATCTCAAAATTATTAGTTTTAAATAAATACCTTGATTCAGAGAAGAGCTTCTTACAATACTATGGGGATGAGTTTGGTTCAATGTTGGAAGGAAGGATGGTGAGATTACTAGATCACACACACCTCCCAAGGCACATTGATTTCACAATGCGCATAGAGTGAAAAAAAGTTCTTGCTGTCAATCTTAGTTCTTGCTAAGATTGGGAAGCAAAAGAAATTATAGTTTTGCACTAGAGAGTTATTTTTACATATATTAATTAGCATGACACTTCAAAGGGGAAAAAATTAACGTTAAAGCAAAAAGTTAATGTAATTCACAGAGTAGAAATTGAAAAGCTTAGTTCGAGAGACTTAGGGAAGAAATTTTGAATAAGGAAAACCAAGTAAATCATATCCTTAACAATAGAGAAGAAATAAAAAAAAATATGAATTACTAATTCAAATGAATATTAATAAAAATTGATAAGAAAGGTAGTGAAAAAGAGGAAGAAAACACCCGGACGAAAAGTGTGATATAAGCAAGTATACAGGTGCGTTAAAATAAATTTCTCAATTAAATAATTCCTGATTGCTGTTAGTGACAATGAAGTACTTAAGACTATCTGTGACTTTAATATCCACATTGAAAAAAAAAATGCTTACAATGCACAGGCTTTTTAAAAAAAAGACCCGTGTAACGGATTATTATCATTAAATTTCCGTTTGTACAAAACTCTATTGTTCATTCCATACATTTTTTCCCAATAATTAAACTTTTTCAATTACGAATTTTCATTTTTCATTAACTTCAAACTTAATTAAGTCCTTGCGACTATGTTAATTAATTTTTTTTTTTATTTAAAGCTTGATACAACCTGAATTTCTAACTAAATTACATTTTTAGTATATACCCTCAGAAGAAGTCCTCCATTTAAGGGATAAAATGTCCAGTCTGGTGGGTGCCCCTTTATGGGAAGTACTACTATATATATATATATATATATATATATATATATATATTAAAATTAGAAATTCTCTAAAATTACAAGTCAAAAAACAATAGTCAAGGATGTAAATTTCAACTACACTCTTGACAAATATGGCAAAGCATACCTTTCAAATGCATATTTATACTCTTCCTCCAAATCCAATGTAGGTGTTTCCATTTTTTTTTCATTGACTTGATTGATTTTCGAATATAGATACGGATTTGAGACTAATTTATTTCTATCACTTTCTATTGGCATTTCTATATGATAAGATGAAGTATAATGTTTTCTTGTTGCTGCACAGTTCAAATCATCATAGGGTGACCTATTCATTTCGCCTTCATCAGTATCCATAGGTTCTTCTGGGCGTATGATATAACTGCTCTGATATGAAGACCAAATATTATTTTCTTCATCAATATCCATTGGCTCCTCTTTTTCTAAGAGAGGTGTATAGGCTTTCCATACCGAAAAGCTTCCATTTTTTTCAAACGAATACGTTTTATTGCCCCCAGCACAGATTTTTATATTTCCATTACAATCCACTGATTTTTCTTGCAAAGCGAATTCATGATTTGAACGCGAAGAAATATTTGAGGATAATTTGGGTGTCCCACGTTTTATAGGACGATTAATTAGCCATTTGTCATTTCGCGACATTTTAAATTAATTTGAGAGTTTTAACTGGAGAAACTGAAAGGAAAAAAAAAAAAAAAAAAAATAATAAAAATTTTAAAAAAAAAAAAAAAAAAAAAATTATGATGTTTAATTTAGATCCTCTTAATCGAATGTTAAATTTTGTTCCCACTCTAAAATCTACCCATTGTTGTATTCTGAAATTAATAGTTTGGTTCTGTTAAGTTATCCAACAATGCAATCTAAACATTTGTTCTCGTACTTTATTTTTCATAGAATAGATGCAGTTATAGATAACCAACCATCTATCATCAAACTAACTGCAATTAATTTTCTCTAAATATACAGAGTTATTCAAACTTATTTATCTGATTTTAAAATACCATATTTTCAAAAATAAACGACACAGAATGATAAATAATACATAAATACAAAGCGAAAATATAAAAGTGAGTTTTAGAAGCGTTCGAAATAACTTCTTTTAGTTACACTTATAATATCAATTCGATTCGTAAATTCCTGCCAAACACGTTGTAAAGTGTCTGTGGTCATTGATTCTACAGCAGCAGAAATCCGTTGTTTAAGTTCAAATAAATTTGTGAGTAATGCATTTTATCTTTTGAAAACTCGCGAAGGAAGAAATCGCATGGGAAATCAGGTGAATTGACATGGGAATCGCACATCAGGTGCCTTAGGTGGCCAAATGAGTGACATCAAAGCATCATGTCGCAGTGGACCTGATGTCTTGATGTCACTCATTTGGCTGCGACCGATCCAACAGCACTGTAGTTCCGTTAAAGCTTCTGAAACAGCTTTCGTGAAATAGCTTCACGAGAGCCATTTATTTTTCATAACATAAAACTTCCTTGGTTTTTCTTTGTATTTATGTCTAATTTATCATTCTGTGTCGTTTATTTTTGAAAATATGTTTTTTTAAAATCGGATCAATCATTTTGAATAATCCTGTATTACTTCATTTGAAATAATTTTTGTATTGGTATTCACAATATATTATTAGAAAAATTACTCGTATTTATAATACACCATCAAAAGGTATTTATAATATGCTAAAAAATAAAAAATTTTAGACTTTCCTTCATCGTAAAAAATTTATTTAGAAATTCATTCATTTAGAATAAATAAAAAGACATTATATTTCTGCAATTATTTAAATTTGTTTCTATTAGCCACCAAAATAGCTTTTGTTTTCAGGAATGTATGGAATGGTGTCATTGAACACTTTTCAATTTTTTTAATCATGAAAATATTTTTGCTTCATAAGCATCAAAATTTTAAGGTCTTCATAAGCATCATAATTAACCATCGTCTTATTACCCAATATTGATATTTTCAATTCCATAGGTTGCAACGGAAATTTTTTCTTTAATTTTTTACATTTTATTTTATGGTTTTGGTCTTGAAGGTAATTGTAAACACTGACTTCGTATAGACGAGCTGGAGTTTTAAAATAGTTAATACAGAATACCTCATTAAACGCACATTTCCTTCAATTCAGAATGAATGTTATTTCACTCGTGATTGTTGTTACTTTAATTTTTATCTTTAATATAGATACAAAATTGTTACTCTATCCACAAGTTTAAGAAATGGTTAATACTAGATGTATATATAAATTCAATAGTCAGGAAACTATGTAATTTGAAGTTATATGAATATTTTTTTCAGAATTAACAACCTCATAATTCTTATTAATTTACAGTATGATTCTTGGTAATAAAGATAACTACTAGACCATACAATCTTGGTTTTTATTTTTGACAATTTTAAACTATATTGATCCAACTTCGAAGTTTAGTCTTTATTGAGAATAGAAATAAATAAGCTTAATTTTATATACTATTTTGAATTAACTCAAAAAAGTTTTCATAAAAATCCAAACTCGTGTTACTATTTAAGAATTCGTATTAAATTAAATAATATTTCATGATAACAAAGATATTGTCAATATAATCCTGTTTTTTTGAATTCCTACTATAAGTTTACACTCTCCCTATATATGTAACACATCGATCAATAACTCCCGAGACTAACCCAGAGATGGCGCTCGTAGTAAACCAGTAACCAGGTCTTTCTAGAGTACTAACCTTTGCTTGAAACGTGTCAAAATTTTAAGTCGATCGGACCAGGAAAAAGGGTTTTCGAAGTGAAGTGAAAAAGGTTTTTTCCAAGTGGGTGCCGCGATTGCTTTCGATGGAACAAAAACAGCAACGAGTCGATGATTCAGAAAGCTGTTTATCGCTATTTACTCGCAACAAAAAAGATTTCTTGCGGGGAAAAAAAAAATTGGGGGAAAAAAAAAAGATTTGGAAAAGCGTTGGAACGATTGTATCACCCTAAAAGGTGATTAACAAAAGGTGTTATGTTGATGAATAAAAAAAAATTTTGCAAAAAAAATGTTGTTTTCAATGTTAGACTCGGGAGTTATTGATCGATGTGTTATATCTTGTTCAAATTTTCAATCGTTAATAAAACACTTTTTATTCATCTACTCCAGTTTAAATACATTTTTTAAAACTTGTAGTGGATGACACTTGAAGTTAATAGCTTTTTCAAATATTAATTCGTTAATTAAGTTTAATTGGTGAAAATGCAGTTTATCCTAACCACTTGACTTGATTTCAAAAAGTGACAAACTTGGCGGTTTTTTTTTTTTTTTTGGCTGAACGTTAAATCCGCGAAGTGTACCAGGGTAGCCACATTTAGCAAAATACCGCCAAATAATACCGGTCGCCAAGGGTGGTTGGATTAAACTGTATTCCAACAATTTAATGAATTTAGAAACAAGCCAATGCTTCTACTATGTCATTTGTCTTGCAAAGGCAAAGTTGGTAGAGCGTCGGTATAAAATCTTCATGCCTTCGGATCGAATCTCGTCGAAGCATAAATTTTTTTTTATCTGATTTTCAAATAATAAATTATAGCTTTATATGGGAGAAAAAAAAATTCTTTTATATAAGATATTTAGCAGGATATAAATTTAGGAAAATCTACCGTCAGTGTCGAAGCGTGTAGATCGCTGGAAAAAAAAATTCTTTTGCTGCTTAATATTGTGATTCTGTCATATGTATATACATATATATATTAATTGTAATTATTTAATAAAAAGTAACTAAAATAAAAAATATATATGTTTATTTTTGTTTTATTTTTTTTTATTTTTTTATATATATATATATATATATATATATATATATATATATATATATATATATATATATATATTGTTTATCCTGATTACTGAAGCAGTATTCAAATAATATATATACACAAATATTTCTTACAGGTAATACAAAGTAATAAATCCAGTTATTATATCTATTGTGAAGTTTTTCGAACAGAAATTTCATAGTAATTATTACACATATTTCTATTTTTAAATTTTTCGTTTCTTAAAAAAAAAAAAAAAAAAGGAAGGGTGGGACAACTTCTTTTAAAGGCTATTGCTCTCTTTGTAAAACTTTGCAAAGAACAAGTTATCATTACATCTTTTTACTGATTATGAAAGGAATTATTCATGAAAAACAAAACTTAGCTTTTGCAATTGGAAATATTTAGTAATATTGAAAATAACTGAATTTGTTTTGCATTTTTTGTGACTGGGCTTACAAAGCGAAGTTTCTACTCGTTAAATTTAATGAGAAGCAATATTTTTATTCGTAAATTCATCGCGAATTTAATTAAAGTGTTGTTGAAACATACAATATTTCCTCTATAATCCGGCATTTCACCTAGCCGGCCCTGCCAGTAATCCACTTTTTACATCTGCTGATAAGTCATAGAAAATTATTTTATGCCTTCTATTTTCACTGAACATAGAACTTCTATTTCTAGTTATTTCATGCGTTTGACTCTTTATTTGCGTGTACTGTATTAAATTTTATACAAAAATATATTTAAATTTATGTTTAAATACGTTATTATTGGTGGTTTTCCAGTAATCCGTCGGTGCTCTGATCCGATATCTGCCGAGATTATCGAGAGAGTATTTATTATATTGCAAAAAATTAAAGCATTCTGTATTATATTATCTTTCAGATAAGCATGTACATCTCAGACCATTTTGTTTTAGTTATTATTTTACTCTTATCACAGCTGGTTAGTTTTCAGTTTCAGACAGATCTTATTCCTATTAAATTTTATTGTTGACAACGAATTTCTTAATTTCAGGCATTCTATTCGACCACTTGTTTCCCTACACACCTAATTCTTTTTTACACGATAGATACCTTCCCGAAGAATACGTGTATAAAAATTCTTATAAAAAATGGTGCCAGCTCGGATGTCGTCCACGTCACTTGACCGAGGTTTAAAATTACGAAGTCCGCAGCCAATAGCCCTCGTGTTGCTTCTGGTGCGACGTTAAGAAAAACTAAACAAAACTATAGAAAAATAGAAGATTAGTTCTAGTCTTAAGAAATCAGCATAAATTATGAAATACCTTTCCGCGCTTGTGTTATAGGCGAATTATGTGAGGGCTACTGTAAAACGTTTCAGTTATGAATAATAAAACAGAAGTTTTATAACTTGTCGTTTACTGACTTTTACGCAAAATTAATAAATACGTCTGATCCTTCGTTGGGCATGCAAAAAAAAAAAAAAAAAAAAAAATTTAATCGTTTTCATATCACACGAGTTCTTCGTGTTGAGGGAAAACCATTTGTTCAAATATTTTTTTCTGAGACTTGTTTTGATATGTCTGAAACGTGTTTCAATCCAATCAAAACAAGTGTCATATATATGTTTTCATTTTGAAAACTAAACTCAAAATGTAGACAACGCACACAAAATTCCACATTCAGGTTATAAAATTCAAGGAATTCTCACGAATTGAGAAATCGCATTGCATTCTTCGTCTTCAATGTCGCAGTTATAAAATTAAAATTAAAGAAAAATTTTCTTCTTATAATTTGGATCGATCGTGTTAAATCGAAATAAGTTGTGTAAAAAGAGAATTTTTTTCCCCTTCTAATTCGTGTTAAATCAAAATCGCGTGAAAGATGATCGTGTAAAAACAGAATTGGATGTATATATTTGACATTTGCAAATAACATAGTTAAACTTTGATGGAATTTTTGGAAATATATTATGAATGTCTGCAAGAAGTATATGATTAATCTTTTTAGTGCCGAACGACGATATATCGTCGTTCGCAAAACTCGAGAAAAGCTTATTTATTCATTTTTATTAAATTAAAAACTTTAATATAAATAAATAAAAAGTACAAACACCAAATAAATAAAAATTATATAAAAAAAGAGAGAATTTCTATGCAAAGTTTTCCAAAGAACAGATTTAGCCACCAGAGGTGCGCTTCTTCTTATAATTATTATTTAATTAAATATGAGAATTTAAGTAAACGATGAAATATCGAGAAATGGGCAATAGTAAACTTTTCCAGTATTAAAATTAAAGCAAATGATAAATTATTAATTTGAATATATTTAAGCTAAATGTAATTAAAATTGAAGCAAGTAATAACAAAATTGGAAAGTGATCTGGTGCACCCAACGGCCCACCTAAAACAATAGCCCCTTAGGTGGCTAATAAGTAAAAAGTAAATAAAAATGACAATATATCGCCATGGCACTAAAAAGTTTAAACGGGGTCAGTCTATTATTAGTACTTGATTTCTCAAGACTTATGCATCACATTATTCCCTCAACTGGATTGAATGTAATTCTAACAGACTTTTTATTGGTGTTGTAACCTCGTGACCCCAGAATTTGTGGAATGACTTGGTATAATGAAGGAATTACACAGCTTAAGTAAAATTACTCCTTTTATTTACAATTGTATGAGTTATACTCAAGTTACAAAGCGTTTTCGCCTTGTTACTCTTTGCTCAATATCACGAACAGGAAAATATTCTTATGCATTTAGTCACTAAGGGATAGAATTCATCAAAATCACACAAGCAAAGGAATAGCCTCAATTGCCACCTCTATCGCTCCCTCCCTGCGGTATCGCTTTCTTTTGCTCTCTTAAATCCCAGGGCAGGGCTGACTCATGCCCCCTTCGATTCATTTTTATTTCCGATAAGACGGCCAATGACTTTCACAGACAACATCCATCTCTGACCCCAAATACCATTCGTTCTTATCGGACAGTGTCCAGTTTAACGCACGAGCACACATGTCACACACATGTCTGCCACATGTCAGACGCCAGACGGATAGACCCTAAATCTCCATGTCATTGTTCAAAATTCCTCAAACAGGTGGATCATTCCTTCCACATATGTGTAGCAGAGTCATGCGTTTGTGAATGCACCAAAGTAGCTAACCCCATGTATGGCTCATTTATTGCCTGCTTTGGAGAAATAAACTTTTATTACACCTCTGAATTGGGAGTAGGGAAATAAAAACGAAAGTTCAATACAAATGTCTTTGACGGAATTATCTGTAGGCTACGTTATAGATGTCTTTGACGGGGGTTGTCTACAGGCTACGTCACAGTGTAATGGTGAGCCAGCTGAGAAGCATATTTTGCTAAAAACCTTCATTCACTTAGCTTCTCTCCATATAATTCATGCATTCTAAATACGGATGGAGGCTTTACGGAAAGTATGAAGTTATAAGACTGCTATTTAATAATAATAAAAAAAAAAAAAACATTTCTTCCTTTTTTACGCTTATATGTAAGATCCCCCCCTCTATGTTTTATGTGCTTACATTTTATTTATAAAAAAATCTTAAAAAATACTATTTCCAAAATAATAAAAATTTGTATTAAAAAAATTTAAGCGAATTTAATTCAAAAGGACTTTTAAAGAATATGATATAGTTGGTACTCCATGAATAATTTTTTTTTACAATATATAATCGTTAGTAACTATCTATTCAATATAAATACATTTTCAAAAAATTATGATTTTCTTCTTTCTGAAGATATTTTTAATTTTTTTTTTTTTATTCTAAAGATCTCTGAAATCTGTAAATTTTATCATTAGCTATGCACCGTATATTTATTATTAAAAATCAACGATAAATATTGTCTATATAGCTACGTCAAATATTATTTAAATCAAATTATGAATTGTGTCCAAATGAACTACATTTGGTTATTGTATAAGATAAATGCGCTTAAAATAATTTTTCAAATACATTACTAGCCATTTCTAATTCGTCACATTTATTTTTATCAAATTAATTTTTTATTGATATATTTTTGTGACTTTACCAATAGTAAGAAGAACTTTAATATATATACAAATGGGTCAACAAATATGGTAAATTTTTTTGCACTGTGAATCACTTTAGACGAATAATAAAGCAAACAATGACATTTTAAACTTAAAATTTACATTCTTTTTTTTATTTTGTTCGTTCCAATGGCAATGATTCAATTTACCTAGCAGCTGAAATGAACTATTAAGTCCCAACTTTTAAAATCACAGAGGCTTAAAAAAGTAAATACACACAATTCTATTTTCATACGCATTTCTTTTACGCGATTATGAATTAACACGAATTAGTAAAAATTATTATACGATTTATTTTGATTTAATACGATCGATTTTAATAACTGTGACGTTGGAAACGAGGAATGTAATGCCATTTTCCTTTGAGAGAATTTTATAACTTCAATATGGAATTTGTCTGCATTTTCAGTTTGGCGTTCAAAGTGGAAACATATCTGTGACACTTTTGAACGCCAAACGTCTTTTGAACGTCTTTTGATTTGACTGAAACGTTTTAGACATATCAAAACAAGTCCCAGAAAAAACTATTCAAACAAATGGTTTCTCTTCAATATGAAGAACGATGAGAACCAGTGAGCCAACGATTCAATGTAGATTTTCTTTTTTTTAACCTTATGTATGTTCAGTCTCAAGGCCAATAGGGGGTACGGCATATTATTTATTAATTTTACGTAAAAGCCAATAAATTGTAAGTTATAGTTTCAAAACTTTTGTTTTTATTCATTATAATGGAAATAATTATCAGTAGTCCTTACATAATGTCACATAATTCACCAAAAACAAAACCTAAAAATAAAGCGATCTGTTTGGGTATAAAAATTAATTTAAAGACAAATTTTAGATCGCCTTGTAACTGGACAACGTTAGTAGGAAAGCTTTTTGGTCTTAATAAAACTACTGTAAGAACTATCAGGAGAAATGAAGCTATTAATAGAAAGTCGGTATGTTCTAGAACAAAATTAAGTGCTAAATCATTCTCTTACGCAAGAGAAATGTTAAAATTCTAACAGGAAAACTTACGTTTTATTGTATTATTTTTGCTGATTTTCTTAAGACTGGAATCAATCTCTTCTATTTTTCCATGAATGTAATATATTTTTTACTCGTATTCATCGGCAACGTATCTATCTGGTAAAAACAAATTTAGGTGTACTAAAAAAAAAAACCTATAAATTTCAGTTCTTGAGATATAAATAAAGTGAAAATTGTTTCACTCGATATCTTCACTAATATATTCATAACGTATCAAAAAAAAAAAAAAAAATATAATGTTTTTAATATTGTAATAAATAAAACATTATTTTTATATTGCATTTTTTAAATAATTTTAAAAAAAATATAAAAAAAAAAAAAAAAAAAAACCACAAAGGATTTTCTTCTCTTTCATTTAAAATCGTATTTGTAATACTTCTGTGAATTATCACTGGTATCTATGAGCAGCAAACTATTCAAGTTTTCTTTGGGAAGGTTGTGATTGTGTATAAAGCATTTCTGAAAAATCTTCAGGATAAATTTTCAAAGAAATCAATGGGAGTTCCTCACTTCTTGGGGGTTCTTTCCCAGACGGGTCATATATCAACATTTATCATTGGAGATCAGAGAAGATAACACGCATTCTTCCACAAGAGGAATTTTCTTGTAATTTTTACTCTCTCCCAATTTACAGTCCTGACTCTTCTAACTGCATGTGAATCAAACTTAATTTTAAATTATAAAAAAATAAGCGCTTGAATGTATTTAAACAAACAATGTTTTTCTATGTATATTAGTTATTTTATTTATTCGACTATTAAAAGCCTTTTTCTGATCATTTTAGTGCCTCGGATATGTTTCCAGATCTTTAATAAATACTTAAAAAAACGAAAAAACTCAAAAAAAAAAAAAAAAAAAAAAAAAGCAGACACACATTCTTTTTTTTCACTTTTTCGAAAGCATTTTATTCTACGTTAATTAAAAATAATAATTCAGATTTGAGAAGAAAATGAGCGACAAGAGTCATAAAATATTTGAATATAAATTATCTAAGAAGGAAAAGGTCGTTTGTTTTTAATTTAAAGAATTATTTTTTTATATTTTGATGATATTCCTGTTTTTCAAAAATGATAAAGGTTAATGCTTTATTGCCTTATTTTTCATGAAAATTGTTCCTTTTAAACAAAACTTCTGTGTGCTTGGATGAATTGGATTAAAAAATAAACATCATATTTTTTCGAGTAGAACTTGGAATGAAAAAAAACGGAGATTATAACTCAAGGTTTGCATGATTACTAAAAACTATGCGAATTTTCGACAACAATTACAATATTACACAGTGACCTTTAGAAATGTTTACATCGCACACTGTTCGAGGTTTTTATACGAACTCAGTTCAACCTTCGTGATTACTTCGAATCCTATACCACAGATGGCGTTGCTCTCGTACTTGGCAAACGAACCGCGAAATTTCTTTTGTGTTTAATCTTTTCCTTTTCATCTCTGTTCTTGGCGTTCTTTTTCAACCAGTGAGTGGGGTAGTGGGGCTTCTAGTTCTTCAACTTAGCTTATGATACTTCTTATCAGTTATTCTGCAAACACGTGGTTTTTACAACACCAGTTAATTTACAAAGTGGATTGTCTGATTACAGATATTTCAAGAAATATTTTAAAAGTGTAGTGATATAGTTCCCTTCCATTAAATTTCTCCGAGAAGCCGAGGAAGGGGCTTCTTTTTTTATTTTGGACGTGCCAAGCTTTTCGCTCTTCATTTTTGCTTGAAATGGAGTTTGAAAAAACCAAAGAAAATCCGAATCCATGGACGTCTGCGAATTTTTTTTCCAGACTTTTTTTCTGGTAAGTCCAGTTTTTCTTTTACTTGATTTCTTTAATAGCATGGAAAACTCAAAATACCAAAGGCTTCTTAAAAGTGAGTCCAACATCACGAATAAAAAAGAATTTCAACTATGTTTATTCCGATTAGAATTCATACTGTATATATTAAGTAATTGTGCATTTATTGATTGTTTTGAGCAATATGTTCTTAAAACTTAAAAATGATTATATATTTTACAATCATGCGAGTGAATATTATTTGAACATTTTACAATCTTATAAATTATTCAAAATTTTGATATGGGTTTCAACGTTTGACGAAGAAAATTTTCTGATTCGGGAAGAAGTACGTGTAAATTATTTACTTAACAAGCTTTATATATTAAAATCTTATTTACTTGTTATTTAATGTTACATTTGTTTGCATTGCAAGCGTTGAATGAAAAATAAAGTACCTTAGCGAGAACGATATTGAACTGAATAGTGGTAGACACAGAAAAAAAAATAATTATGTTAGGGCACATTTTTTTTTAAAAGTTCATGAGCTTTAATTGTGTTTGCTCTTTTCGTTTGTTATTCATACTCATTAAGTCCTTTTGAATAAACTAAATATTAACTCAAGAACGAAATTCAAAATAAAATTTAAAAACTTCTGTAGGATTGCTTGCCCCTGCTTTTGGACACCACTAACAATTTTGAAACAGTGTAAGTAAAATTTTAATTTGGTTGAGATTTTCTTTTCACTGGTATGTTATTATGTATACTTCATAAAATATATATTATATGATTAATCATATTATTCAAGTTTTAAATTTAATTCTGTTATCATTAATTAAATTGATTTGTTTGCGATAGTGACTATATCTCATGCAAAACCAAAAAATTACCAAGCACTAGTTTTTGATATCATGCTTAAAGTGTGTTATAATGTTAGCATTTTAATATGTCATAGGTCATCATCTGTCGTTAGTAATCTACTACTCTAAAGAACACCAACACACAAAGGAAAAGAACATGTATATTAACAAGAAGTTTGAAGGAAAGACGAAAGTTAAATGACAAAATCAAAATTATTTGATGACACAGCTTAATAATCGAACTTTTTTTTGAAGCAATATTCGTATCGATAACATGCTACCACATGTAATTGTGATGATTATAATGCAATTTACTTCCTTTTCAATAACATCTGAGTGCCTCGACTGAGCTGATGTGGTCGCGGTAGTCGTGGTCATGGTCGCGAGCTTGTGACCGGAGTTGGTTCCGTCGAGTTCATTAACTCTTAAGATAAGTCGTATAGCGGGACTGATGCACGTTAAATTAATCGAGCTCACAAGTCCTCACGTTGGCGTGAAGTGGAAGTTAAGAGAGTAGGGTGCCAATTCATGTGTCGTCCTCGTCGCGTGATCGAGGTCAAAAATTAACAAGGTCTGTCGCCAATAGTCCTCATGTTTTTTCTAAATGCGACGTTTTGTAACATTTGTCTTTTTTCGCAACCACGTGGGAGGAAGTCGTTAAAGATATGATGGAATTTGAACCGATATCGTAAACCTGAGGATCATAATCTTATCTGATTGTTAGTATACCAATAAAAAAGCAGTTAGTAAAGGCAAAGGTATTTATGAAGTTACGTACAATCACAATTGTACGTAACTTCATAAATACGGAGACTGCTTCTCAAATGCGAAACATCGGCAGGAAAGAGGAAGTCAGAGAATGGTGCAATAAATTTAGTTAGGTAATTGATTTTATGCGCAAGGTTTATATTTGGTCAAGCTGCAACAATGATTTGCTTGTCATCAAATTGAAAACAATTGTCAAACGTAAACATTCGAAAAGTAAAAGAAAGAAAGAAAAATATAAGATTTGGAAAATATTATGAGGACATCCCGGAGGTATGTCACCCCTGTTCACGAAAGGCAATTAACCAAATTGGAGAAGAGTGGATGATTCGGCTCCCTCGGATCGTAAATTTTGTATAAACCGGAAAAAAATACCCCCCCCCCCCCCGAGAGGCATGTTACGTTATAAAGCACAGAAGAAGGCTGCCCACTGAATCAAAACGTATCTAGTGCCAAAAACAAGAAACTACAAAAAATTTGCTTCAAATATTCTTAAAACTATTACAATAAAATTTCTATTTGAAGAAAAAACGTAGAATACCTCTTGTAATTTTTTGAAAGAGTAAATTAAACTTGGACTACACCTGCACAAATATGCATGTTTGCAGTAATGGATTTTCCTGTTGGCTAGATTATATACAAGCCCAGGGCCCGATTTTTCAAGAGGTCTCAAAAACTATGCCTTATTTTTACCCTTTGGTTAGTGGTCTTGATGTTTGACCTTAGAATCTCTAAAACAAATAAACTTTTATGCAAAATTAATATAAAAGTGTTCGAAAAAAATACATATTTTGATTGCAAATGTCTTAAAATATGTATTGGCTCCATAAATTGCATATATCATATATTCAACTCAAAAATGGAAATTTGTCGCGGACGAAAGATAGTGGGTTATATAAGGCTCCAGACCCTCATGAAACCTAAATTCGGTCCAGCATGCAATGCCAATGCATTGGTATAATTGGGATTTTGATCTATAACCCATGATTTAACTCTAAGATATTGTCTAATTTAAGAGAAAAGGATTGGTAAGAATTTGATCAGTTCTATTGATTTAAGACATACTTGAAGTACATGATATGTTTTAGGATCCGGCCTGAAATTTTCAAAGGAAAGTTAGATAACAAGAACCACACTTATGTTATTACTTTTCAGATTTCTTGCCTCTTGAGGTATGAGGCCTTTGGGGATGAGTTAATTTTCACAACATTATTTAAATTTTAGTGGGTTCAAGTGAGCTAATTTAAATAAATTTAATCTTGATAATGTGCTAGAGCTCACTCAAAAGACTATAGGCCTTTAAAGTCTGAAATGCATTCAAACAATGAAGATGACATGAATCTTTCACAACACCAACACTTTCTCTTTCTATAATTTCACATCACAACACATAGGAATTTGGAGGCCATTTAAATTTCATATCATCAGTCAATATTATATAAAAGTTTGATCTTTGATGGTAATAAAACTTCTCAATCCATTACCAATTCCTAGTTATTAAGTTGTGACTCTTCCAATGAGTCAAAATGATTCCTATTTCAAAAAAGAATAATCTATTATTTATATTGTACTAAAAAGAACCTAGAGACCTAGGGCAGTGCAATTATCAGAGATGTTTTGCATATAATTTAGGAAATATAAATAATATATTTAATTTTAATCCTAGAAAAGGAAATAATTGTTAAAATTGAAAGTAATTGTATTTAAACACTTATTAAAATTCTAAGCAAGCTCAGTTTTTTACATTTTATTCTTACATGCTATTGCTTTATTAATGTGATATAAAAATTCAATTCATCCAAATCTTTAAAATTTTTATATATTGGAAAGAAAGATTTATTTAAGCGAAAAAGTTGATGTA
>BMAW01017729.1:187818-201304 GCA_019974015.1 Nephila pilipes | reverse complement strand
TATACATGTATTACATACTTCAGAATTATCACTGGTATCTATGAGCAGCAAACTATTCAAGCTTTGAAGCAGATTGTGTATAAAGCATTTCTGAAAAATCTTCAGATAAATCTTCAAAGAAATTTCAATGGAGTTCCTGGCTCTTGGGGTTCCAGACGGGTCAAGACAACATTTATCATTGAGATCAGAGAAGATAACACGCATTCTTCCACAAGAGGAATTTTCGTAATTTTACTCTCCCATAGTCCTGACTCTTCTAACTGTATGTGAATCAAACTTAATTTTAAATTATAAAAATAAGCTTGAATGTATTTAAACAATGTTTTTCATGTATATTAGTTATTTTATTTATTCGACTATTAAAGTTTCCTTTTCTGATTCTATTTTAGTGCCTGATATATTTCCAATCTTTAATAAATACTTAAAACTCAAAAATCATGCAGACACACATTCTTTTTCACTTTTCATGTTTTATTCACGTTAATTAAAAGTACTAATCTAGATTTGAGAAGAAAATGAGCTTATTTGTGAGTCATAAAATATTTGAATATAAATTATCTAAGAAGAAAAGGTCGTTTGTTTTAATTTTAAAGAATTCATTTTATATTTTGATGATATTCCTGTTTTTCAAAATGATAAAGGTTATCGCCATTGCCTTCTTCATGAAAATTGTTCCTTTAAACAAAACTTCTGTGTGTTTGATGAATTGATTAAAATAAACATCATATTTTTGAGTAGAACTTGAAAAACGGAGATTATAAACCTGGTTTGCAGGCCGATTACTTTAAAAACTATGCGAATTTTCGACAACAATTATACATACACAGTGATCTTTAGAAATGTACGCACTGCACACTGTCTGAGGTTTTATAATGAACTCAGTTCAACCTTCGTGATTACTCGAATCCTATAACACAGATGGCGTTGTTTCGTAATTTAAACGAACCAAGTGAAATTTCTTTGTGTTTAATCTTTCCCTTTCATCCTGTTCTCCATGTCTTTCAAATCCAGTGAGTGGGGTATGGGCTCTAGTTCTCCTTCATAGCTTATGATACTTTATCAGTTATTCTGCAAACAATGGTTTTTATAACACCAGTTAATTTTACAAAGTGGATTGTCTGATTACAGATATTTCAAGAACATTAAAGTGTGGATATGTCTCTTCCATTAGAATTTCTCATATAGCCGAGAAGGGGCTTCTTTTATTTTGACGTGCCAAGCTTTCGCTCTCTTGCTTGAAATGGAGTTTGAAAACCAAAGAAAATCCAACCATGGACGTCTGCGAATTTTTCCAGACTTTTCTGGTAAGTCCAGTTTTTCTTTACTTGATTTCTAATAGCATGGAAAACCTTAAAATACCAAAGGTTTGAAAAGGAGTCCAACATCACGAATAAAAGAATTTCAACTATGTTTATTCCGATTATACTGTATATATTAAGTAATTGTAGCATTTATTGATTGTTTTGAGCAATATGTTCTTAAAACTAAAATGATTATATTTTGGTAATCATGAGTGAATATTATTTCAACATTTTACAATCTTATAAATTATTCAAAATTTGATATGGGTTCTTGATCGTTTGACGAAGAAAATCTTCGATTCAAGTATGTAAATTATTTGTTTCTAATACTTTTATATTAAAATCTTATTTATTTGTTATTTAATGTTACATTTGTTTGTACTTGCAAGCGTTGAATGAAAATAAGTAATTTATAGAACGATATTGAACTGAATAGTGGTAGACACAGAAAAATAATTATAGGGCAAGACATTTTTAAAAGTTCATGAGCTTTAATTGTGTTTGTTTTCTTGCTCATATTCATAATTTTCATTAAGTCCTTTGAATAAACTAAATATTAACTCAAGAACGAAATTCAAAATAAAATTTAAAACTTTTGTAGGATTGTTTGCCCTGCTTTTGGATTAATTAATTAACAATTTTGAAATATGTAAGTAAATTTTAATTGGTTGAGATTTTCTTTCATATGTTATTATGTATTTTATAAAATATATATTATATGATTAATCATATTATTCAGTTTTAAATTTAATTCTGTTATCATTAATTAAATTGATTTGTTTATAGTGATTATATCTCATGCAAAACCAAAATACTACACTAGTTTTGATATCATGCTTAAAGTGTAAGCTATAATGTTAGCATTTTGTCATGCTCATAGGTCATCCGTCGTTAGTAATCTACTACTCCAAAGAACACCAACACACAAAGGAAAAGAACATGTATATTAACAAGAAGCTCTGAAGGAAAGACGAGTTAAAATGACAAAATCAAATTATTTGATGACACAGTTTAATAATCGAACTTTTTGAAGCTATTGCCTGTGATGCCTGATACATACTACATGTAA
This sequence comes from Nephila pilipes, assembly GCA_019974015.1. Classification (NCBI taxonomy): domain Eukaryota; kingdom Metazoa; phylum Arthropoda; class Arachnida; order Araneae; family Nephilidae; genus Nephila; species Nephila pilipes. The sequence goes on along the minus strand of BMAW01017729.1, from coordinate 198,934 downwards.
TTGTGATTATAATGCACTTACTTCCTCAATAACATCTGAGGCCCTTGACCGAGCTGATGTGTCGCGGTAGTCGGTCGGCACGAGCCAGACCGAGTTGGTTCCGTCGAGTCATTAACCTTAAGATAAGTCGAAGAAGCACTGATGTACCAAACTAATCGAGCTCATAAGTCCTCGCGTTGGCGGAAGGAAGCAGAGAGGTTAATTCATGTGTCGTCCTCGTCGCGACTGAGGTCAAAATTAATGCTAGTCTGGTCGCCAATAGTCTCATGTTTTTCTAAATGACGTTTGTAACATTTGTCTTTTTCGCAACCACGGGAGGAAGTCGTTAAAGATATGATGGAATTTGAAACTGATATCAAACCCGAGGATCTCATAATCTTGTCTGATTGTTAGTATACCAACAAAAGCAGTTAGTATATAGCAGATGAGGAAGGCTGCAATCCCACAATTGTATGTACCCCATAAATACGAGACTGCTTCAGAAACATCGGCAGGAAAGAGGAAGCCAGAGGAATGCACAGACTTAGTTAGGTAATTGATTTTATGCAAGGTTTATATTTGGTCAAGCTGCAAATAATGATTGTTTGTCATCAAATTGAAACACCCTGGTCAACGTAAACATCTGGAAAAGTAAAAGAAAGAAAGAAAAATATAAAGAGATTTGGGACAAGACATGAGGACACTCTGAGGAAGGTCACCACGAAAGGCAATTAACCAAATTGAGAAGAGTGATGATCTGGCCTCTGATCGTAAATTTTGTGGTATAAACTGAAAAATACTCCCCTGAGAGGCATAAACATGTTATAGCAGCTAGAAGAAGCGTCACTGAATCAAAACGTATCTAGTGCCAAAAATAAGAAATCCAAAATTTTGTTTCAAATATTCTAAACTATTATAAATAAAATTTCATTTTGTGCTAGAAAAATGTGAATACCTCTGTAATTTGAAAGAGTAAATTAAACTTGGACTAAGACTGTACAAATTATGTACATGTTTGTGGTAATATCTTCCTAGATTTAAGACATACGAAGTATTAAGATATGTTTTAGGATCCGTCTGAAATTCTCAAAGGAAAGTTAGATAACAAGAAACCACACTTATGTTATTATTTTCAGATTTCTATTCTTGAGGTATGAGGCCTTGGGGATGAGTTAATTTTCACAAATATTATTTAAATTTTATAGTTCATGAGCTAATTTAATAAATTTAATCTTGATACTGCAGCCCACTAAAAGACTATAGGCCCAGAAGTCTGAAATGACCCAAACAATGAAGATGACATGAATCCTTCACAACACCAACACTTCTCTATACCTCAACACTGTACAACACAGAACTCTGGGAGGCCATTTCAGCCCCATAACACTAACAATATTATACAAAGTTTGACTTTGATGGTAATACTTCAATCCATTAACAATAATTCCTAAAAGTTATTAAGCTGTGACTCTTCCAATGAGTCAAAATGATTCCATTTCAAAAAGAATAATCTATTTGTAATTAAAAGAACTTATGACTAGGCAGTAACTATCAGAGATGTTTTATATAATTTAGGAAATATAAAGTAATATATTTAATTTTAACTAGAAAAGGAAATACAAAAACTGAAAGTAAATTGTATTTAAACACTTATTAAAATTCTACAAGCTCAGTTTTTACATTTTATTCTTACATTGTTTTCAATGTGATATAAAAATCTAATTCATCCAAATCTTTAAAATTTTTATATTGGAAAGAAAGATTATTTGAAGCGAAAAGTTTGGATGTAATAAATTCATATATAATGCTAATCTTATCCACAATATATACTATATATGGCCGTAGTATATATTATTAAAGATATATTAGTTACCGTGTATATACATGTAGTATATATAAGCATATATTATATACATGTAGATATAATACATTATTATTGTAGTATATATATAATAATATATATACATGTAGTATATATATACGTAGATATACAGTATATACATGTAGTATATACACAGTAGTATATGGAGAGACATACAGTATATATTTGTATATATACATGTATATATGGAGATGGTATATACATAAATATATACATGTATATATATACGTAGTATGTATGCATATATGTAGTTTAGTAAATCAGGATGAAAAATTTTGCATTTCGAATTCAGAATGGACAACTTGCTTACAAAATATATTGGGTAACAGTATAAATGAAAATGCAAGAAAAATGGTGGATAATATGTATGATAAAGCTTTAAAAAAATGTATGATATCATCATATTCTGTTTCATTAGCACATTTTATTGGGAATCATTTATTAGAAAATAACTATTATCCATAATTTGAATTAAAATAAATTTAAAAGTTAAGCTTATTTTTTAAAGATCATTCAAGATTCAAAGATTTATTTGAGATCAAAAACAAATGTAATCCAATCAATGCAACTATGCCAAAATATTTTTATGCATATCAAAACTTTAAAGGTAACAGTGCTCTAAATAAGAGATAAAGCTTTAATATTGCTCAAAAAGAGTATAAATTTTGAATTAAAATGCTAAATTGAAAAAAAAAAGTTAATACATTACTTTTTTATACCTAAAACATTTGCAAATGTATATACCTTTTCAAATTTATTTTAAATCAAATAGAGTTTTAGATTATGATTTATCAAAACTGTAACAAAAAAAAATCAACATTTTGCTGCAGGCAAAATTAAGAGTGGAATTGTAAATTTTCAAAATTAGTCTGCGCATTTTCTAAAAAATTGAAATTACATTCCTACAATTTTTCTTTGAAACTTCGGTGTATAATTTTAGGATAGGTTACATTGAACAACTGCGTAAAATTTCTGTATGTTAGATTCTTATAATCTGAGATTCCTGCACTCAATATCAGAATTTTTTGCTTGAGAAAATTGTAAAATTAAAAATTCCTGGTTTAGCTAATGAAAGTAATTAATTTATCTTAAAATTCTTTAATTCTTAATTTATCTTAGAGTATAACTCTCATCTTCATGTAGCTGAAGGTGTTAATTTTAATTAGATTTAAATGATGCATAAATAGCTCATTTATTTATTTTGGCTATTTGAGTTTCATTAAATTTTAACTCTGTTTCTTTTATTTACAAGCTGTATACTTCTAAAAAGTTAAAGTATTTTTTTTTTCTTGAATAAGTTCACAAAAGTTTATAGTTACAGTTATAAAAATTATTAAATTTATAGCTTTTTTTAAGAAAAAAATCCAATGATTTTTGGACTTAATTTCCAAATTTTAATATTCAGTGATTCAATACCATCCTATGTCCTTCCAGCCAAGACAATTCGATAATAATTCTTTAAAAAATGTGTTTTATTTTTTACCATTAAGAGCATTTTTATGTTCACCTGAGTGAACATAAAAATTCACCTGAGTGTTATTGTAATCTGTAATACTTTAAAGCATTGGTTGTATGTCTGTGCTAAACATATGATCTTGCATTTTTTTTTTTAACTCTCAGTGAGGTGACTTTTTCTTCCTTTGTTGTTTTATCATCAGATAATTTTTGCTTGCTTAAACTTTTTAATGCACATTTACAAGTGGCCATTCTTTATTTGTGACCAACACATTTGATTTTGTTGATATTCGATCTTTGTATGAAAGGCATTATTTTTAACAAAATGAAGACATACCTTCCGTGCTCAGAACTTTTCCTACTTCACCTCCAAGCAAAAAGCTAACATCAATAAATAAAATATAGGATCATGAATATCAGTATATTTCTAATTTATGGCATCATAAGCTTTTATAAAACAAATAGTAGCACAAGTTTAGAATGAAATTAACCAATTAACCCCATGGCTCATACTGACAGCCTCTTACCAATCAATTCATGTAATGAGAAATTTCTTGCAACACCTTATGTTAAAAGTTGATTACGTAAGCTGTGTTTTTTAAATTTTATATCTCATAAATAAATCAATAAATTTTAAAGTCCCTTGCGAAACAATAGAATCTTCAGTTTCCGAAAATAGTGACGGAAAAAAAACAATATTTATATCTCTACATCTTTTAAAATCAGGGCTTAATGGTATCTTGTAATCATTCATCGCTGAACGTGCTGATAAAAATTTCAATTTCCTATCTTTACATGGCGAAACTGCTACAAATTCTAGTTTTCATTTTCAACTTTTTGCAAGAATTCATTTCCTTGAAATTGTTTTTCATTCAAACTTTGGACTGACGAACGCTGTAGAATAAGAATTCATGGGGTAATTGCTACAAATTTTTGTCAAACTTAGTTCAGTTTGAAAATCCCACGTGCTGTTTATAAAAAAAACTCACTCAAGATTAAATAGTTATATAAAGATGAGTTGTATTTTCCCTTCTAAATCCAATCATGTAAATATTAATTAATTATGTTTTTATTACAAATTATGAAATATTAACAATGACGTAATGCAATGCCTCAAAATAATTTTTTAAAAAAATGCTATATTGAACTTTTTCAGCATCTTTTTTCTGCCCGAGACCAAATAAATATCCGCCAGTATGCCTTCTCATTTTGAACCATGGTCAGATGACGAGGTCGATTCTTCAGTAGGCACTACACATCCACGCTTCGCGAAACTATGAGTTTTGATGTCACAAAAATTTAATTTAAGATGGACTCTGCAGTACGTTTAATTTTTCGGAGCTCATAGTCTTCGCGTTTGAATGGCGTAAAACAGTATTGTTAAAAATTTGTTACCAAAATATCTGCATAAACTGATTTTTCAAAAAAAAAAAAAAAAAGATCGAAACTTTTGATACTTAAGTTCCTGTTATTCCTGAAACTTGGGGTATTCAACTTTTTAACTTGTCTGAATCATATTGAAAGAGTATTAATGTTCTGGGCTTCAAGGAAATACACATAAATTAACAATATCCGATTGATGATCCAAAATGTAAAAAAAAAAAAAAAAAAAAAAAAAAAAAACAATTTTTTTTCCAAAATTTAAAAAAAAAAAAAAAAAAAAACCTGTAAAATATATTTTCTGCATATGTTTTAAGTAATTTAAGCTTCATTAATTCTTAAATTTTTCGTAAGGCAAATGTAATAGAGAGGGCAGCAATTTGAAATTAGTGGGACACTCATTATTTTTTCAAAATACATATGGAAGAAATGGCAATTCTCAGTGAGTTCTCAAGGTGCTTATTATATATTTCTTCTTCGTACGTTGTTTCAATGAAATTACTGGCTCACAAAATAATTACTTTGAAATAGCTATGATATAAATAAGGTATTATTGTAAAAGAAATATTTTACTGTTCGACACTTTCTTTTAAGACTAGTAAAGAGACGTGGTAAAATTGGTCTTTAAGTTGAATGTCATATTGTAGTTCTATGCAATAGATTTGAAAATGAGGAATTTTTAATTTATTTAATAATTGTCAGTTTTCATCTTCTGGTTCTGGCACAAATTTAAGCCCCCCGCCTCATAAACTACTTGACTTTCCTTCGCAAATCATACAATCTTCTCAATATTTTGTTTCTTCGAATCAAAATCATCTTCCAAAATTAAATTATTCAAAACTGAAGGAATTCCTGGAATTGCCGACGACTTATTCCTTGATCTTTATGAAATTTATGGCCATGGCATTATCAGTTTTTTAAACACGTTTCCATATAAGTTTTCTTGAAATACTATGTCGCGATATTGTATCATACATAAGTTTATAGAGACTTTCTATTATTTTTAAAAATCCACTCCTTTTTATCTGTCATCGCTGAGACACTTTCAGAAGCTATAGCAAATATTATTTACAACAACGGATAAAGAAAATACTTGTTACATATTTTACTCTGCTTCGCATAAAACTTTTTGATTTAATTTTATCTCTTAATGGTACTAAAGAAGCCGTTCAATCATTGATATAATTGTCGTCAATATCTGTAACAAAAATTTCTAGTTTAGCTGGGCAATTCCATTCTTCAAATTCTATTATCAAAAGTTTGATTTTTTTTTTCAATTGACCAGGTTAAAATTTGGTAAAAGAAAAATTGATATTAGAAAAATCTCCTTCTTTATCGGAGCAAATGGTACCATCCACGTTTTTATATAAATCTTAATAAACTCGGTATCCAAAAGCAGTTTTGATTTTTTTTACGCCGCGGGTGTCAGGTTTGATGTCTACAATATTAATTTTTCAATAAAATCCGTGTTTACATGGATTTTTAAAAACTTTTTTTTCTTCTTTTTCTGTTCCGCTGTTTTATCTTGTTATTTTTTCGTTATATATTAAATTTCATTTCATGTATCTGCGTGTAATATATTTTTCAAAATGAAGCCTTGGCAGTAAGATGAAAGCATGAGTATGATAGAGCATCATTCAATATGTTAAAAGAATATATGTAAAGGAATTCGTTGAGCCAAAATTTTTATAAATAAACATCAACATACCCTTTCGATATATGCACATTGTTGAGAAATAAATGCAATTTCAGAATGATTACTAGAGAATGTGTCCAATTTACAAATTCGTCGCTTTGCGGTAGCCTAGTGGTCATGGTCGTGGACTCGCTGCCGGCGGTTTTCATCGAGTCGCGGGATCGAGACTTGGATGCCACAAAAAAACCCGCCTGCAGCCGGGGTTGATGCACGTTAAATTGTCGAGGCTCAAAGTCCTCCCGTGGCGTAGTGTGGAAGTGAGGAGAGGGGGGTGCCAGCTCAGGTGTTCTCTTCACTCGACAGTGGTTGAGAATTAATTACCAGGTCCGTCGCCAATAGTCCTCGTGTTGCTCCTAGTGTGACGCGTTAATGAAACTATCAAAATCAGCCAAATTTTTTTGATCATCTTTCTATGCATAGCATTGTGAATGGCAGTTATAGAACGCTTTATTAACCTAGTTCATCATTTTTCTTTTCATTTTAACTAATACCCTTATAAAATAAAAAATTTCTCATTTCGCTCTCAGATAATTCTTCACCCTGCAGCATCTTCAGATAAATTGTGGGTAACTATTAAAATCTGCACCTTTGTTTCTCGGATAATGCGGTTATGAAATATTAAACGCGTTTTGTAAATAATTTTAATGTGACGTATGTGCTAATTTTCTTAGGTGGTCTTATAATTTTTTAACAGACATCTTATTTATTCTTTAGAAAAACAAATTGATTCCAATAAAATTTAGATTAATTTTTAAATTTGATATTAGTACAGAAAATATTTCCCTATCTATTTTAAACATACCAGAATTTTTTTCCCTTTCCCCCCCTTCTTTTTTTTTTTTTTTCTTTTTCTTTCTTTTTTTTTTTACATTTTATGCCTTTTTCAGAAATGCATAATTTCGTAGTGGTCTTATAATTTCTTAACGCACTGTAGAATATAGGATGCTTTCACGTGTAATCGTTTTCTAAGATATTTGTAAATCTCTCTATATTGATTAATATCGCGATAGAAATTATAGTAAAAAAGGATGAGTAAATTTTTTTTAAAAATCTCTAATCGTAAATAAAGTTTAAGGAAATTGATCAAGTCACGTCCGAATCAAAACTTATGATAAAAAATTATTGCAATATCTCTTTAATGATTCAAAAACATTAAAAAAGATAAAAAATATTAAATATAATATTAAAAATAATATAACTTATCTTCAATGATGAAGCTATGTGATATTTTTCTAAATATTGTTATACAATTGTATTATAAGACTAACCATAAGAATGTTAAAAAATTTTATACTAGTTTCAAATACATATTCTTATCTTATATTCAAACATACTGTAAATAAAAATGTTCTCTTTTTGTCATTTTTTAGGTTATAAATATTCTTTTTACAATCTTTAATGTTAAAAACACCTAAATCGTGTTATATATGTATGAAACAAATTTAAAATAGAAAATGTTTTTATGGTTTTTTTTATCGATGACTTTTAAATTGAAATTTATAAATATAATTAAATTTTTATTAATTAATACTAGATGTTTTTTGATGCAATTCTGACCAGTTGTGAAAATTCTGAACAAGGATGGCTACGATACAGTAATTTTAATATTATATAATATTGATTAAATAAGTGTACATAAACTTAAGACTGCTCTCTCTTTAAACTAAATGTACGCGTTTTAAGTTCCAAATATGAATTTTTTGGAATATTTATATAAAATACAATATCTAGTATTATTATAGAAGTAATACAATTAGATTGAAAGAAAAACTAATATAATTAAAATGAATATGACAAAAATATAGCAAAAATGCTGTTGATTTTAAAACGTTTTTCTGAATTTCACTTGGTGTGTGTCATCAAATTTTCGATCGTTAATTTAACCAACTTCCCGTCAAGCTAGAGCTTTGAAATTTTGGGAATCGCCTAACAATGCAATATTTAGACGTTTGCGACAAGTTTTAACTAATATTTCAATAGTTTTAATAAGTCAAAATATTCTTTCCTCTAGGCGCTTTTAGGATAGAGGAAAAAAATTCTTTCCCTCTCTGGGAACACCGGGCACTCCCACACCACATGAGGCCTCGTAAAACTATTGTACTCACAAAGGGGAGATACTATCTCCCCTTTACTATACCCGAGATAGTAAGGGTTGCTGACTTTTAGTCAGTAATCATTGGCAGAAAGATTCCAATATTTGGCGCCGTGTCTTATCACAATAATTTTTTCTGAATTCTGGTTCTCATTTTTTTTAATAGAATGACTTACAAACTTTCAAATGCATGTTTTGATTTTATGAGTATTATGAATTTTTTAATACGCTCACAAATGTCTCTTTTTAAGTAAATTTTAAAGTTAAAAATAACTAACAGTTTTAACTAATATTTCAATAATTTTCTTTAATAAACTTTGCCACCATATAAAAACGTTGGTTTTTATACCGAATTTTTAATTTAAGAATTATATAAAGGATTTCAAACAAAATCAAAGAAGAAATTTAAATTTGCAAAGATTATTTCCATCATTCGGACAATTCACTGAGATTTGTTGAACAAGTATTGCAGCTATCACAGTTATATTTAGTTATTTTTATATGATTTTTGCATACAAAAGTAGAACCTTCAGTGGAACTTATAGTTGTGTAGTTATTTTTCTTTCGCCGCACTTTTTACATCGTCCTTTTTTTGGAGGTTCTTATGGACCTGCCGCTTCCAGTTCTTTGAATTAACGCTTGATAATGTTTTTAGAACTCTCTCTCTCTCTTCTCGGCAATGATGGAATCAAACGTTTCTGCTACAAATGTGGTTTAAAGAGTAATAATGCTAGATTTTTCAAAAAATAGCACCTATACTTTGGAACTTTATCATGGGATGACATTTGAAGCATAATTTGACTGTTTATACCTTCAATGTTTAAAAAGCTATAGAAAACCGCCTTAGGCAATCTTGAGGTTCTCCTGGCAATAGTGTAATTTCCTCCTAACTTATCTACAACACCTATACCACCTTTTGTTTTATTAGAGTCCAAAATGACAAGTTTTGTCTGTCAAAACTAGTATCGTCTTGCACAGAGCTCATCAAGCTCTATTTTTTTCGGAACATGGGACAGGATACTTACAACTTTTTGTAATCCAAAAAATGTTTGAACCTATGACTCTCGATTTCAATGGAAGAAATTTTAGAGAGATTTCTTTTTTTATTTGAGTGCAATGTTCCCAGAAAGTGATATTATCGTTCAGTAAAGATTTTGTCAAAGGATAATTGAAGTACCAATTTTCTGTTGTCAAACTGCGGCATGACCCTTTCAAATGACCAATTAGTCTGTTGACAATATCAGCTGGAAAATTAGAAACACAACATGGTTCTTCCGGCTTCAATCCGCAATATGTTTCGATATTATTCGTTAAAAGATATCCTTGATACGAAATAGAACATATTTACAGAAATAACTTACATAATAACACGGGTGGCGTATTCCGTACGCCAGGTGAGACATTCCAGAAAAAAAAAAATATGAAAAAGAACTGATCAAAATGCGAGCTTCTATACCTCACTGAATGAATGTTGGAAGGAGGGTAAATAAAGCACAGGTGTTATAGTTACGTAATTTTTCTGAAATTCACAGCTCTCTTTTTACCGAGTGGCATACTCAGCACGCCGCCCGTGTTCTTGAAAGGTTGAATTAAATAATAAAAAACATACCCTACTCCGGGATGACACGCGATTAATGAAAAACAAATACGATCTGAACGCAATTGTTTACGCTTATTTTTATTAAAATTATTTTATCAAATTTTCTAAGCACCACATTTCCGCGTAGCAGAAAATACAGAGATTAAGAGTGAAGTTGCAATCTTCTAAATAAGAGTCTTAAGTGGCAAAGTGAAATAATAAGAGTCTTGAGTCTCCCGTCTACCGGCCATTTTGATTTCTTGAATGTAAATGGTAATCTTATGGTATTTCGACTACCGTTCTCATATCTTTACTATTATATCTCATTTGAATGCAAAAAAAGTGCACCTTAAAGAACAAAAAAAATAATGATTTTTGTGGAATTAACATTATCCGCCCGATTTTTAAAAATATTTTTACTCCTGTTTTTACGACTCTTGTGTATTTTCTGACCCTTAAAAATATTCTAAAATATTTTGAAGAATCAGAGAAGAAAATGTGATTCCGCTGAAACATTCATTATTTTTTGCTTTCTGGGATGCACTGTTTGCATTTATATATTTTACTCAGTAAAGAGGAAGGTGGTAGAAATTCAATATGATAAACATTACGTTCACGAAATCAAAATAGTCGGAAGACGGGAGCTTTAAGACTGTCTCGGAAAGGTTTCCGGATTCGGAACCCGTTTTGAGAGATATTAAAACCCTTCCGAATGGTTATAAAATATATGTCATTTTTTACCATACTACTTTCCTAAAATATAGGAATATTTTATAAATTCTCATTTTTTTTTTTTAACTTCAAAAGGCAAAAAGTTAAATATTAGTTAAGCACTAGAGTATCTGAGATGAAGTATAGAACATATTTTACTTGGACAGAAAGAATGAATTGATTCAGACAAGAGTCGAAAAAATGAAGTATGTTGGACAGTGAAGTTGGGATTAACAATTAAACGTCCAAATATTTATCAGCCTGGAAAAAAAATAAGGAATATTGAAACATTCAGGGTAGTGAGGTCATAATTTAAAATTAATGTGAGAACACTTCTCATGT
>BMAW01017729.1:122527-187808 GCA_019974015.1 Nephila pilipes | reverse complement strand
ATATATATATATATATATATATATATATATATATATATATATATATATATATATATATATATATATATATATATATATATATATATATATACTAACCTAAAATTGTAATCATTGATTTAAAATCGCTTTTACGGTATTAATTGCGATAAAAAATTTTTTAACTAAGATCTTTCTCTTCCCTGAAATGTTTAAGTTCAGTTAAGTAGAAAGGGAAAAATTGTTCTTAATTTTGCAAAATGATTTCCGAGAATGAATTCACTGTATCATCTGTTCTATTTAGATTGACAGCTCTAATATACCATAATCGCTGAATGGAAAATTAAGTCCAAAAGTCAAATGTTAATTATTCATATTCAAAAGGCTTGATTCCGACGTTCAATTCCCATACATCCATAAGCTGATTTTGTCATCAAGTTGATGCTTTTCGTATTTCCGAGTCATTGACTTATTATCTAAATTGATAATAAGAGTTTTTATGCTCATTATCATTAAATTGTATTTTTTCTTCCTTGTTTAATAAATACTATTAACTATTCCTTTATTCCTCTACCACTAAAGATTATTTTGAGTTTTTTTTTTATTTCATTGAATTTTTGGGTTTCTTTCCTGGCTATAATTTTGCCAATTCCTTGCTGAGAAGACTTTAAAAAAAGGAAAAAAAATATTATTATCCAGTATATAAATTAAGCAAATTTATTGATAGTTTTTAAACATCGCATTTAGAAGTAAAACGAGGGCTATTAGTGAGGGACGTCGTTATTTCGAAGTGCGGTCTCATAACTTGAGCTGGGTTGCCACTCCCTACATCCACACCACGACAAGTTGACGATTTTGATCTCAAACAGATTTATCATGTATCAGCAGGATCATTCGGCTACTGCAGCCAAATCACGAAAAAAAAAAAAAAAAAAAAAATCTAATAGACCACTTGGGCACCAAAATTGCGAGGAATTGCTTTTACAAAAAATACTATTTTTCGAATGAATGTAGTCAAATTTTAATTGCCTTGACATATTGCAAATCTACATTCGCAACAAATTATGTTATCTCAAAATTTACTGCATACAGATGTTGTTCAATACAGTGGCGTACCCGGGAGGTAACAAAGAAACATATGTACCCCTTCTCCTCAAGAATTTTGCTGCGGCGCTAGCCTAGTGGTCATGGTTTCGGATTCGTGACCGGCGTTTTCGTTCAGTCGCGGGTTCGATCCTAGGCTGCCAAAGACCCGTCGCGTAGACGGGCCTGATTTCCGTTAAATCTGTCGGGGCCCGAAGTCCTCCCGTTGATATGATGTTGAAGTTAGGAGAAGGGGGTGGCAGCTCAGATGTCGTACTTGTCACTTGACCGAGGTTCAAAATTACAAGGTCCGTCGCCAACAGCCCTCGTGTTGCTTCTAGTGCTACGTTATAAAAAAAACCAAACCTCAAGAATTTTTCTGGAAATTAAATATTTCAGGATAGTTCTTTTATTTTACTTTTTTAGATGTTTTAAGCTCTTTCTTTTGAAGAGCTTTTATCCTCCTCGTATTTAAATTTTTCTTTATCAATAAGAGAAAAAATTATTCCACCTGAACTAATTCCTGAGGAAATAATGGAAAAGTTTTATGTTTAAGAAATATACCTTTGGGCCAGTATTTAAAGACAAAGGTGGAGGGCGTGCATTCTAATATAATTGTTTTTGTAATTTTTATAACTTGATAAATATATATATCAATCCTTGAACAGTTTTAAATAAGAGAAATAAGATTGATGTAGCGTGTTCTTTACTTCTTATCAGGTGGTAATTCTTAACTAAAGAAATTGTTTCCTTCATGGCAACGACGATATCTCCTCCCCACACTTTAATTCTGGGTATTTCACCAGTTCTACATACAATGTAATGATTTAGTTTTGTTTTTTATTGACTAAGGAAATGAAGACATATTTTTTGACAAAAATTCTTGCACAGCGTGTATTGAATTTATATATATAAGTTAACTTTCATTTCCTCACAAAATCATCATAATATATAATTATAAATCTTTTTAAAAATCTTCCAACTAGAGCCATATGTCTAAAAGAATGATTCAGATGCTCTTTCGCTTTTTTTTTTATTTTATTTTATTTTATTTTCGTGATATTTCTAAAGCTTTCGGTATATCTAGATAGATTAATATCGTTCGAGGAATACAGCTTCTTACAATGCAACATATGTATTTAATTAATAGAATGAGTCGACGAAAACAAGTAAAAAATGTTATGTAATGTTAAAAGTCGTCTGAAAAACAAATTTTCCTTGAGAGCTCATTACGTACTGTACAATATTTAAGTGAGTAAGTTTCGTAAGTTTTCGATGAGCGAGCGTCTCATTTAATTAAATTTTTTCGCATTTTATTTTAAAATATAAAAAGCCATAGATATGTTTTATTTTATCAAAATAATAATATGCAGTATTTTTGTTTGTATTTTGTTTAACTCATAATTTATTCATTTATTTTAATAAATTTAAAAAAAAAATACTTTTTATTTCAGCTCAAAATTTTTTTCTAAAGTTTTAAATTGAATTTATTCTTTAAAAGTATAAAAATAGTTTTCAAAAAGTTTGTAAAATGGCAAATTTGTTCATTAATAAATCTTGCAGTTTACAAAAATATATCCTAGAAATTTCGAAATGTTTAATAAGATATATGGTTATTAATTTTAGGTATTAATTTATGGAAAATGGATTGGAAAGCATTAGAAGCAAAATGGATTGATTAAAATAAAAAAAATATGCATAAAGAATTATCCTTTCGTTTTGATTCTGGGGATCTTATAATGAGCTATAAGCAAATATTATAACCATTATTATCGTATTAACCATTCTGAAGGATGATTTATAAATCCTATTGACGGAATTGATTTGATACAAACACCATTGAAGGAAATTAAGGAACTGTAAAATTTAAACGAATTCTCTCTTTTCTCCTCCTTTGTTATTTGGCTTGTCATTTTGAGAAATGGGGGGGGGGAGAATTTTCAAAAAAAATTCAGCACTCCATTTTATTACCAAATAGCCAATACTTTGCTAATTACATGCATTAAAATTATATATTCCACGTAATAAAATATTAAATTGAAATGCCACTTTTCTGGCTTTCTTACTTGCTAGTTCCGTCTATGTCATCTAAGTCAATACCTTGTGACAAATCTTTTTTTGTTGCCATTGAACCGAAATTACTCAATCACTCTTTGCATGTAGGTGATCTGAAGTAAGATTTATTAATTTTTAGCGTAGATAAACTACTTGTTGCAACTGCGATTGGCAGGATTTAAAATATTCATTCTTAAGACTACAGAAAAGTTGGGAAATGGTAAAATTAAATTATTTTCTCCAATAAATTCCATCCAAGTTTTTTAAAGATGGGTAATATCATTAATGTGGTTTCGTACATCATTAACACTTTTTACAAGTCATCACCATTAATATCCCTTGAAACGTGTTCGAAAATATTAAAATCTGTACAAGAACTTCTGAATTCAGTTAGAAATTTAAATAATACGTTACATTCGTTTACTGAAAAAAGCTTTCTTTCTCTCAATCTTTCTCTCTCACACATACGCCCGTGTATGTGTATATATGGAATCTAAAGCAGTGTCCACAACTGTTATGTAAAATTCAACTTTTAAATCATAATTTGGGATCTTCAATCTGCTCATTAATGCATTCATAACCGAAAAGACGGAACTTTCTTTCTGTGCCATTATATTGGAAACTCTTATGTTAATATCAAGATTAGTCGCTATTACTGCAGCGTCATTAATATATTTATGAAAGGCTTTAAGAGATTTAGATGAATTAAGGAAGTTGATGATTTTACTATTTAGTTTGACAGATTTATTAATTGTTGACTTAGGAGATTGAAGCAGTTTTCTCGTGACATCAACATTTGTAAGGATATTTTCTCATATCAAAATGAACTAATAAAAGTGGACACGTTGCGCAATAAAGAATTTACTGCATAGTTTTATACCTCTCTTTATTTTTATATCTCTGGAGTCATCTTCTATTAGCATGTTTAAACTGTTTTGTTGTTTTCTTTAATTGCAATATTAGTCTTGTTGCTTTCACTCTATTTTCCCACCTAGTCTCGCTAAAGTTGTACAGTTAGTTTATTTATATTAGTCTTTAATGTATTCCATCCACAAAAAATGAATACAATTCTTTGACGATATTGAAGAAGCTAACAATTTCAAATGTTGTCTTTGCCGCTTCAATCACCACCTTATCGAATGAATGAGTTACACGAGATGTATAAACATAGCCCTTGGATTAAAACATTCTTAATTCTATTTTGTAGACCACTTTTCTTTCCCTTCAAATTCGATCCATTATCATTTACTGACTATGTAAATTTTTCTATGTGAATCATAATTAACAGTTTGTAGGTAAAATAGTTGTATAATCTTTCTCCAGTTTTATCCTCAAAAAACAGGATAAACCCTATAAAGAACTTTTTAATTTCAAAAGGAAATATATTCATATAAACTATTCTTAGAAATAAATTTGTTCAACACGACTTGAATCTGGCGTGCAGTCTAAAATTACTAAAAACCAAGCCTTGGATTTTCGTTTTTATTCAGCCAATAGAGTAATAATTTGGTTTTTGTTAAAATGTGCAAGGTAATAAAGATGTTGATTAATTTTTGAAAACTTTTTTGCATATGAATTGAAATAATTGGCTAGAATTTCGCTACATTTCTATGGTCTTTGGAAAATTCTTATTATTCTTTTCAAATAATATATCAGATTTGCCTCTTGCAGCTTAAAACTATCCTGCTAAATATTGAACAATCGCATTAATTCTGATAATTATACTCGCCATCGTTTTCGCTTTCATTCAAAATATCGTTGCTGCTCACAAACAAGGGTAATTTTTTTTTATTATTAATTTTCTCTTTTAATTCATTCCATTCTTATGATTTAGCACATGTTAAATGCTTGATTAAATGCGCGTCTTAAATGCTTGAGACAACAAAGTGCCACTGCGAGGTAATTTAACAACACACAGATTTAGTATTTTCATCACATTCACGATTATTTACCAAGAGCTGTAAATTCCTTTGAATAAACAATTTTAAAAGATTACAAAGAAAAAAATCATTATATTTTTGGGGGCTTTAATCACATTGTTTACTGCAGAATTCTTAGCTTTTTGGCACAAACTACGATCGAGCTTTGTTTAGTCTGTGGATAAAATGTGTCATTGTATCCTCTTATTGGATTATTACACGTTAATAAGAAGCTAACATTTTCTAACAGAAATTTGAAAAATAGAGAATTCTTGTTAAAAGTTCTTTTTAATAAATTCTGTTTTCTTTTGATGCTTATTTACATTGACATAGGATTTCATTCAGACTCGGAGCGTGTAAGCATTACTGAATTTTTTAATTTTTAACTTACACACATTTAATTTATTTTTAGTTGCATGATTGATTCTGATTCTGCGTCTGAATTATCGCAGCCTATATTTTTCTTTTAATTTCCACACAGTATTCCTCCTCCTTAAAGACATATAAGACGATAGATTGCGCTCTGATTGATAGAATAACGATTAATGTGTTGTAGGTTCGATACTCGATTCTGCTGAAAATAATAGTGTATAATAATAGAAGCGAGTGCGTTTTAAATTAGATTGATCATTGGTTTTATCAAATGGCTGATGGCAGTCCCTGGGTCGCGCTTATGATATCTGTTACCGACAACGAAATTATGCATGCTTAGTGGGAAATTACAAAAAACACAGTACACTTCAATTTTTAAAATTCTATGCATTTGTTGCTAAAATGTTGAATAGGTTGGTTGTTTTGAGTTCATGTCACTCGAGATCAAAGTGAGAATAGTGACGTATTTGGGGTATGCAGGCAGGAAAGTGCCATGGATGAACTGGTAAGAAGCACATTCGTGCCAATGCCAAACCAAGATAATAGAAAAATTTATTATCTGATTGAAATTATTAATTTTTAAGTTTTCATTTTAATTTAGTTTTGAGCAACAAAGTTTTATAATTAACATAAAATTATGTTAATTATAATTATGTAAATTATGTTAATTATAATTTTATAATTAACATAAAATTAAAAATATTTTATATATTATAACATTTCTATTGCAAAATAGAAATGTTATAATATATAAAATATTATGAATGAAAACACATTTGTTTTGTAATTATCGTAATTCGTGATTATTGTTTAACTTTATATGTAAATGTTAAATAATTTTACAATTTTTTTCGAAAAATTAGAAAAACTGAAAAAATTAATTTTGAACTCCTTATTTATTAAATCGCTTCAATGAAAACGAGGAAAGTACTGCTGTAATAATCACTTGAAAATATTGTTATTGTAATTATATGAAAGTTTTTAAATAAATATAAATATATACTAATAACTCTTATTTTTTTAACTGTGCCATTTCCCTAACTATATTGTAATTTTTAACATAATGTGTATATTTTATTTAAAATCTTGGTATTTAATAATTATTCACATCGTGATTTCGTCTAGTTTGCATAATTTGATTTGGCTCGTTTGCGGGTATCAACATTTTAGAATTGATACTATTTATTTTGATGATTGTATAATTTTGTGTGTGTATTGAAGTATTTATGTCCCTGAAACCAATCCAAGTCAAATAGCGGAAAATATAATTTTAAATATTTTGATGGGGATGCGCAATTTAGTTTCTTGTCACGGGTGCCATTTTATGTAGAGAAACCACTGCATGAGATCTTTTGGCGATGAACCTTCTAATACTGAACAACGGTCAAGTGATTAGTAAAACTCACTCCAACATCATTCCACGTAGGGACTAAGATGCCCAATTCGATCTAATGTGTTGTAGCTCCATTATGCCACGTGACGATCTTTGGCAGAATCGCATGGGTATGAAAGCCATGAGAACATGATCGTGATCTCTATGGTGGTGACATCGGAATGGTAGATTCGAATTCTGGTTCCAACAAAGATAGTCATTGGGAATAAAGTGAGTTGAGTGTTTGTTTATTAACGTTGCTTTGGAAGTAACTCTTGAGCGAACCGCATAATTTTGAACCATAGTTCAACATCTAGGATGACACCTGAGCTGGCTGCACTCTTCTAGTTTCGTCTTATCTGGAATAATATGGATTGATTCACATTAAATTAAAAAGGTCTCAAAGGCTGCACGAAGCGAGATGTGGAAGTTGAAGGAGTAAGATGCCAGCTAAGGTGTTTTATTCATCTTTGTTCAAAATTATGAGATCCGTTGCCAATAGTCCTTGTATTGATCAAGAGCGGCGTAAATTCAAACGAATTGATAAGATCCCGATTACATTTCTATCCGCAAAAGTTTGTGACATTGATCGCTAATATACTTAAGTTAACATAGAGTTTAGTTATAATACCAGAAAATTTTTACAGGTTATTTTGTTTACGATTTATGTCGAGTAACATTAAAATTCCAACTTCGGTCTAACCAAATTTCATTTTCTTATTCTGTTGAAATTGCTTTCCTGTATCAGCTTTTATATTTACTTGGTACTTCATTTAAAAAAAAAGACTTTCTGTAACAAATAATATTTACTTTTTGATAAGACCTGGAAATCCGAATGTTATCAAGTTCTTCGTTTTTCAGTTCGAGGATTTTTGAATCTCAGACGATTCAATGTTTTGATATGAAGTGTCTCATTCTTTTCATTCTCGTTTCACACTCTTATCAACTACTTGTGAGTGCAGTAAGTGAGTAAACAACTGCTCTTGAAGTTACTTATTGTATGAAAATAATTATATTATTGTAAAATTTCATTTGTCATCTTTTGAAACTATTATGAAGCTTGACTCTTCAGAATGCAAGTAAAATCGTGTGCTAGAAAAACTGATAGTAGATTCACATCAAATTCTGTTGATTAGATACTGCAATTATAATATTTTGAAAAGTAGCCTGACTACATAATGAAATCAAGTTATCACTTTTTAAGCTATTATGATGCTTGACTCTTCAGAATGCAAATAATATCGATTGCAGAAAAACTGATAGTAGATTCACTACAAATTCTGTTAACTACATACTGAAATTTTTGAAACAGTACGAAATATTTTAAAAAGTAGACAGACTACTTAATGTAATCAAGTTATAACAATACTATTACGAAGCGAAAGATTGTTGTGTCCGTTTTAAAACAATACTTTAAATCAATTAAAATACTAAGACTGAGAAATTTGCCTTCAATTTTCGAACATTTTATACCTGCTTTGCTGTAATTTAAAAAATATATATATTTCTGAGTATTATTTATTGATAGTTTGGTGGGAACATAATTTTTTTCCTACCCCAAAGGCGGACATACCAAAAAATTCCTATACTCTGCTCTAAATCATGGAATTCAATAAAAAAATTTTCCATAAATGTTTTTATCTGAAATGATTTTATTCAAAAGTTTTGGCATTTAATTTTCATTACCTTTCTTCTAATAGATAACTTAAAAAATACAAATGCAAAGTGCTATAATTTTTTTTTCAGTAAAATTTCAGCTTTAATAATCAAGTTTAACCTAAATGTAGAATTGTTATATGGAAATTGAATGGGTTAATAGATGAAATTTAACAACGGATAACTGAAAAAGATACAGCGCTATCACAAAGTTATCAAGCTAGTAATGAATACAAGAACAGTGGTCGAGTAACCTCGCAGTCATGAATGCAAGCGAGATTCGAGTATCCAAATAACTGCTACAGAAAACTCTGGTTAGTTGCGTAGCTAGAACTATGAATCTACTATTGTGAGATATTTTCTTTTGATCCTGAATGAACTCATCACATCCGGGTCACCAATATGAAGTAGTAATATGACGCGCAAGTAGAAATTAATTCTTCTAATGTGCCGCATCAGGACAAGGTGAGAAAGTGCAAGTGGAACGCACCGTCTCATGGCAGGGCGAGAAAGTGTCAAACGGTTCAAGGAGGGACGTCACAAAATGCAGAAAACTTTTTATGGAAAAATATTTCCATTTTTTTTTTACAAAAGGAATAAATGAGCGTTCGCAACAGATGAGTTGACCCTCTCTGATTGAACATTGAAGTGTACTGAAACTCATAGGAGGCTGGTGGTTTTTGGCATATTTCGGCGCCCCTAGTGATGATTATTGGAACTGTATCTGCTTGCTAGACAGATGCTAGCAGATACAGTTTAACCAGAGGGTTAAAAGTCTCGTAACCTAATTAATGGCTGCAATATTAAATAAAATCCGTTGTGTGCTGTTATTTTTATATATACTAATTGTTAGTTTTTAAATTATCATGTTTACTGTAGATATGCTTCCTTTTTTAATGCTGAAAACACTTTCAAATTTAAGAGGCGGCTAATATAGTCTTAGGCAATAGCTTTGAAGCTCTGAGCCCCTCGAGCAAGTGTTTAATTTTTTTTAAAATGAATGTTCTTTTCTATTGAATAAAGTAAATGCTGATAGAGTTTAAAGTTTTTATTATTTCGGAAATAATAAAAGCGCTGAAAAAAATAAGTAATGAAATTTCTCCTGAGACATTTATAGAATGAGACTGAAAAATTCTTGACGGGAGTCTTTTTGCACGTTTTATAAAGGAGAGTGAGATAACTTCGAAATTGTTTGTTCTGTTCTTGGAAGTGTTTTAGCGACCAAATAAAAATATGAAAAATCACTTGCACTCAATCAATAAATTTATCTTAAATTTAAGGAACTGTTTTTTAAATCATATACTGTATCAGGAATAATTTCCTTTTCTGAAAGATTCGAAGCTGAATTATTACCAAACAATATTAAAACTGTTATAAAGCTGAATTACTCTTTAATATTTAGTCGAATGTAAACTTGTAGACAAATTCTGAAGGAAAACTATTGAACTACGAGTAATGATTATTATTTTTTAATTCGCGTATTATTATTAAAATTCTTGCAGTGTAGTAAAATTATGGTTTCTTTATTATGTCCTACAAGATTTATTCATGTATAATTTTACTACCAAGAATCTGAAATATATATATGAATTGAGATTTATTTTATGTTATACATTCTGCGTGAAAAACAATTAATAATTTCCCTCACACAAAGAAAATGGTCTATGGCAGGAATAGAAAAACTTCAGGTTTCGTGGTGGATAAGTGTTGCACTTTAAATAAATTTCAATTTTGTGGAAGACAAATCTTTCATTTTCATTATATAATTTTATTTATAATTTGTCTACATAGCATTGTTATCTGATTGTTAACTATTAACTGTTCATAGGTATTTATTTATATGTAAAAAATATTTATGACAAAAAATTACTTGCTGTCGTCTTCCAACAAATAAATGTTTTCTTCCCCTGACCTATGAATTCCGATTTAAAGTTATTTCCATTTTTCCAATATTTTAATGCCATGTCAATAGTTGAATCCAATGAAAATGATTGAATAAACAAGGACTGAGATTGTGTTTTGTTCAATCTTTGAGAGTATCAGTTTAGGAACTTTGAAGCTGTTGAAAAATAAATACACCTGTAGAAAATGTAGAAGTAGGCATGGCATTATAAACTGAGCCATTATGTAAAACTATAATGAAATCTCTCTACATTTATTCTCTCTTTTCCGACCCATGCTGTTTTACAGTCTCGATATTTTTTTACTGAACAGGAATGTCTCACATTTATCCGCAGCTGGCCGAAATTAAAAAAATTTAAGCTCTTTAAAATTCTTAAGCTTGGCTTAAATTACAATGCGTGTCATTTTTTTCCTATTCATCTATCAAGTATGCTAATAAATTGATGTGGTTTTATTTATAAGGCTTAGTTTAAGCATAATTAAATCCTTAATGTAACCTAAAACAAGACAAAGCCATTCATACTTCTTCATAGTAAAATATTTTCATAGAAAGGGAAGAGACTCCCATCTGCGGGCCATTTTGATATCATGAACTTATTTATGTTAATCCTATGGAATTTCTACGATCTACTTCAAATTCGTTCTATTTTATCTGTTTGAATGCGCCAAAAAGTGCATCCGAAAGAGCAAAAAATAACGAAGTTTTCTACAGAATTGCATTTTTCATCCGTTTTTTAAATATATTTTAAACACATATCCTATCATTTATTGTTTTTCCGCTGCTTAAAAAAAACATTCTAAAATGTTTTCAAAAATCGGGAAGAAAATGGGATTCCACAGAAACCTTGATTATTTTTTGCTTGTTAGGATGCATTCTTATGCATTTAAAATTATAAAATAGAAAAGATTTGATGATGGTAGTTGAAATTCCTTAGGATTTACATTACGTTAACTAAATCGAAATGGCCAATAGATGGGAGCCTTAAGAATTGTGTAGGAAAATTGAACTGATAATTCTTTCAATTATTAGTATATCTTGCAGGTGTTCAGTTTTAGTTTGTACACCTTATGATTAATTGTGTTTATTTATAGTTTCATATATTTAGTTTGGTACCAAAATTAGTGACATTCCCCTCAAACGATTTACTATAGCAGAATCTTTCTTTCTCTGTTATCATTCTTATATAATCTTTTCTAAGGTCATTGGAAGTATATTTATCACCAAATTTATCTATTTTTAAACAATAAAGGTTCGCATAGGATAAAGAAGATATTAATTTATGTATCTTTTTGAAGATATATTCTAGATATTTTATCTTTTTATGTGTTGCCTCTAACAAAGAATAAAAAAGGATTAAGTGACCATAAACAGCATTCAATGGGCAGCGGCAAAGATGATTCCCACCAAACAAAGATCTTTTAACATCAAATTCATTTAATCTGATAAACAAAATGAATTTCTTTCCTCAAATCAGTATCAATGCCAAACATATTTTAATGTACCATTCAGGGCCGGCCATTTGGGGTTTCTTCGGATGCAATGCACCGGGGGCCCGCGATTGAGGGGGCCTCAATACGATCAAGAACTAAAATAATGTACTGTGTGCTCACAAAAGCTTGACAATATTCCTATCGTTGTCAGTATGTGATGTAAAGTTCATTTTATCGTAAGCATTATTATTGTAGATCTCTTGAATTTCGACAAGCTCCTAACTAATTCTTGATGCGAATGTTTAGTTTTTGTCATTTGATTCGAGTAACTCCCGAGTATCCACATCTAACTGAACTTTATAGTGAAGCCATGTGTGCAGAACACTTAAATGCACTTGCTAAATTAAGCACGAAATAAAAAATTCAAAAAATTGTAACTTTTCTGAAGTAATTAAGGTTTTGGAAAAACAAAATCACGCATTAAATAAATATGCATTAGTATTTTATTTTCGTATTTGCTATTTTTTTTTTAGTTTATAAAAAATTTAGGGCGCCAAATGGTTTCTTGCACCCAGGCCCCTTTATAGGGAAGGCCGACTCGGAACCATTACTAGAAAAAAATTGCCTTTTTCTAGGGTTAATGGAACGTTTGAGATGCCAGCCTAATCTTGGAAGGCACCTATCAATAAGAATCGGAAGTTGATCAAAAGTTGATAAAATTATTTTAGTGAATTTTCATCGAAATGTAAAAACTGAAAGAATCATTGGGTTGTTTAAACATTTGGAATATGAATAAACACACGGACACGAAGAATTTTACGCATACTTCAAAAAATAATCCAAAAATTTTATCAAAATCTATCGAATCCCATTTATGGCCTGTTAGCATTAATATATTCTAATTCTAAAGTCGAGCTAGATTTGCGTGTGTTAAAAGAATTAGTACCCAGACCTTCAGTAATTCATCTGGACTATTAAATGCATGGTTACCATATTTTATGAAAATGTGCGTGATTTGTGGTATAAAATTAGACTTAATACTTCAACTGCAGCTGATGATCTAAATTTGATTTCATTGATAAAGATCTGACTTTCTGATGATATTTCTAGGAGTGATTTATTTGATTATAGATTCAATATATATACAGGATTTCCTTCATACTAATGTTGGTTGTGGCGGTCGTGTTTTAATTACTGTTAACAATCAATAAATACTATTGAAATCAAAGATACGAGAATGAGTGTTTGTGGCTTAAAATCAATTTGATCAAAAAACCTTTTGATATGTGTTGTTAATTTTCATTTTGGCCCCTATATAATGCGTTATGGACTCGAACACAAAAAAGATTGTAGAGGAATGGAATATTCTAATCTTAAGTTCGAATTTAATGTCCTGTTACTAGTGAATTTTTCAACGATATAGTTTCAATGTTTTGTCTGATATTGAGTGAACTTTCTTTAGATATTACGCAGTTTTCTTAATTGAATAAAAATTAATAATTTATTGAATTGTGGTTAAAACATTTTAAATTTTGTTTACTCTTATGAATATTACATTTTCTCTACCACATTCTGGTTTTTTTTTGGTGTGCGAGGATGGTTCTTATCCCTCCTTTTTTGCTCATTTTGTAGAGACATAGAAGTAATTTATATTATAATAGTTAAAAAATAGAGACTTCTATAGAATTTGGTCGGAATAAGGTATTTAAAGATTTTAAGCTCGATAAATAACGCACATGCAATTTAATATTTATTTCAAATCTCTAAATTTTAATTTAAGCCATACATATTTATGTTCTACTTTCTTTCAAAGTTGCACGTGTTATATTTGATACAATCAACGAAAATGTAATAAGAAATGATACATAAGAAATTTTTAATTGTCTTTGTGATAAAGTTTTCTGTATTTCATCACGAGCAAAAGATGTGATGTTTCATTGTTTTGGTTCCATGTCATGTTTCGATATTGAACTGATATCCGTTATAGATATCAATGCTTGCAATAACAGCGTCAACTGTCAGATTGACTGGCAGAATTTTTAGGTAGCATGATTTTTGCGTATTAATTACTAAGCCATACGTAATTATTATTGTATGATCTGAACATAGTAAAACAAATCGAGTTCTTGGATTTCTTTTCGATTATTTTGATTATGTTTTATATAAAATATTTTGACTTTTGTTTTGGCTTTTTGTTACAATCAAGTAGTTTTATACTTAATGTACTTTGTCCTAAAAGACTTGTTAAATATTTGTTAATGTATTTTCATTTTTAATGCATGGATTTTTGATATGAAGACTATTATTCTTGACAATATTGCCACGAAAAACTTGCAAGCATCAGTGATTCAGAGGTAAAATGCTTGTCTACAAGGCAGGAGTTCCCGAGTATCAAAGCCCAGTGCTGACAACATTAAAATTCACGTAAAAGTTTTGTTTAATTGTTCTCTGTTTTCTGTTATAATTTCTGAAATCTTCCAAAATATTCTTTCCGTTTCCTGAACAGTGTTCGCCATGTAGCTGGGGCTGATGCACGTCAAATCTGTCGAGGCTCAAAGTCCTCCCAGTGGCGTGATGTGGAAGT
This sequence comes from Nephila pilipes, assembly GCA_019974015.1. Lineage (NCBI taxonomy): Eukaryota > Metazoa > Arthropoda > Arachnida > Araneae > Nephilidae > Nephila > Nephila pilipes. The sequence goes on along the minus strand of BMAW01017729.1, from coordinate 173,458 downwards.
TGGGAGAGAAGTGCCAGCTCAGGTGTCGTCCTCGTCACTTAACCTGAGCTCCGAATTGCGAGGTCTGTCGCTGATAACGGTCGTGTTGCTTCTAATGCGATGTTAATAAAACCAACCATTCAATCAACCAGAGCAGCGTTCTGGGATATTCTAATGTAATAAATATATATAAACCCATATATTCTCGATCTGAGAGGGTTTTCTCAGCCATATGTATAGCTGCTTCTCAGGCTGTTAATAAATCACATTATTCAGATATCCGTCATGTGTTCTACTCAACACCTATGAGACAAATATTGTGGTAATATATATATATATATATATATATAATTTTGCATATTTACTCTTTTCAAATATGAATTAGGAAATTCATAACGCTACTTGCTTACTTGAATGCCCCTTAAGTTACGGACTGAGTGATAAACATTAAATTTAAATTAAACGATAATTATTAAATTTAAAAATGACAAGCATTGTCGGAATCGAAATTGTTTAGTGGTGTGAGAATTTTCTTTGAATGTCTTGAATTATTGCTTCTTGATGGTTGAGTTGTAGTTCATTGAGTAAATGACTATGAATTAAAGTTAAATGACATGAAATATCCAAATAAGGAACAATTGAGCTGCTGCTCATTAAATATGTTGTTTTCCTGTTACCGAAATCTCTCTTTAATTAAATACTCTGACGCCTTTATACGATTTGAGTATATATATTCACGTCACTTCTAAAGTTTAATTGTTTAACAACGTTTCATTTGATTGGAAATAAATTGGAAACTTAATTATGAAGTGAGAAAGAAACCTTAAATAAGGGAAATTTAGCTACTAGCTCGTGTTTTACCGTAAAGTAACATTTATAGAACACAAATATGACAATATCTTTATAATTTTAATATCTTTTTTATAACAAACACTAATCATGCTCATATATTACCTAAATTAAGAAATGTTATTCACGAAAGAATCAAAATTCGATTTAAATTCTGTGTTTTTATTAACTGCATTTCGGATGAATTGCAATGAAATCTTACTTTAGCCGTATTTTAGTCGATTGCGATTGTTTATTATCGCTTCACTGAGAAGCAACACGAGGACTATTGGCAACGGACCTCCTAATTTTGATTTTCAGTGAAGCGACGATGTAGATATCTAATACTTCCCTCTCCAAACTTCCACAACACATCGTGGAAGGACTTAGAGCCTCAAAAGTGTATACGTGCATCAAGTCGGGGCGAGATGGATCTTTAGCAGCATCAGGGCTCAAATCCACGAGTCAACGAAAACCGACCAATGATCACTTGGCTACGCGAATATTACATTTTGAAATAGCGGTATGCGTTACAATAGAAGAATTTAACAATAATGTCTTTAGCAAATAGATGTAAAATATATCTTGGGTTTTTTAAAAGTTTTTGAATTGTAGTCGGTAGTTGGTTGGAAATTTTATATCGTCCAATTATATATTTCTGTTTCGTATTTTCAATGTGCGCAATAGAAGATTAAAAATATATTAGCGATTGTTGAACAAACCATGTAATGAAAAAAGAATTTCAATTCATCAACGCTCAGATTCATGGCCACGAGTAAGTGCGCCTGTTAAATCATTCTAAAAAAAATTTCCATATTCATCAATATCGTTCTATGATTTCAATTCGCAAGCCCAGGAAAATATTTAGTTAATCAATCATACATCACCCGTTAGATCTGCTGTTGCAGCCAATTCACATGTGGTTAATGTAAGGGAAAAGGAGGGGAAAAAATGTGAAGGTTGTGTGTGAGAAAAGAGATTGTTTTTGTGCGTAGAATGATGTCTTGCTGGCTTGATATTCCTGCTTGAATGGAGTACTTCAGAGCGTTTATTAATAAACTTGTTCTTTCATTTCGTATCAAATTTACTTATTTCATTCAAAAACTCTTGATGGATACCAAATGAAAAGGATGAACTGTAACTGTTTCTGAGCGACATTTATAATGTTTGCATAGTGTATCAAATAACGTCATGTTAATAATTTTCTGATTGTTGTTAAAATAATGAGTGGTCGTTCCACAGTTATATATTTGCATGCTTATTTCATAAATTTTCGTGTGACATCCTCTATGTATGCCATGCGTATGATTCTCGTTTTTATAAGATGTTTAATGTTTATTAAACGCAGGTGAACTTTTTCTGTGTATGGTTATTAAATAATGAAAATGTAAATAATAAACTTTGAAGAATATATATTTCTGATAAAATATCGTTTTGCTCTTAAAATACGTATTTGATTTATAACCTCGTAAATTTGTTTTTAAAACAGTATTAAGTTTGACCTTTTTTTAATAACTTACATATTTCCTGAATTCTGTGGAAGACAGACTCACACAAGACGAATGAAAAAAAAAAAAAATGTTTGCGTCTGAATAATTCTCAGTATTCTATCAAGAGAGATAAAATAAAAGTAACCTTGGCTTAAGGTAAGCTAAATTTTAAAGAAATTATGGGATAATGCACTATGCAATTAAATAATTGGCGCCGATGGAATTAAGATTTCAAAAATCATATATATATATATATATATATATATACATACATATATATATATATATATATATATATATATATATATAATGTTTTCATTAAACTGTAAACCTTAAAATAAGGAGCATAAAAGCTTGTTCTCAATTAATCAAATCCAATCTAATAAACAAGTTTATGAGTATTTTTTTATTGTTTTTTAACTTAATATACGTATCGTAGTATCATTTTAGATCTTTTGAGAAGAAACAATAGATTGCTAAATAATAAAAATAACTATCTTTCAACATGAACAGAAAAAAACATCAAATACAGCAAAATTTAATTTGGTTGTGAATACTATTCGAAAGAAAATTACATACGAATCCACAAATAATTTTTTTCCTACAAAATATTAGTTTTTACACATTTCAATATGATTCAAGAACTTTTACCAGCACTATACTGTACTTTTTATTTTATTGCCACTCATTATATTAAAAAAAAATAGAATTACATGTTATTTGATTCATAAGTCATTATCTAAGAATTTTCGCATCTTATTATTTCTGGTATCTTAATAAAAATATTTTTATTTACTGTTAAATAATCTAATTCTTATGATATTCTATTAAATTTAGAACCTGTTCTAGATAAAAGTACATAATTTACTTTTGAAAAATAGGTTTAAAATTATATTCTGAAAATTTAAATTCCTTTTAAATTTTCGTTCGTAGAAAATGGCTGCGAATTTTGTTTCATAGAAACACACTTTTTATCACTTTATGAGGCATCGTTTCTCTGAATTTTAAAAACTTAAAATATTTCAAAATTCTTTAGTCTATTGTAGGATTCGCCGGACTAAAAAACAAACAAACTATTATTTATCCTAAAAATTTTTTTCATGCCACTTAGTCCATCATATACTTGATGTTACACAATTTCAAAACAATTATCCGAATTCATTTCTGAAATTGAAGAACGCGCGTACGCAGATCACTAAAGATGATTACAATAATATCAATGCATCAAGACTGTTCCATTTTGCTACCTGCCACGCCACCGAACTGAGGAAAAATGTTCCGTTCTGCTTTCCACGCCACCGAGCTGAGGAAATATGACGATTGTTGAAGTGAAGAGAGAGAAAGAATGGCGGCTACGACCTGTTGCTGGATGAACAAAAATGGCATGAAACAACAGTTAAATGTTTAGTGTTTGTGAGTTTTAAATATTGTGTTAATTATGTGTGTTGTGTGGCTGTTAAAAATAAATAAAATCTTTAGCCACTAAAGATTGTTTGATTGATTGTGTATCTGGTAGTGAATGAAATCTTCAGAAATGAAACTAAGAACCTACAACGGATAAACAAAAATATTTATTTATATATTTCAATAATCTCGTAATGACTAACATTTTATTTTCAAGGTGTTTCGAAACTCACAAGTAAAAATTTAAGGGGTGATAGAAAACATCGAAACAAGTAATTTTTAACCCACACTACATAGTTAGGCGGAGAGCAGGCGAGCTGCTAGGCGGCGTTGTAATGGAAAACAAAAATCGCGAATTTTCTCATACTTTGTGTTCTTACATCGTGTATTTCAGGTGGTATGGTCTTAACCGGATCACTGTACGTCCTCATGCCTCCTGAAATCCACGGTATCAATAACGATGCTCAAGAAAACTCGCGCTTTATGCTTTCCATTTCAGCGCCGGCTAGTGATTCACCACTTGCACTCCATCAATGCATTGTTGGTTGAAAATTACTTGTTTAGATGTTTTCTATCACCCCTTAAATTTCTGCCCATGAATTTCGAAACACTGTATATTAACTAATTATTCGAATCAATGGTTAAATCGTAAAACTTTATGGCTTGTGATTCAAATAAAATTGAATCAATTTTTAGATTTAATTTTAAATGCCATTGTGCCGAACTTTTTAATAATATTTCTAATGTATTTTAAGATGTATCTTAACATTTTTGTGGCTCACTTTATGGTATTGAATATATCTTCATTTTCGAATATTAGTTAATTTTCATCCTTTCTTTTATGGTCACATCTATATACAGATCTCGCGGATCTTTTTTAAAAAAAGCAAACTAGAAACAGGATGTTTCCATTTGACTTCATTTCAATATTAAAAAGTAAATGTTTTTATGTCTAGTCAGATCATGAGTATTACTCCCTGTTATTAAAATAGTCGGTTAGAACTTCACTTAATTATTCAACATATTTACTTTATTTTTATACAATGGATCCCAAAATTGAGTATACACCTTCCTTTTTCGACATTAAATGTTTAAAAAATCAATGCTGAATATTTATATAAAATTAGTATATATCAAAGTGATAAAATAAATTTAAAGAATTGTACTAGACGTGGAAACAAATATGAAACCCGTTTAATAAGTTAATTGCATAATTCTGAAGCAGAAACTGCAACATATTAAGTCACAAAATTGAGCATACACCTGGCATAACTTTTAAATGAAAACATAAAATGACAAGCTTAATAATTTGGTTGCACACCCTTTCCCATTAATGACGGCTTCCAGACGGCGTGGTAACGATTGAATAATATTTTGGTTATTTCACTTGTAATTTTAGCCCATTCTTCTCTTTAAACAGTTTTTAAGAGGTCTTAACTCGTGATATGGTACTTTTGGACAGATTTTTCGGGGTTCCGCTATGTGGCGTAGCAAGAAACGGCACGGCTCGGCATCATCTAGAATCGTATCTGGTAGAATTTATGTGGAGGAAATATGTAGCGAAAAAAAAAATGCTTTCTATAATATAGTGAACGCAATTTCGGAAATATGGCCTTTTATGTTGATTGATGTTCTAAAAGTTATGTAAATATTAATATTAAACATCTAAATTTTTATGGTACTTATTGGGATGAGATTTATCACTAAGCACATAAAAGATTATTAAATAAAAATATTATTAAAAAAAGTTTTATATTATTTATTCGTGTGTTATTTGTTTTCCTACATTTCAATTTCGCGCTCCACTTACTTGGCGCTTTTAACTAGCTTGGCGACATTGGCGTATTCTTAATTTGGCGGGCGCCACTTTAATAACAGGTACCGATTTTTCAAATTGTGATCATAAGTTTTCAATTATGTTGAGATCAGGAGATTGTGGTGGAGTATGCAACCGCGTTCTTCAGTTGTACAACAGCCACAAATGAACAATTTTAGCTGTATGCTTAGGATCATTATCGTGTTGAAAAATAAAACTTGATCCTTAACCTAACTTTTCAGCACTTAAAATTATTTTTCAGAATGTTCAAGTATTGAATTTTGTCTACGATCCCATCGATAAACACTAAACTTCCCACACTATAGGCTGGCATACAGCCCCATACGAGCGAGTATAGCCTCCTCAGACCCAAAGTCAATTTGGAACCATAAATTTTAGAATAATTTGTATCAATCTTTTCTAAATACATGAAAAAGTACTGAAAAAATGTTATTATTATTATTTTTTTTTTTGAGAAATTAAATGTCTTCTGGAGGAGACATTGGGACAAAGTGACTTCATAATGTTGATTTAAAAATATTTCTTTAATCTTATTTTAATGAGTAATTCATAATAATTAACATAATGAGCATAATGTAAAATTTGAATCCCAAAATATTCCTGTCCGAATGTTTTCAGAAGAGTCCTAATTTCCAAAATTCATCATTCGTTTTTGCTCTCTTTCTTTATCTTGTACTGTTAAATAATTTCTCAATTTGAAAACTCGTGATATCCGAGAAATGTTGACTACGAGTACGGGAAAGTTAGTTTTTTCTGCCCAATACATTTGAATTCTGAGAAATTTTAAATTAGACATAATTACAGTGATCACTAATTATGTTTCATTTCATTTTCTGACAGATACAGATTCTTTCCTGAATCCTTTAATTATCCTACATTTGGTAAATTCAGTTAGCAATTAAAGAATATCATTCCGAGCTGAAATATATGCCGTAATTATAGTTTCAAATCGAGTGATTATGATAGCCATTGACCCTATGTTCTCCTACAGGCGACACTTCGTTCTAAATCAGAAGTGTGAAGATTTGAGTAAGAAATTAATAATGTTAAATATAAAACAGCAAGTTTAAGGAATTCAACAGTGTGTTTAATATTTTTTTATTACACAAATAATAAAAAATATGAATATATATTATAAAATATTTTTCTTTCTCCCGGAAAACACCATTTTCATTTTACTATAAATAAGCTACTTATGCAAAATGTTCTTTAAAAATCTTTTTTTTTTCAGAACTACCATCTATTAACAAGAAAATTAACTAATTCTGGGTACCAATGACGCCTTTTATTTAACTTGGCTGCATTTTTTTGAAAGTGTTGTCTAGTGTCTCCTACAGACGACGCTGGGATTGAGAAGGTTAAGCTTCCATACTTGACAGTAGAAATGGCGTTTTAGGAAGCAACTCACTGTTACGCTTCCGCCAAACATAGCCATCGCCCATCACTTCCAAAAGTATTAAATTTGCTGTCGTTCCTGAATATAACTTGATTCCAGAAGTCTGGAGGCCTTGAAATATAATTTTCAGCAAATTAAATCCTTTTCTAATTGTTTCTGCAGAAACAAGTTTTTGTGTTGTAGAAGTGGTTGCAACAATTTTTTGAGCACTCACATTTGGAGTTTCGGTCACTTTTCGTAGGATCCACCTCTAGGATCAGTTATCCAGGATCTCCTTAAGTTTTCTTCCGGGAATATTTTTAACGTGTCCCAACTCTTTATGCTTTTGGATGATTTTTTGAACACGTCTGTGACTTCGCTGAACTACTTTTGCGATTTTTCTGAGAAATTTACCTTCTTCAGCCATTTTAGCGACCCCAGTTCTGTAACTTGAACTGCAGTTTCCGTTCTGGAACCCATTTTGAAGATCAAAAAATTAATATTACTACTAGAAACTTATGCATTAGAATCTAAATCCATTGTCGGTATTAAACGCAAAAATTTAATAAAGTAGTGGTAGCTAATTTATCAGGTTGTGGTTATTTTTCTGCAAAGTGAATACTTAATTTTGCGACATCAATTCGTGTCATTTAGTCAGAGAATGCAAATAATTTTCTTATTATATCAACTTCATGTTTATTTTTTGGATAAATATATTATTTAAGGAGTGGTTTATCACTCCTATTAAAAAAAGAATCTTTACATAAAACTTTTTACCAAATGTTTGTATTTTTAAAGTAAAGAAAGAGAAGTGGTTACTCAGTTTTGGGAGCCATTGTATGTACAATATTGAGTTAGTGGAAGACATAATTAAGCGATAAAAGTCATTCATTGGACATGTTTTGTCTACATAACTAGATAACGCAATCATTATCCAAATCATAATCGATTTTTGTTAAAGCAAATACAAACTAACTCTATATTCATTGATCAGAAACTGATTTTAAAAACAAAAACTCCCTGAAGTATGTGATACATATAGAATCTACAAATCAAAGCACAGACGGCAAAATTTGATTAAATGCTTAATTTAATTTATATTTCGAGTTAAATCTATTTTCTATATTTCACACACACACATTCCTACCTTTTTTTTTTTTTTTTTTTTTTTTGTAAATTGTCAATTTTATTTTTTTGGCCAATTAATTCGTTTTCTGACTGTTTTTTCCTGTAAAATGTGGCGAACATTATCAGATGAGTGTGAGATACAATTTAGTAAATTTCTAAGAAACAATTTATTTGTAGTTAATTTTCCTGTCTTTTCTGTGATATTATTGTAGATATAGTTATAAATATAGATATAGTTATTTAAAATATATAATTAAAGCTTTATATTTAGTAGTAAAATTTAATATAGTTTTATGTATTGAATTTGTTTTGCAGTGAATACCTTAAGTGTACCTTGTTACTTTGATACGAGAATTACAAAATATTTACTCCAAAGTATGGCATTATTCTTGAAACTGTCACTTTTTGTATTAATCAGATGATTTCTACACTATAAATTTGTAGAAGTTGTAAAAACTGTGGTGAAATTCGCTAAGATAGGAAGGAAACAACCTTGGGGAAAAAATATAGATAATCCAAAAAAATCTCCAAGATCCGTTTTTTCTTCAAAATAAGGTTTTGATTTGCAAACAACCCAATGAAACATCATTTATCTACCATCTTGATATGCTTTTTGTCGCGTGTTCAAAGGCAGTTATCTTCATGGCATCAGAGACAACAAGAAGAAATTTATGATTCATTTTTGTGCTTGTAAAGCGAAATAACCTTTGTAAATTTTGTAGAGGGTTAGTTGTGTATCAAGAGTTAGATAACATATGTTGCGACAATTTTACGTTCGACCTTGCTTGAAACGTCTGAAGAATTTATCTACATTTGGCAAGACAAAAAAAAAAAAAAAAAAAAATTAAAGTAAAGCATTACTTTTTTTAAGCTTTTATGATACTTCTTTAAAGTTATAATTTTTTACAAAATCCCTTCCCCTTTTATAAACGATTGTTTTTTGGGTAATATGTAGTTGGTTCATTCATTTATTTCGAGAAAACATTTGGGGGAAAAAAGGGAAGATTTTAAAAAATTTGAAAGAATTAATTGTTTACAGTCGTAACGTACGAATCTTTTTTAATAGTAAATTTAAAAAAAGTCAGACAACAGGAAATTTTAATTGAAAAAATATTTTTTCTGGATGATACGACTGTCTACCGCCTTTAAATAATGACACGTCATTTGGTAATTAAACTTAATTCCTCTTAATTTTGCAGCATATATTCAATAAGGGTATAATAACCTCTTTCAATTTGAGTAGAATCGCGCTTAAAAAAATGTATGGAATATGCGTCTGTTCCCTTTTTTTTTTCCTATCAAAGAGACTAAAGCTGTTGTTTCCTAGGAAAGTGGAGCCATTATCTGGCGGCTCCAATATTAAGGTGGATGATGTCACCAAAACATTGTCAATGTGAACGAGATGGTGTGGGTTTCCAAAAGAGGATGTCATTATTTAAAGATGTTGAAAGCGAGCGAAACGTAAATTAACTGAACGACTTGACTAGGAAGATTAATGACATCATCCATCCGCCAGACAACGGCTCCGCTTTTCTAGGAGACTATAGTTGAAGTGTGAGACTATTGTCTCGCCTTCCTCTCTCGGTCTGCCTTGTCTGGTGCGCTGTTTTCCCTTTTCCCATCTGCGCTGTGCTGGAGGGTTTTTTGTTGAGATTCATCGGAATACCTGCACTACCAAGTTGACGACTTTGGATGGGGGAGAGTGGGATCATTTTTGTGGTCAGGCAGTCGTCATCCCCTTTATACATACTTGTTACTTTTGAAAAATTACTGTCATGTGACTACTTCTTGAAAATTTCTATTTGTTGTGTATTATTCTCATATGCACTTACATTATGTTATGAATTCAAATACGCATTATTTCGTAAAATATTTTAATTAAATATAAAAAATTTAATTCCAAACAAGTTTATTCCATAATAGAAAATTATTAATATTAATTTTGTTTTTAGTATTTATATATTTTTTATTGCTGTACATCTAAATAAGAAAACCAAAGTAATTTCTTCCTATGCATTCTCGCAGATCAAGCAACAGCATTTGGAATTATGTGGCAAAAAAAAAAAAAAAAAGATCGAATTATTCGTGGGAATAACCTCTAATGTTATTATTTATCATTAAAATATTTCTTCCTGAATATGAAGGTTAAATATCAGGAGCATATTCATACAAGAGCAGCTGATAAAATCATTACTTATGACAGATTAGAACAGTAAATTTTCTCTCTAACCTCGATCTTCAAACGCTTATGGGTACTTAATCAACACCTTTTCAATCATATTATGTCATTGGTGCTGTTAATTATGAAAGTTTCCTGCTAAGTGGCTTATGTGGAGTTCTTCTGCTAAAGATAAACACTTCTAATGAATTTATGCTTCTGGAAATGAAATATCATTGACAGTGATGCGCCGTGTGCATTATTTTCTCCAGTAATCAGTAATTGACGAAACTGAATGACTCAGCTTAGTACTGCTCTCCATTGTTATTCAGAGATAATTGGATAATCGTTTCTTCGGATGTTAAATTGCTGTATATTATTCTATTGATAAGGATTCATTATGATCCAAGCTTCCTAGCATATGTTTCCGTCGCTAATAAAACGTATACATTCATTTTTAATGTGTTCTTTCAAATAAAAGCACGAAATATTACCTCCATCCCCAAATTTTCAAAGAATAAACCCGTCTATTTATCGAATTTAATTTATTTTCGCTTCAAAGATAATTTTGTCTATAATCTCTGCTACAAATCATCTTCTGATTTAAAAAGATATCTCAATTTTGGTAATACACATATTTTCAGATATTTGCACGACAATATAAAAATAAGCTTTTAATTAATATCGTACAGCATAAAAATATCGGTTTAAAAGAATGGAAGTCACGGCTTTCATGTTGATGAATTTATGAAAGTTTTTAATGAGTATTTTCAGAGAGATTTGCTTAAGATCGTGTACACCTCTCTCCGCTTAGAAAATTAAAAGTATGAATTTTATATTTCATTATATTTTTTGCTGTTTCACATTCATCGTATACAATACATTTTAAATCCTATTATAAACCATAATTTTTGTTGGGATTTTTTTAACAGAAAAATGCACAAAGCAATTCAAATGCGAATATAAGAGCATTATTTACCATCGCAATTCAGAATAACAAATTTAGCTAATTTATTTAACATATTTTAATGAAAAAAAAAGGTAATTTCTATTCATTTTGATGGATCGTAGCATCTTTTAGAGATTTATTAATATTTAAGAATGGAACGATATCTCAACAATTTTTTAATGTGTATTAATAATAATGATATTTCTTTGATCGATTTTTTTTTTTTATTCAGAATAAAAGTTCGATTTAGTTTTATTTAATGTCACAGCAGAGTGTAAAATTCTGGAATTCGCGAATCTGGATAAAAATACAGATTCCTTTTTATTATGCTAAAGTCTTATTTAAACTGATACTGAAGCATAATGATATATATATATAGAATTCCTGATTCATATTGCAATTGAGATTCTCTGTATAGAAAATGCTTCATATCCCTGATTAATTATATGAAAATTATTTTAGCATACATATTTTTATGCTGTAGCTTGAAATACATTACATTATATTATTTAATATGATCTGTGCAAATGGAAATTTAGAAGCCCTTTGATAATAAAATAAACTGACATAAATTTAAGGCGACTTTAAATTTGTTGTTTCTCAGAAGTCATATATATTCCTAACCAAATAATTTTTATTTTTTAAAATTTATTTTTTATTGCAAAGAAATTAAAAATTAGCATCAATTTCATTATCTTTTATCTTCTTTTTTAGGTGGCTAAATCCTTTATTCCTCAAAGGCAGAAAGGGCAATTTGAAATTGCCGGATATTTATGATTGTCCCGATGTTGACTCATCGGAAAAAGTTGGTGAAAAAATGCAAAAGTAAGCAATGAAAAAAAAAAATCTTAATACCAGTTATATTCATAAGGGAATGCCCAAACAAATGTGCTAATGTGTTTTGGAAACAATTTATATTTTCATAAATAATAATGATAGTAAAGGCGCAATTTTTATAAATTGTTTAAATAGTTAGTTTAATGTTTTTTTTTAATTCAAATAAACTTATTAATGCTATATATTGGTTTACTCTAAGGAAGTAAAATAGTAACGCAATCTAATTACCAAATCTAATTTTAAAAGTTTGACAAAGTTAGGAAATCTATCATCAAACTATTTATAATAAATCTGACCTTTTTTTGTTAAATCGTAACAATTGGAAATTATTAATTTAATCGCTTATTAAAGTAAAAAAAAATGTTATGTGTTACGAGTATATCTCTCAATTATAATTTTCCTTCATTAATAGTTCCCCCCCTCCTCGACTTTTGCATTTTGAAAACTGTTAAATACATCCCGTTTTATTAATTTCGGAAATGTTAAAAGTTTTGGATTCAAAATATTGATTATGTTTGCATATGTATATTTGTCGTTAGAAATATTCAATATTTTGATGGTAGACGAAATAATGGAAACACATACTGAAGAAAAGTGCAAACGAAGTTCTTATGTAAATTTTTAGTGCGATGTAGGCATATCTGTTTGCGATACATATACGAATAAGATAGGAAGTCTTCTTACTGTAAGTAGTACAGTAGTATATAAGTAATATAAATTTTTAATGATGCCAGATCTGAACGATTTTCAGAAAGACATAATTTTTGGTACTCAACTTGGAGGGCCGTCAATGTAAGAAAATATCTGAAATTGTGGGTATGTTAAGAACTGTATCAAAAATTATGGCCAAGAAAGAACAAAGCATTACTTCTAAACGTGGAAAGTGTAGTTGTCAGTTGAGGGTCTGTGAGCAATGAATCGAATTATTCGCCAAAGCGTAAATTCGTAGCTGATCAAATATCATAGGTTCGAGAAAATTCTCATTTCAAGCAAGGCAGTTTGTTCAAGCATCGCAGATTAGACTTTTATGGCTCAAATCCTTGACATTAGCGCCAAAACGAAGAACTTCAAAACTGGATCTTCGAGGATTGAAAAGATGTAATTTGGTTGGCGAGTCAATTGTCTTTCACTTGGTTTCATCACCACAGGAATAGTTAATGGTTGGCGACGTCTCGCAGAAGCATTCCATCCTGACTGCGTGATTCAAATTGTAAGGTAAATCTTTGGCATGGGGAGCTTTTGGACCATTTGTCATTCTGAAGGGTCGGGTAACAACTTTAACCTATTTAAAAGTATTCCAAGATTATGTTCTTTTAGTGGAGCAGACAATCTTCCTTGTTGGCCGTACTTCATTTCAGTCGGATAACGCTCCTGTTTATACAGAGAAGAGCATCTCAAATTGGTTTAACGAAATGAGAAGAGTTGCCTAGATGTCCTCAGTTATTAAATCTTAATGTTATTTGTACTGTCGTGTGAAAATCTAGAGCAACAAGTGAGAGGACCATTTCCTCCTCCTTTATCACTGTCAGAAATAGGAAATATTTTACGAGAGGACTGATATAATCATATGAGAGATTTATGTTCATCTGTTTCCGTAGAATTTTTTCAGTCGATAATGCTCTCAGTGGATGTAAGCCTTTTTAACAAATAAAATAATTAAGACTCCCTTAGTAAATGCAATATTTTGTTACCTCCCATGTATACACAAATATCCTTTAGAATTATTAGAGAAAATCTTTTACGTAATAAAAAATATGTGCCAGAGTGACTTGAAATTACTTTAAATATTTATACTGAATAATATATAACAATTCTGAAATCATTTCATATATTAAATTTTTTTTTAAATTTAATTAAAACACCTTTTTTTAACTGTTTAAAATGCCATTCTTCATGAACAAATTTCTTTATCCTTTTTTGTTATAAATAATGTTTTTTTCATATCCGTAAGGGATTTGAAAAATGTATTGTGATATTCGCAAAGGGCACTTAAAATTTCAGTGCTGGTGGTTTAAATAGGTTACTATTTGTTTTTAATTAGTATGATTTAAATAATCCTTAGTTTCTTTCGCTACACTTATGAAAAAATTAGGAGTTTAAATCAATGTAATTTAACAAGATGAAATGAAATTAATCGAAAACTCGATGAACATTTCTCCCAATTCAGCTAATTTTTTAAATAAGTTTGTCTCTGAATATTAGTAAAAATAGGGTTAATTAACTTTCAATTTCATTTTATAAATGTTACGTGAAATAAAAATAATTTTCAATTGTTTTTCATTCACCGTTATTTTTTTTCTGAATAAAAATAGAAAGCCAAATAAAAAAAAAAAAATAATTTCAAAAAATTAAAAAAAAAATAAAACTTTCAATTTTTTTTATTTTTTTTTTTTAAATTTTTTTTTTTTTTTATTAAAAAAAAAAAAAAAAAAAAAAAAAAATGGAATTATCTAATAGATAACTCCTCAGTAAATGAAAATATATTCTGTTTTAAATATTTCTTATAACCGAGATTAAAGCTTAAGAAAATTTTGATCAATTATTTAAATCACATTAGATTTAATTTATTTTTATTTTTGCAGAGAATGGGACAAAGAATTACGAAAACTTAAAGAAGGCAAGACGCCCAGTCTTGTTAAAGCAACTGTCAGAACGTTTGGTCCTTTTTATTGTCTAAACGGAATTTATACGCTAATTGAAGTTAGTCTACTTTTAATTATTAGAAACTTAAATGACAATAATGTTTTATTCTTCTCATGGTATTTAAATTGCTTTATTCTAGATTCTGTCATATGATAAATGGTTTATTATATTAAAGATTACAAAAATCCTTTAAAGTAACATATATATATATATTATTGGATTTAGAATTCTGCAGAGCTATCTGAAAAATGATAATAAGAAGAAATATTTTTTAGATTATAATAGGGATTATTTTTTAATAGAAAACTTTTTTTTCTATGGTTTTTAAAATATTTCTAAATATAACAAGTATGTTTATCTGTGTATATACTTGAATGGTCTGAAAAGTTTCCGAACTGACAAAGACACAAGACATTTTTTCTTTAAATTTATTTTTATTTTTTTTACATTAGTCTCCTTGTAAGGCTACACACTTCTCTCAGTGATATTCCCATCTCTTTAATCCGACCAAGTAGTACTAGGCATCTTTCTCTGCAAAATAATTGTTTACGAAGTTGATGGCTTCTTCATTTGAGGAAAATCTGTGATTTCTGAGCGCAATTTTTAGAAATCTTTCCTAAATATTGATTCAATATGTGACAAACACGTTCTTTGGACATATTCATAGCCTCTGCTATCTCTTTCACTTTAATTCGACGGTCGTCTAGCACCATTTGGTGAACTTCAGCGATGTTATCGTCAGTGGTTGTAGTTTTTGGACCTCCCGACCGTTCATCGTCTCTCAAGCTGGTAAGGCCACGTTTAATTTCAATTGCCAAATTTTCACGGTAGTAAATGATTGTGCAGAGTCCCCGTACACAGGGTCCAACTGAATATTAAATGACAGCTCATTTTTGTATTTTTTCCATTTTCCCAAAAACATTCACGTCGCCTCGCTCAAACTATTGTCAAACAGCAAAAGCGCTTCCAAAATGGCTGAAATTTTGATGAGTACCTATCAAAAGATGCGCAACCACATTTCTTAGCTTTTATTGACTTGTGCTGCCATCTTCACATTTGATCGGGAACTTTTCCGACCACCATCGTATGAATATATATATAATGTGTTTATATATGTTGTGTGTAATGATTTCGATTTCATATAATTTGATTCCAAATTTTTCCTATTCTTCGACTATCAGAGTAAAAAGTTCATTCTTATTTCCTGATACCATTCCAACTTAGCTTTTAATATATTCGATAACGCGCTATAAATATGCTCATATCTGGTTTTATCTTGCTTCCTATCTGCAATCTCCACGAGACTTTGTGCCTGCCGCTGAGATGCCTGGAAATCTTTCCATCCCAAACCACGTGATCTGAAGAAATCCTTGCATATAAATTCCAAGCGAGGTGATTTCCCTCTCTTCCACTATAGCCATGAAGATTGAACGACGTTTCTGGTGTCTGTAATATACTATGACGTTATCCTCTCTACGTTATTGCCTATCACTAAAGTAATAAAGGTTAATTTCAGCATATTCAAAATGCCTATTTTGTGTAACAACGAGCGGAGATTTATTTATAAGAACAAAACATCAATAGTTACAAATCACTAATTACAACATAAAACAAATAACCATTTAAAAAAAATCCTTCACAAAATCAGTTCTATGAATAGATTAAAAAAAAAAAACTAAATATTTTTAATATAAAAAAACAAGATCGGTTTGATGATTTGAATTAATGCAATTACAATGACCGTTAGTAACAATAACTATGGTTTAGTGGAAGGATCGTCACTAAGTCAAATGCTATGAATTATCTGAATTATTGGAATAATCATTAATTCCAGAACATCTTTCTCTTTTTAATTTTTCTAATAATTTAATTTATGAAATAATAATTTTACATTATTAAAATGATTGCAAAAACATCATCAATAACTTGTAAATTATTTTTACAACAATCATTACTTCAAAAATAATTTCATCATGACTTTTAGCAACATTTAAAAAACCCGCTTCCTTAAAATTTCGAGTGTGTCACATCTAATATAGTGCCATAAGCAACATCATCGCTTGTTTTTCCGCTGACTCGATTATTGCGAAACAAACACATATATTGACTTCAATGAACTCGAAATTTTATGTGAAGTAATAACGCGAATAACATTTGTTTCATATTTTTGAGCATCATTCGAAGGACAAATATTAGTTTCTCGAACTAAGAGTATCATGACCCTATTATTTCTTCAAACAGATGAAACAAACAATCCAGTCTCAATGTCAAAATTTCCGGACACAAAGATGTCATGTTGTTGACATAAGTTCAGAAACAGAGTGAAGGTGTCTACTGCCTCTATATCAGCTTACATATTTCAAGGTTAATTGTTTACGCTTATGATTTTTTTTTTCCTCGCTTAACTTTCACGGAAAGTATGCTTTGTGTCGAAATGGTTGACTAATTTCGGAGAAAAAAATGATTTCTATCACTAATCCGGATTATGAAGTGCATGGCTCAGTGACCATGCACCCTATTTCAGCGAAGAACTGTGATGATTTTTGCATTGTCATTCACCACATTTTGATAACTGGATTTCTCTGCAATATATTCGGTTCATAATCTTCACGGCCACCGATCTGAAATAACAATTGTTACGGAAACCAAACTTTCATATGTGCTATCAAAACAAGCTGCCGAGCATGCAGCTGTATATGCTGACCATGCAGATGTTATTTAGTAGGTTTATTACACCCTGAAAGAGTAAAATTTAAATAACAACGGGCAAAGGTTACAGTATTCGCTGATGAAAAAGTGAGTTGTCTACTTTATATGTTGAATACAAGATTACTGTTTTAGAATTTGAAGGGAATATGCTTATCATGCGTGGTATTTATGAGGTTGCTGCGTCAGGGAGCAGTTAATAAATATTGAGGTTGATGTGGAATTCTTATTAGTATATGCATCCACATAATTTCTCAAACGATTAAGAAAGATGCTAATGATTGCAAATATATATATATATATATATGTCGAGTAAAATATTTCAGTTATAAATCTTTCATCAAAAAATCCGGAAACGTTCAAAAAACCCTAAAACGAATCCTTAAATTTTTTTTAGAGAACGCATTTTGTGTTAATCTTCTATGATGTAATAATAATGTAGCTAATATCGAAGATCATAACAATACGTCTATCTTTGAGTGTATACACACACACACATATAATGCTTTAGAAATTAATTATTAAATTTAGAGGCGAAGTTCAAATTTCATTGTTGTTGTTTTTTCCACTATATCTGAGAGAGAGACGAGGTAATATACATATATGGCTGTGAAAAGTTACAGCTCCGTCATCACGATAACAACAGACAAGAGCAGAATAGCGAAGAAGCATACGCACGTTTGAGCATAAGAAGAGAAAATTTCTATTTGCAGTCGATTTTATAGGATTTTATGGAGATTTTCTCTCAGTCCCTTGGACTCACGTGATACAAGATGAAGGGATTCTGAGGGAAATTCCCTGACACCTACCAGTCTTGAGAGATTATTTCTCACAAATTTACGGCAATGTGAAAGCGGATTAAACAAATTTTACAAGCGCTTGATATAATAAATGAAATGATATTTTGGAATTGGATCAGGAAATAAAAATGAACTCTTAACTTTTGAATTATAGAATGGGAAAAAATAGGAAATTAAATTAGTTTTATGGGAGATTATTACAAACTTAAGTGGAATCATCACACACACACACACATCAATAACAAAAAATTCAAATAAATAGCAAATATTACACACAATACATTGGTGTAAATAATCTTAAATTTAATATTTAATTCTCATAAAACTATTTAAACTTTAAATTAAATTAACTGAAATTTTAAGAAAAATATATTCATAAATTACATAAGCAATTAAACAAAATACAGAAAAAAGTGGGGAAAAAAAGAAAAAGAAATCCTTTAAAAATAAACAAATTGGAAATAAAGCTGTATAATACAACATTATGGATTAGGACAGTGGAAATCTACTTTTCCATGTTTGCCCCAAAATATGAAACTTTGATGTATTAAGCTATAGACCCTACACCCTTTGTGGGAAGTATTTTTTTTATAAAGGAAGTTGTATATATGAATAACTAAATCATTGAATAATAATAAATGTTTAAATATAAGGATTATGAAGTATATAGTTCGATTATATTTCAACAGGAATGTTTCATCCATGTTCTCCAACCTATCTTCCTTGGATACTTAATCGAACATTTCTCGAGGATGAAAACATTAACGGAAGTTCGTCTATATATCTACACCGCCTGTGTATGTCTTTTGGCTGCTATGTTCGTATTCACTCATCACAAGTACTTCTTTGGTGCTCAAAGGATTGGAATGCGACTGCGTATAGCTTGTTGTACTCTTGTGTACCGAAAAGTAAGTAAAAAACTTTTACAGAGTGTTATAATGGAAGGACGTGATATTCTATGAATTTTAAGGAAAGTCTCAAATTTTTTTTGTTTTCAATTTTAGTCTTTGAAACTGAGTCAGTCAGCTTTAAGTCGTACAACAGTTGGGCAGATGGTCAATCTTCTATCCAATGATGTGAATAGATTTGATCAGGTGAGTTTCTCTCATTTGTTTTCTTAAATTACTAATATATTCTTGAAAATGTCCTTAACCCGCTCCATTGAAACAGTCATATGGATTTAAGGCAACTTAAGAATATCACCAGGATCGAACATAATCATATAATTAATGATACATATTCCATTAGAATTCACTATTCCATACTTTATTATAAAAAAAAAGCCATTTTTTTTCTACATTGGTGCTATTTTTTGGAAATATTTATATCGTGTTAAGTGTTAATACTTAGTTTACTTGTGTTTGTGTAATTAAAAAAAGTGTGGAACTTTGAAATCAGATAATTCATTAACCAAACACTAAATATTACCTTACCATGAATTTAGTGCTTCTCTCTCCTACATTTTTTTTTTAAAAATCTATTAACTTTGTTTAATTTTAACATATGTTTTATATTACGAACTATATAAACAGTATATCATGCCAAATCTTTTGACTAACTATAATTAATCTCAAAATTCTTACTGTTCATTGAAAGCTTCTTTCGATATCAACGTATCTCATTGACATTTGCACTTCAGGGCCATCTTTGATATTCAAAAGAAAGCTATGGAAATATAAACTGTATAACAATTGTATTCTTCTTCTTAAAGGTAACCTCGTATTTCGTTTGTAATGTACGAGGATATTACTTGTTTTAACAAAAATGTCCAAATGACAATGACATTAAAAGGACATATTATAGAACTTATTCAAACTAACGTTATTTATTTTTAAGTTTCATGAATATTGAAGACCTTTACATAGTTCCCCCTCCCCTTAGATAGGATATTATGTTTGTATTTCATTCATTTTTTCTTATATGACATTAACATTTTTTTTTTCCTATGTCATTTAAGCAAAGGAAAAGAAATTAGAATGTATATAAATTTTGAGATATTGTTAAGAGCAAAACATTTCTGTTCGAACGAACTTTTAATAGGAATTCTTATGGAAATGTAAAACAAAAAATGCATCATTCTAAAAAAAATACAAATAACTATATGTGCTCAATTACCATGTAATTTTCACCCAAATAATTTTCGAGTATTATTTTTTCAGGAGAAAAAAAAATATTACATAAGCACTCAACAGTAGATGATAAATAGTTGAGGGAATAACATCGAAAAATCGCACTGGATTAAAAAAAAAAAAAATAACACTGCAGGTCTCGGGAAAATAATCAGCGAAATATTTGGAATCTTTTTATCAAATAATGATGGTGATAACCTATCTGGTATTTAAATGTCAATCGCATTGGATATAAATGAAAATAAATACATACTATGTGAAAACAATCGTTGTAAAAAATAACTGTTTGAATAAAATCTCCAAGCTGTCAACTTTATCTGTATAAGAACTGAAATGAATTCCATATTGTTTAGTCACTCAAGAGGAATTTGCTCCTTAGATAAAGTTTGAATGAAAAATATAATGAATATTTTTTTTTAAATTAATTATTATTTAAGTTTTTTGTAAATGGATCATTATTAATGTGAATGTTGTCTATGTGTGTGTGTGTGTGAAATTTATATTTATCATATTACTTATTCTAAAAATTGAGATAAAAACCATCGTTTTTAAAAACAACGTTTTTATATAATGACAAAGTATATTAATTATTATACATTAAATTCAAAACAAACACGTGATAAACACATAAATTTTTTAACTATAATTTCAATTTAATCAATCATTTATTGAATGTTTTTTACTGAAAAATTTTACAACACATACAAGCCTATCCTTCTTAGTTTCATAATATTTTTGGATTACCAGATCTAACCGCGTGGGGGTGAGGTGAGGCTAATTTGAGTATAATTGACTAAGTGTAGATAAATCTACATGAATTACGCATCATACTCTTCTAGACCCAAAAACGTGGACAAAACACAAACGAACTTTGTTATTTTTTAAGGAACATGAAAACATTGCACAAAAATATGAATAAAATTTTTAAAAAAATTCTGAAATTATTTTAACAGACAAATATTTATTATATAATGACTTATTAATATTTTCATAATATTTTTCTCATACTTAAGGGATATTAGCCTATATTGCACCACATCCTTCATCAATCTATCTCATAATTAAGCAGTGAATACAATAAATTATTTTTCAGATTAAGTTATTATTAGCAATTTGCGTAAACTAAAAAATTACGAATGGAGTAAATAAAAGTTATGTATCTAATAATTTTTACTAATTCGTAATTTCTAGTCGACATGCCAATCATTTAAATTCTACTTTCTTAGTACTTCTGAAATGCTGTACATCAAATTCTAGAAAACATAATTTTTAACTTTAAAATTTATTTAAAAAGTGATATTTGTGAGCGTATTAAAAAATTCATAATATAAAATCAAAACATGCATTTGAAAGTTTGTAAGTCATTCTATTAAAAATGGGAACCAGAATTCAGAAAAAATTATTGTGATATGACATGGCGCCTAATATTGGAATCTTTCTTTCTTGCGAATGATTACTGACTAAAAGTCAGCAACCCATACTATCTCCTCTTTGTGAGTAGAAAATTTTTACGATACCTCATGTGGCGTTTGTGGAATTCCCAGAGGGGGAAAGAAATTTTTTCCTCAATCCTAAAAGCGCCGAGTGGAAGGGATATTTTGACTTATTAAAATTTTTGAAATATTAGTTAAAACTTGTCGCAAGTGTCTAAATATTGCATTGTTTGGCGAGTAAGAACGATTCCCGAAATTTCAGAGCTCTAGCTTGATGGGAAGTTGGTTAAATTATCGATCGAAAATTTGATAACACACACACACCAAGTGAAATTCAGATAAACGTTGTAAAAAATGATATGTCATAGTAAAAAGTTCTTGATAATTTCTTTTGATTTTCAATAAAATTAAGTAAACGTGGCTTGTGATTCACCTAGTCAAAATGAAAAATAAACAAATAAAATGTTAATTTCTAATTTGTCTTTAATGCTTTATCAATATCTTTATGAGTTATAAGATATTTGAAAACATAATGAAATGCTGAACATATTGTAACAATGGCATTCTTATATTAATGATCTGGGGACTCTATACAATTCGAATTATCAGAAATAAAACCTCGATCAAATCAAATGAAAGGTGATTACGCAAATTAATTGAAACAGTGTAATGAATTGATAGTGAAAAACGGATCTATAAGATATTGCGTAATTAGTTGACAGGAAGCAGGAACGAGAAAAAAATAAATTATGCGAGGAATATGCTTATGCATATTTGAATGTAATTCGATCCCTGCTGGAGCAAAGATTCGTTTTAGGTTTATAGAAGCTGGAGACAAAGCTTGATTTAACTGCACCATCTTAGATACGACAAGCTTCATATGTAATATTTACGTAACTCTTGTTAGTAAACGTTTTGAACTGATAAAAAACATTTTCCCTAATAAAATAAATAAGTGGTTTGAAAAAAAAACTTGTGACTGTTTTAATTTATGGAAATTAGAAAAATCTGTGCTTTGATTTTTAGTTAAAAATTTTAAGTTTGTTATTTAAGATGACGGAAGAATTTGGTTAATGGGGAGCCGTCACAATGTTTAATGTGTGTTATTTAAATATCATATTTTTTATTGAAGATATGAATATTAAATGTGAATGAATAGCTTACATTTTTTTTTACAATTCAATTTGAATCTCATACTGCTAAAAATATTTTTAACCAAATATATTCAAATTATCTTAAAATTTAATTTTCAGAAATTTTAAAATCATGCTTTATTAAACTAAATATTTCAAAGCATGCAATTTTTTTCATTGCATATTTATCGAAAATTTAAACCATAGAAATAAAAAAAATTCATTATAATAATTTATAATGATCCTTAGCCATATATGTAATTTAAAATCCGATCTACTATTAAAATGAATAAATTTGTCCTAATTACAATGTGAAATTATTTTTTATTAATTTTGTGACGGTATCCTATTATCTATCTCGTCTGTCATCTTAATTGTTATTCCAAGTACAAGATCTAAAGTTCAAACTAACAAAGTAATTTAAGTAGACAATTATATCCAAAATAGGTTTTATTGATTCTCTAACAAGGGGGATGGTCTCAAACAGTTTCAAGTGCCTTGCCGTTGATATGAACTACTTCTATAATAATAGCAATGGATGCTTACCGGAATGAGATGCAAGTAATTCCTCTATATAAAAAATCAGACAGTGTCGGGTCCCAGTCTGAACAAATCCAACTATATACGCCAGAAAACTTCCTTGCACATCGCAATAACACCTTTTTTCTATTGCCTTAACCTTAATTATTTTAAATAATAATAATAACTTAATTCTCTCTCGTTTTTGTACGATATGATAATATCTATTCACTCCATTTCTAAAATGTACTTAATTTGCATTATCGCATTTCTTTCGACTGGAAAATGAAGCTCTAAATTTAAATATAAAATCCGAAAGATACCCCAGATTTTAGTCAGAGGGGATATTTGCGGTAAAAGAAACAGCCTTAGTTACTATTTTAGAATTTCCAATACAAAATTCTTTTTAAAAATACAAAAATTCATTTAAAATTTCCCCCTCTCAAACAGAAATAAATTCTGAAGTTATAATTGATGTGGTAATTAATACATGCTTAATATTAAGAAGAAGAAAAAAAAAATTTGGAATCTCCCCTTCCATTTTGGTCCGAAACTTCATGAACATGTGAGATAAACAAGTATTTTTGTTATTTTAGTCTGTCGTGTACCTTCCATATTTGATTGCTGGACCTATACAAACAATTATTATTATTGCCGTTCTCTGGATGCACATTGGATATGCTAGTCTTGCTGGAGTATCTGTTCTCTTGTTGTACATACCTTTTCAAGGATTGATGGGAAGACTGTTTTCAAAACTCAGGTAATATTGCTGAAAAAAAAATTAGCTTTGTATTTGTCTATGATTGTGTAATGCAGCGCTAACCATTGTTTTTATTTTGAGATATTGTACTTCCAATCAGTGGTGAAAAACGAAGAAAAAATTCTTTTATAGATGAAATCTGATCATACATTCTTTGTGCCTTTTTCGTTTTTTGTTAAAGTTTAGGATTAATTTTTTGAAAATAATAGAAACATAGAAATTTGAATGACGAATCTATTGAAAAATCTTTAAAGATTGAATTCTGTAACAAGTTTCAGATTTGGGACCCTGTTATTAAAATAAACATTAAATATTTTTAGGAACTTAACCGTAATAATAAAATCAGTTGTAATTTATTACATTGAACCTGAGAGAATAACTCTGTTACTTTAATAATTGTATTCAATACAAACAAATTATTTTACTGTTGTTAACGCATCACTCAAATATTGTGGTTTCTTTCAACAGATTGAAAACTGCCGCCTTGACAGATGAACGAATTCGGTTGATGAATGAGATTATTGGTGGAATGAGAGTGATTAAAATGTACGGATGGGAATTCCCATTTGCTAACCTTGTCGATTCTATACGTAGGTAAGTTTAATACTTTTTCATTAAGTTCGTTGGATTAAATCTCGTTTGTGATTTCGTTGATAAAAATACGGTGATAGAATTGAAAAAATGTAGACAATGTAAGAAATGCAACTTTTTATTATTTTTATTGCGTTAAACTGGAGAAAAAGCGTTCTGTTGATTTTCAGGCTGCTGAAGATCAGTCTAGTAACAAATCACTCTTTGTATCTTTCACTGTGGCACGCTATATCTTGTTGATTAATCATAAGACTATTTATTTTGAACTGTTGAAAGTCTATATGCAAATATTCAAGCAGTTTGTCAATCATTTAACTCTTGATAAATTACCTTAGTAAATATTATCTAAAACATCGCACTACAAATACTCGCATGTGAGAAGTTAAATTATCGTAGCTGGAAAAAAAACTGTGAGAAATTATATTTATATAATATAAACTAATGCTTTTAAGATTCTTCGCCATACATACTACTTGTTGATATCTTTCATTGAAGAGACTGGAGGAGAGGTACTCATTAAAAACAACGAGAGTACAATAATAGAATCAGAATAATTGAATTTCTCAAAAGCTTTTCGTCAAAAATTCAAGTCCGTAATGTCAACCATCTGAATTAAATGTATTTTAGAATTTATAAAAGCATGGCAAATGATACTAAAAAAGAATACCTTCATTGTTGAATATGTGCGTGTAAAAGTATGGTTTCAAAAGTATTATCTTATGGTCTTAACTCTTTATTAGCCGATTTTCACGTTCTTGTTGCACAGAAAAGCTTTGTGTATCTTCTTTGTAGTTATATTATTCACTTTTGGGCATGGTCCTCATCTCTTTCCACGCACTTGCACCAACGCGTAACGATTCTTCGCCTCGGACAAACCTGCCGGAGAATAATTCCTATGGTTGTTTTCGACACTAGGTTTGAATACATTTCTTTCCGTCGTCATAATGTAAGTAAT
Source organism: Nephila pilipes (assembly GCA_019974015.1). Lineage (NCBI taxonomy): Eukaryota > Metazoa > Arthropoda > Arachnida > Araneae > Nephilidae > Nephila > Nephila pilipes. The sequence continues at coordinate 147,804 of BMAW01017729.1, read as the reverse complement.
ATCCCTCAAGGCACTCGTTAACCTTTGGAAAGAGGTGTAAATCGCAAGGCGCAAGGATGGGTACAATGATTCCTCGCTCTGTTTGAACTTCCATCTCCATGTGAGTCGAAATCATCAACGATTCCAGAGAACAATGGATACATCTGTAATAAATAGCAGACACATGTATCTTTCATGTTCGACAAGAATTCTATAAACCATGGTAAAAAATAAAAGAATTAACGCCCATGGAGACATTACAATTCTACATTAAAATTTTAATAGGCAATTGTTACGTAGTACTAACGTGAGAATCGCTCTGCAATAGCTTACAAAAGAGATTAATTATCAAATTTTCGGTTGAAGTCTAAAAAAAGTGGGCCGTGTATGTAAAATCTTCCGAGGTCCCAAGTCCTCCCTTTCACTTGGTGTGGAAGTTCTGAGAAGGGGTGCCGGTTCAGCTGTCGTCTTCGTCACTTGACCGAGCCTCAAATTAGAGGTCTGTCGCCAATAACCCTCGTGTTACTTGTTTAAAAAAAAAAAGTCAAATCTAGAAGCTTTTCTTCGAAGGTCTTGGGTCTCAAAAGTGAAGAATTGTTTTCCTTGAATTATTTCCATCCAGTAAAATTCTGCGTTCAAAATCTCAATAGAGCTTGACGGGTCTTTGAATTTAGTTGAATTTCGTCTTGATATTGTTCATAAATAGCTTAACAGCCATAATCCTTTAAAATTTCAAATGTTTGCTGAATCGAGTTAATTTGATAATGTCAGAAATTTGTACGTCTTGAACGATAATTTAAAGAGAGTTGCTTCTAAGGTAACGTTACTAAAAAATCGATCAAAACTAGCAATAACTGGATATTCTGTCTTTGAATGAGCTAGGCCATAAAACTTCATATCATTGTATAACATCATATTTCATTTGTAGGAAAGAAGTTTCGAAAATCCGAAGAACATCCATCTTGAGAGGTCTTAACCTAGCAGTTTTCTTCATTTCATCCAAGTTGATTCTTCTCGTCGCTTTTGTCGTCTTTGTGTTAGGAGTGAAGGGCGATCTGACCCCTGAAAAAGTCTTTGTGTGCATGTCTCTTTTCAACAATCTTCGACTGGCCATGACGCTGTTTTTCCCTTATGCCATAGCCCAAGGAGCGGAATCCATTATATCACTCAAGCGGATTCAGGTGAACCTTGTTTTTCTTAAAACGTCAAAGAACGTCTTTTTTTTTTTTTTTTTTTTAAAGATATGTTCAGTATTTAATCAATTTTTGTTGGGTGTTAGGTTTTCATTTTTGATATCAGTTTGCTAACACTTTTATTGAATGTATTCATAAAAATAGATATTTTAAAAAAATATTACTTAATCTTCTACGACAATTAATGTTGTTGCAAATTATTAAATTCGTCAATGAATTTTGTGCCATTATAGTAATGGTTATTACTTTCAAATGTCGCCACATTTTTCTTCTAAGGATTTGTATGTTTTTTTTTTTTTTTTTTTTTTTTTTTTTTGTTTTTTGGGGTTATATATATTTCCCGAGAAGTTGAGCATAAATATTGAACAAAAATATAAAATATTTCTGAATTAAAATTTATTCAAAAACCCTTTTGCAATTTTTAAACTGCTCTAACTGAGGACAGAAAATCAAGCATATATTTTCTCTTAAAATTAAAAGGTTTTTGTCCTTTTAATGATTTTTTCTGCTCTACAGGAAATATTTATACAAAAAAATTCCTCTTAATTATACTTAATATGAGAAGAAATCGTTTCATAAATGAAACTGATTGTATGATGGATATAATAAAGAATATATGAAATTGTGTATCTGCCCGAAAAACTATAGATGCATAAATAAAACTTTAATAATTTTTAAGTAATGTTATGTACGAAATGATCAGTTTATGAATTGAACTTATGTTAATTTTCTTGCCAATTCAAAGAAATCATGAAATTGTTATCTAATACTCTATTTTAAACTACAATTTATTTTAACTAATTATATTAATTTTGTAAGCTTTCAAAATAAATGATTTTTTTTTTTTTTTTTTTGTGTAGAAATTCTTACTATTAGAAGAACAGCAAGAAACTTCACATCTAGACGTTTCAAATCTTAGACCTAAACTCAGCCAGTGCGGCATTTGGATGCAGAAAGTAGTTGCCTCGTGGAATAAAGTAAATATGTTACTGCATGCGTAACTTATGCAATCTTTTATTTTTCGCGTATTCTAGAATGCTGCACTAATATTTGTATGTTTATTCACGTATTTAATTAAAAAAAATCTCTTATTTTTAAGGAGGGTGATTCAACTCTTCGAAATGTCACTCTCTCTGTGAAGCCTGGAGAACTGTTAGCTATCGTCGGACCTGTTGGATGTGGAAAGGTTAATGAATTGATTAAATTTCATTTATTTTGAGTATTTGTAGCTAATATATCTTTGTAGTTCTTAATTGTTAGTTATTTTTGGATATGCTACAGTTTTCGTTACGCTCTATAACCGAATTTATCGTTATTATTATATCTTTCTAGTTATGAACTATTAGCAAATATTGGATTTCATAGATCTGATGCATATACAAAAAGTTAGGAAAATCGTTTGTATTTTCATTATTTTCATAAACGAATTTATAGCTAATTTTTATATCTGTGAAACTTTTTAACTGTTAACAATTTTGGTCTTGTTAGATAGGGAAAAGTGAGAGACGATTCCCAAATCAAATAACCTCGAAGTTATTTGAAAGGAAATACCCGATAGAACCGTTAGAAAAATATAAAACAATGCTTAAATATTTATTACATTTTATATATAAATGAATGCATAATTCATACATCAATTTCATTTTATTGAACTGAAAGGCTGTTAGACATTTAAACAGAATTTTACTGAAAATTTCACACGTATTAAAAATGTTAAGGTACGAGTATATATTCCCTATAGAAATTTATATCGTCTGCTTAGTCAAAGTTTGTTTAAGAATTGAAAGATGTGATATGGATAACACCATTCTTTAACACCGTTGTTTTGAAACATTTGCGTAAAAGAAATACAGCTGTTGCAATAAATCTCCTGAAATGAAACATTATTCTTAAAATAACTCATACTGCTCAGAGAGTTTCTTCAAAAATATTTGCTTTATTGCACGCAACTACGATGAAGGATAAAATAAAGAAAATGAATAGGTTTATATTAACTAAAAGGTCGTTTAAAATTGTAATATTATTGACATTATAATACTTGACGCGTCAAAAGTAAAATTAAAATTAATATATTTGCACAAAAGTGTTCAATAAAACGCTTGATTACGACAAAAAAAATTAAATTTTTTCGTCGACGGTTTTTTAAAATGTAATTTTTATCAAAATGTCAATTATGCTAAAAAAAGTATTTTACTCATTCTTTTTCATAGAACAGGAATGATATATAAATTTTGAGCAATAACTATATTAATTGAATAGGATGACAAGGTATTCAGTTTTTTTATTTTTTATTTTTTAAACCTTCTGATTTTTGTATTCTTTTCCCTAGACATCTCTTCTAATGTCAATTCTCGGAGAACTTCCTATCATGTCTGGTGAAGTGAAAGTACGCGGTAAAGTGGCGTACGCCTCTCAAGAACCTTGGGTATTCGGAGGAAGCGTTAAACAAAACGTAATTTTTGGAAGCAATTTCGATGAAAACAAATACAAAACTGTTCTCAATGTATGCGCTTTGGATAAAGTAAGTGATTTCACTCATAGATTTTATTGAAAAATTCACACACACACACACACACACACACACACGCACACACACGCACACACACACACACACACGCACGCATATATATTGATTGAGAAAAGAGGTGTCGTCAAATGTGTTATGCATTATATAATATAGAGAAAATCAAGATATATATTTAAAATAATGTAGAAACTTAAAAGCAATTTTTTGAAAGTACAGGAAAAATAATCTGAAATTATTATTAAATCTTAAAAATGAACTATTAAAAAATACAAGAAGGAAACTAAAAAAAAAAAAAAATCACTGACTAGAAGGATATGTGTAGCAAAAAAGCAAGAGATACTTAAAAAAATCCTTCAAAAATGTACAAAATGTAAATGAAGCTATGTAATAATCTGCCACTGGATTAGGAAAGTGGTACTCTGCTTAAGCATGTTCTAATGATCAAACTTCCGCAATCCATAATAGCTGTATAAAACAAAAAAGCATTGCCAAAAATAACTGAGAAAGCACCAAATGGAAAAACAAAAGAAAAGTATTTAAAAAAATATAATTTAAATTTATGTTCAAAGAAAACTAAAACACATCAAAAATAACTAGCTCTAATGCAAAAAATATAATTATTGATAAGAAATAAATCAAGAATAAAACTCACACATCTTAAACAACATTAATGTCTATTTTAGTCCAAGATTTAAAAGCTTGCCACCTTATAAAAAGAATAAAATCATTTAACAAAACTATTCCATCCTCTATGAATTAGATAAGAATCGAGAAGGAAAAAAATGTCAAAAATACAGTTAGAAATAAGATTTTAACGTGTTTATATAAAAAGATTTAATATAATTTTTTTTGTATAATAAAGCCAAATAGAATTTGAATATAGAAAATAACAAAAGAAGAAAACTATTCCATTTTTTTATAATTTTAAAAATTAATCCTTTTTTTATATTTGTATTTTAAATTTTTTTTTAAAAAAAAACAATTGGTAAATAGCTTCAACTTGAGTATGAAAGAATTTATTTAAATTACTTTGAATACTCAAACGAACATTAACTAATTTAATATTACGTAGAATATAATTAAATCATAATATATTTTTAAAAATATTTGAGCTTATATTTCTAGCAAAGAAAGCTGCTCAAAAAAATACATATCCTTCTTGTCAAATATACTACTAATACTCCTGTAATCTATCTGTAAGTTAATATTTAAATAATTCATAAGAATTGTTATAGTTTGAATCAGATTTAAAAAAGAAGGTAAAATGATAAATCTGGTGTGAAATATGGGTTAAATTTACTTTGGAAAAATTATAAGGTCATTGGTTCTTTCCGTTAAACATATGTAAGAAATGGTTTTGTAGAAAAAGAAATACTTCATATGTTTTGAGGACCTCTAAGAAGAAAAAAAAAAAAAAAAAAACCTCAATTGCTTTACATTTAGGGTTAATTTGACTCGATTTTTCGTTATTTTTGTCAAAATATAAATATTGAGATTTTTTCGTCGTATCTTTAAGCTATGTTAAACTTATATCCATTAGTAACTTATATCCATAATACTTAGTTTCTGACATAAGTTTTATTTCATTTTATCTTGAGTTTTGTGAGAAATAAAAAAAAAAAAGCTTTTTAAGCGCAGTCGCTACTTTGCAACAAATTCTGGTAAATAACATGCTAATTATGAATTGAAATTCATGAGATATTGCCCGATTTTTAACTAATTTAAACAATTTCCAGTATCTGAGGGATCCAGACACACTAAGATGGATCCTTAGAATTAAAGTTTGTTTTAAATAATTTAGTTCTATTATTTCTCGTATTAGAACTAATTACTACTTTATTTATTTAATCTCAATTAATTTACGAACTCTCAGTTTGAGGGGTATTCCTCAAGTCAGCTTCATTTGAAACGGAATAAAACAACTTAACAGAATTGGGGGGGGGGGGGAGATTCAAGTTTCTTTTAAGAACTTTTCGATGTTAAAAAAATTATTCGATATGTATAAGTTCAACAGAATTCCAAGCTCGCGTCGGTTACAATAGTGATGGTGATATTCTCAGTAATGCAAAATCACGGCTTCAATCTCTTTTGCTAACACGTTAATATTTCCTCCTGTTTGCCTCTAAGAACGTCGTTATATAGAAAGTTAGAAAATACATTTCATTTCACTTCTTAGCATGTTTGGATGAACTATTTCGAAAACTGAACACAGACTCAGCGGTAGAAATGGAATCGATAGAAGAGAATAAAAAATCAATTCTAAACGAATCAATTGGTTACGAGTGAACCTGACAAAATTACGTCTTTGCAATGTCAAGTTACGTTGGAAATTAATATAGTTCTTTTATGCTGAAAAAATATCCAATAATGGTGGTGTAAAAAGTGAATAAAATGAGCGATAAAAAAAATTATGAGTTGAATCTGCCAACGACAACAAATCCACCAGATAACTAAAGAGGTTGCCCTTCGTTCTTCTACAGAATAAAAGTTTTAATTCGGGAAATATCCCGATGGCACAAAATAGAATAACTCAGTTAATTTTAAGAAATATTTAGGCCTAGCCCACATTTTTACGTTATTTTGTCTATGTGTAATTTTTGTTTCTCATTACTAAACTGCGAACACTAAGTTACATATTTATTTTTCGATGAAACTCTGAGCCACCATCTGCCGTGACGATTGAACGGAAGGTATATTTTTAAGAGGGAAAGAGGAATGCATAATTATCATAAAATAGAAGGGGTGGGGATTATTCTGGAAAGAGTATGTATTGGGATTTTTTTGTTGGATTCCCTTCATAAGTAGTTATTCTATAATTATTTTGGATACCCTTCTTTAAAACTTGTCTATGACTTAAACTTACCAGACTTATCAATATAATTATTAATTTATAATTTTTCAAGGATATTGAACTTTTTCCTTATGGAGATCAGACTGCTGTCGGAGAAAGGGGTGTGAGTTTGAGCGGAGGACAAAAAGCCCGTGTCAACCTAGCTAGGTATGTTTTATATTCCTTACCAATATGATCTTTCTCAAATGGCAATTTTATACTATTGTTTCATTCAATCCATTATTTGTTTCTTTGTTTTCAGAGCTATGTATTTTGATGCCGATATTTTCCTTTTGGATGATCCCTTAAGCGCAGTAGATGCTTCCGTTTCAAAACATCTTTTTGAAAAGTATGATACTTCTAAACTTTATCCATGCAATTTTTTATCTAGTACTTAAATAAGATGTTATCTTATGATTTCTTCTATATTTGAAGCTATATTTTTATGAGGAAGTAATTTTCAAATTGTTTTATTTTATAATTTATGGAGTCAAGAATGATATGTTATTAAGATTTTTGATCATAGCTTCCAAATTCATTGAAAGGAAATATACTTCGGTAAATTATACATTTGCAACATCCCTCTCCTACAAATCGAAACAATCACCGACAGAAGGGGGGAAAAACCGCTTTATTAACTGAGATTGACAAGGAATTTCTTTCTGACTTGGTAGCTTAAGGAGTAGCATAAGGCATATGTTCGAACCCACAAAGAAACAAAACAAACCTTCAAGAAACAAAAAATTATAAACGAAATTATCGTAATTTCAATAGTTCTCAAATTATCTGAGTACACTACCATTGAAAATCCTAACACAGCATCACCACAAGCACCCTTATCTCTCCCAACCAATAGGAAACCTGAGCAGCTAGCCACCTGATTGGTCGCTTCATTTACCCTGTTCTCCCATACCCCTCTGCACTGTAATTCCTAAATTCAACACTATTCCTATTTCTCCTTTAATTTTTTAATAATTTAAATTTAATGTATTCAACTAACTTCACAATAGTACTTATTATTATTTATTAGAATTTAAATTTATTATTATTATTATTATTATTTTTTTTTTTTTTAAAAAAAAAAATGGGCAAGTAAACTTTTACCAGGTTAAACTCATACCGGAGATAAAGGAACTTCGGACTAGGTTCTCTTTTCATGTTTCATTACGAACCCACAAACGCCCATTTTAAATCCCCTCCAACATAATTCAGTAATAACAGCGGTCCGCCTAAGTTGTAACCCAGAATTCAAACACAATATATCCTGTCGGAAAACTGCCTCATCATGTGTCTTAATTATAATACTCTCTACTCATAAAATAATCTACCAGTGATATGAACGGCTACGGCGCATAGGTCTAATAGACCCACAGCCTCAAGTAGAGACTGTTAATATAGTCAACGGTAAAATATTCCGAGTGACTTTCAGTACAACAGAGGCTGTATATCGATTGCAGTGATGCCTTCTTTTAAAGTATATAAACTTTTTGAGCTATATAAATACTTTAATCCCCAAGAAGTGAGTGCAGTAGCCATGTCCCGTAAGTCAGAACGGGACAGGATTAAAAAAAAAGTCATCTAATAACTGACTCGTCAAGGAATTCCTTTCAGATTCATTCGGTTGTCTGTGTTGCAAGATCAAGCGCATGTATGCGGATCTGTAGATGATCAGTTCAAATTCGTTCCTAGCCCAACAAAATCTGTCGGCCTCTTCCAGTGTGGTGACACCAGCCTCCGCTGGAAATTCTTTGATAATGTTATTGATGTATTTGAGATGTATTTGTTTCATTAAATTCAGAACATAAGATTCTGGGCTCATTTTTTGTATTGAAAAATTGATATTCAATCCGTTTGTTGTGTAGAGCTGTCATAAATAAAAAGAAGAAAACGCAGCAACATTGATTGTTTGATTAATCTGAACTGACGTCACACTACACTGGACTATTGACGATGGTTCTTGTAATTTCAAAATTTCCTTCTACTTTTCTTCCCTGTACTGGTACCTCCTCCTCCTAGCTTCCACTTCATACTTTGGTTGGACTTCATGGCCGAATTGCATTTAACTGCAGGAACTTCATTAATCCACCCGACGGTTATTTAGAGAAATGAAAATTCGAGCGAGGGATTTTTCCAACTTGAATATCGTTAACTACGAAATTAGCAACAATGATCGCTGGGCAAACTTGGCTATTTTATTACGAAAAAAAAAAGCGCTTTTGCTGATTATATAGAAATTAACTTTGTGTCCAAAAAAGTTTGTAATTAAGTAGTATCATTATTCAGGTTGCGATATAAAGCGTGATCCTTTTTAAATATTTTGAAAGTGTTTAGTCATTTTAATTTATATGATGTATACTGTATTTCTATATCATGTGGCAAAGATATAATGTTGATGTGTTTAAAAATGCTTGCTTCAGATCGTGTTGCATTGAGCTTTTTGGCCTATCATTTAATTTTCGAAAAATTTATCGTTTATGCCAATCGCTACTTAACGGAATCCCCCCCCCCCCTATCGAATGCTTATTGTACCTAATTTTATTCGGCTTCGGAAAACATAGTGGTACTCGTTTACTTCTTTTGTCTCTCATCTGCTACATGTTACAATGAAAATAAATGTATCTAAATAACTCTTATTTATTTTTGTTAAATATTATTTGAATTCATATAATGATGTAATGTTAAAAATGTATTAGTGAAACGATTTACTCATTTACTTCATTTTACGTGTTAAATGTTTCAAATCCTTTCGAAAAAACAATTGCTATCATATTACATTATACATTGACCAGTTATTATTTAAAATATCATGATTTTTCTTTATTTACCGATTATAGATGTATAAATGGATATCTGAAAGATAAAGTAAGAATCCTAGCCACACATCAAATACAATTTTTGAAAGGGGCATCACAGATTCTTGTTTTGAAAGAGGTGAGAGAACTACTGAATATTTATGTGTGATGTATTAAATATGTATAGTCTGTCAAGAGTTTTAATTTTATTAATAATAAGTGACATCTAATTTTCAAGAAAATCTACATAATTATAAAATATAATATCTGATTTTGAAACCGTTTTGCATTCTGTTGTCAGTTATAATAAACAAATCAAGTTTGACATTAGGGCGCAATGTAAAACATTCGAACAAATACGTTTATCTTCTTTCTATGAAATTAAACCGCAAAGTTTTATGCGTTTGTAAATTAAATTAATATTTATTCTTATTGAGAAAAGAAAATTACAACAACCATATGAAGTTCATATTTAATATATAAATTCAATATTTCGGAAATATTAATTTCCTATATTAGCCATTAACCAAAAAATGTCGTATCTGACCAATTTTCAAAACTTTATCATGAAAGTTTTTGTGTTAATGTTTGATACCTGTTTTTGCCAGTAATGAACTTAATTTTCAAAAAATGTCACATGATAAATTTTTTTTATCGGATTGAAATAAAAAAAAGCACATAACAATTAAATATTTTATCTACTCATCGATTAATGACATATTTCAGATTACATATAAATCTGTAATCAGGATTCAAGAAATGATTAAAAATGAATAAAATTGTTTTAAAGACAGTTGTGAGGCAGCCATTTTTGCCTCAAAATCTTCGAACTACTGCTTTTTAATTTTGCATCTTTCTTGGAATCTTTTGAGGTCAAATGATTTTAATATTGATTTACCATTATTAGCTAACATAAGGGCTTTTGTAATAAATCACTTAATATAATAAATTAATATATAACAATTAATTAATATTAATTAAATTAAAACAAAACTATTTAATGTGTTGTGATTTCATTTGGTGACGAAATATGTTCTTTGCAACGCAAATAAACAATGGACATTTTTATTCATCCCGAAAACAATGATTTTAACAAAAACATTTTATTAAAAAAAACGATACACGAATTTCCTCATTCTCATTACAACTGGTATGTCTTTATAGAAACTTAAAGAAACGGGTATTGCATATGTATAGCGTATTTATACAAAAGGAAAAACTTGGTTTTTACTTATTTCTTTGTTCATTTTTCTATCAGGGTCGCTGTCTTGCTCTGGGTACATTTGACCAATTGACAGAATCCGGAGTAGATTTGGGATCAATGATGGAAGATTATGAGCACGAACGTCGCCAACGTCTTTGCTCCATGAATTCCAATGCCAGTAACATTTCTCTGAGTGAAGAAATATCCGATGGAGCCACTGCTCTTCCGATGTATGAATCTACACTATCTGTCGCCTCTTCCGTTTCGACTGGTTATGACGATGTATGTAAATAAAAAAAATTCACGACCAGCATTGACCAAACAAATGCCAATCGTTGTCTGACAACTGTTTGTTCTTTTGCAGATCGAAGGAGAAAGGATTAATGAAAAGGCCCCTAAAGGAACAGAGGAAATAAAAACTTCTGGAGCTGTTAAGCTAAAAATATATATTGAATATATAAAATCGGGAGCTGGTCCATTTCTTCGAATTATTCTTCTTTTTTCATACATTTCTACCCAAGTTCTCTTCAATGGCAGCGACTTCTGGCTCACCGCATGGTACGGAGTTAATTAACTTTTGTGTATTTTACATCTGTAAAAATAAGATTGTTATGTTCCTGTTGAGATTGAAATGGGTGAGGAGCAGGTCTAAACCGGAAAGACTAATTACGTTACTAAAACTATGGTTTCCTTGGAAAGAGGTGCCGTTTTCTGACGGCCGCAATATTGCGGTTAGTAACGACAATAACGTAGGCTATGAAACCACGTCACTGGTTTGCATACATAACATTAAGATGACGTCATCCATCGTTAAATTGTGGATGCTGGAACCGATTTCTAAAACAAAAAACCGTATAATTTTTAAGATTCTCTTAGTGACATGATAAAATAACATTGGTAAAAATACTATTCAAAAACGAACTTTTTTGACTGAACTTTCTTTCATAAGGAAAAAAAAAAACATATTTGTTTATTTAACCTTCGTACAATTTTGAAAAAAAAAATACGTTTTTACCTGTATGGATCGATTAGAGCTGGTTTCTTTCTTTCTTTTTTTTTTTTTCCGAGTCATAACTATTTTTATATAGTTTTATTTAATTTTTATTTGTTCATTAAAATAGACTGCATTTTTTTTTTAAAAAAAAAAAAAATCTTGCAACTTTCCCCTTTCACGAATTTTTTTTTCTTTCCTACCCCTCTAACTGTCTTATTTCTTGTTTGGAAAAAGTGGTTTAAAGTATCGAAAAACATACAAATTAATAGAGTTTTTTAAATTACAGATATATTATGCTTTATTTCAATTTTTCTTGATATATTAATTATGATTACGAGTCTCTATATACATTTACATGTTCTTGGGAAAGAAGAGATATCCATGAAATACATCTTGCTTACGTTTTTCCATCGTTATTTGAATCGCTTTCTTAACATTTTCGTCTTTTAGGTGCTCTGATATATACGAAGTGATACCATAGCGATTAATTAGTGAAACCATAGTATTTTATATACAACAACTATTAAATTTTAAAATTTTATAATATTTTATAAAAACTTTAACTTTCAAAGCTATTGCAATGTATCTCATTTTATACTATCAGTAATAACTCATTAACTTCTGGGCAAGTGAAAAACCAAAGTTCAGTTCACCATTCATTTTAAGTCATTTCAGAGGAGATAGAAGCCCGTGAGGGTTAAGTTCCCCGAAATAATAGTTGTCGCTACTCTGATATATTTTTTGGCTTTACACCTGCCACAATTGCCATTTTTTCTCTATTGTTACTGGGATGTTTTTTCCATCACAATATTGTTGTGAGGTTTAGTGAGCTGCTGTCTAAGTTCATTTAGAAAACGTCTCATTTGTGTAATTTATTTTGACTGTAAGATTTTAACATGCATAAAAACAACAAGCGCATTTTTTAGAGCCAGCTGAATTATAGCCGGCTATTATAAACACGCAGATCATCCTTTAGTTTCCCCTATGTATATATATATATATATATATGCGGCAGCTAGTTTATCGCTAGTACCTACTTCACCTTTAGTTTTATTATAGTATCTGGTTTCTATTCTTCGTATCTAATACTTTATTCACAGGATGCATAGTTGAAAGGTGGATTACCGTTTTATTTATTGTTTCGGTCCTTATAAAATTGGAGTCTCAGCCGGTTGAAAGCCAAATATTAAAGAAAATATTTTTCTATCGAGGGACATTTGTCGAGCATTATTTGAAATAAAAACCATCCAATAATACTAAATTTATTTTTTATGTATTTCTATGCATATGATTTCAATGCCTTCATATTGATTGTTTAGTGTAGTAACGTAAAGAAATTTAAATGTTATAAACCTTTTTTTTTAATGCTCTAAAATAAGAGATAGCTTTTAAAATGTTGTTCGAGGCAATAGTTTAGTATCATGAATTATTTTAAATATACATAAGCAATACATGTGCAGTTTATTTTTCATAAGTTCCATTCTCCTTAATAATATATTTAAAAATCATATTCCTCTTATAATTTGATTTTTGTTAAACCAGTTTATCTCTAATTTTAGGACTAATGAAGTACAAAAGAAGTACAACGTCAAAGATTGTTGGTCTAACGCGACTAAAGCCAGTCTCAATGAATCTAGTCTGTATAATAACACTTACGGACTCTTTGATCGAGAGTTTTTCTTTATGAACTATGGCAACGTTACTGAAGATTGCTTCCAGTTGACTAATAATTACCGGGTAGATGAAGACGATGCTACAAGGATTGTGAATACGCCTTTTAATCTTTCGGTGTATGCAGGCCTCGTGTTTATTGTATTCTTGTTATCTTTGTTACGAACGACAACCTTCTTCCAAATGTGCATGAAAGCATCGAGGACGCTTCACAATAAAATGTTTCGATGCGTTCTTCGATCGCCTGTCTCTTTTTTTGACAGCAATCCAGTGGGTAAGTTGTTATCGTACGAATTTGTATCTTATTCAGTTTCCATTAATGTCTTAATGAAATTTCCACTTAATAGTTTTTAACGAAATACAGTTAGTAAAAAAATCGCAGTTTTATTTTGTTAAAATAAAAATGAAATTAATTAATTTTATTATTTGGGAAAAAAAAAAAAAAAATGCCGACCAAAATAAGGTCCCCCCCCCCCCCATTAAGCAAGAAATGTGTGTGAAGCTTAATCAAACATTTTCAAATTAATCTACTTGAGTATTTGAAAAGAAAAATTGATAAAATATTTATACTTCTTATCAGTAACAGGATGTTTAAAGACTCAATGGATTACTATATTGAGAAAGCAATAATAAAAATTTGGAACAAAGAAAATATATTTAACTTAATTTTTCATAAAGTAATTATTTTTTTTAATTTTCCCTTTTTTCATAGTATGACATTTGCAAGCAAACTTTAATTACATGGATGTGTATATATATATTAATTAATTAATTATAACTTTGTTCATTCCCCTCTTTTACCATTTTACTCATATAATAATGAAAAACCTTATTGTTATATTAGCTAAAAGAAACTTAACAGTACTTTTAATTTTATCGAATTTTTATTCTCATGTACGCTCTGAAATGTATATGTATTTATATAAAATTTCTCATCATTATGTAACATTATACTGACTACCAGTCAATGAAAAATTAATCATAATTTCTTTAAAAAAAATTTAATGAAATAAAAGTAATGCAAAATTTAATATTCTAACGACATAATTGTATTAGTATGAAACTTAATACTATCATATATGAAACAAAGCTTTTTTTTTTATCGTTGATTTTACAAATATCTTTATTGAGATCATATTTATATTCATTTATATGTTCCTTTAAATCAAATCCCCCCCTATTGAAATCCCTTCTATTAATTGTTATTCAGATAATATTTTGATTTTTAAAATTTGTTTACGAAATATGCTCATGTTTCCCTTTCGATATTTCATAAAAGGAAGGACAGAGAAGTTGTAATAAAAAGTTTTAAAATCGCAAATAACGTTAAGAGCCGCGTTACGAGTTTTAATACCTTCAGAAAACTCTGTAGTTACTTGTGATCTTGTATGAATACAAATATTTTATCTCAACTCTTAAAAAAATCTTTATTACCGGCATAATATATCCTATAACTCTAGAATAATTATCTCTTCATATGTATGAGTAATGTCTGAATACGAACCTTGTTTGAAAAGTAATGCTTTTATGGTCATAACTTTTTTATTTGTTACACAATTTTCACAATTTTTGTTATGTCTGTTATGTATCCTCATCACTTCTCCGCATAGCTCTCATCCCTTTTCATACACTTCAGCCAACGGGTGACTTATCGTGCAAACCCGTTGGAGAAGAATTCCGGTTGTTGTTATCGACAGCAGACTTTAATGACAATTTTCATCTCGTCGTCTCTACGAAGTGATGCTCGATGATTTTTGGGATGAAGGGCTAAGTCGAGTGTAATAACTCACTCTCATTTCCATGTAGATGTAGATTTGTTCACAATCACGATACTTGTGAACTAAAGAATCTCGTGCATCACATTGAGAATTCGTGCAGCTTTCTTGGATAACAAGAATTGTGAAAATCTGGAATCAAATTAAAAAGTGATTATCGTGGAGGCATTATTTTTCAATGCAGCCTCTCAAAAGTGCAATATTTTACATCTTTCTGAGGGACAGAAGTTATGAAATGCTTTTAGTAAGTGAAAGAACGTACATTTTATTTGTCATGAACTAATGTCTACTTGCCATCTCATCAGGACGAGTTCTCAATCGTTTTGCGAAGGATGTAGGGGTCATCGACGAAACCATGCCAATGGCAGCATTAGACGCCGTCATAGTGAGTAAACACAAAACACCCTTAACAACTTGCATGATGTTTTCTAGCATGAAACTGTGATTTCTGCATTCAATCATTTCTGGTGATGGTTGCAGGGGTTATTGATGAATATCTTTTGTATATGTATATTGTTATCTTCGTTTATATTTTTTGATGGATGTGTTGTATGTTTTTAATTTGGTATTTTATAGAGTTGTTATATTCCGTATTACTGTTCAATGTGTTTGCTATCGTAATTATTGTTTTATATTTCAGTTTTTCCTTGTTATTTACATGTGCCATCTCCATTTCGATCTATTAATTTTATAAAAAGGATTTAAAATCTTGTGTTATTGAATGACTTTTCAGATAAATAGTGAATTAAAAATTGTTCCATTTGTTTCAGATTTAATAAAACCCCGAAATTGGTATCTATAAATTTTGCCTATGCGAGAATAAAAAAACGCATAGTTGTGAAATTATTCTGATGATGAACTAATTTTAAATATTGAACGTGTCATATTATTTAGAAAGGTTTCAGTCTGCATTATTTTTCTTTTATTATTAAAAGTTGTCAACAAAAATATTATTAGATTAGAATTATTTGATAAAATGTGTCTACTGAAAAATTGTACATTTAAAATACAAATTATTTTGTTAATATGCCATACAGAAATAATTAAAATGAAGTTGGTTTTGAAAGTGTAATAAATTGATAAGATCACAACAACAAAATCTTTTATAGTAATCTTTAAAACGCTTCGACCTTTAGGTGGTGACATTTCTTTCGATTTTTGTGTTCAAACTCTGTTAAAACATCGGTAGCTTCTGTAACATGCAGCACAATACTACTACCACTCTCGCTTTAAAAAAAAATTCCTGTTATAACACATTGTTTTTTAAATGATTATTTATTAGTTCTTTGAAATAATTCAAGGACGATTCATGTGAAGGAAACACTGCGGTGTTCAAATTGTTTTCTGGAAAACCATTTTAAATGAATTTAGTGAAACTAATCATTTTAAAACGTGTTTAATTCAAACAAATTTTTGTTTCGACGAATTTAAAGGATTAAATGTTATATCTTCTTCTAAAATAACTTCATCATCAGAATGTTGCCTGGGTTAGTTTCATTTGACTAACAAATAACTAACTTGAATTGTAGGTAAGTAGAAATTTTATGTTTTTAGTGTCTATTGGCGCTTTTTGTGTAATTAACATCTCTATTTGCCTCTAAATCTGAGACTCTTTATCTTTGCTCCTACCTTAATCCACCTGTTGCTTTTTGTGTACAATAACAAATTAACATTTTGCTTTTTCTTGCCTTAAACTTCGAACCTTTAATTTTCTGCGCTTGTGCATTTTAATTCATGCTTTAAAACATCAAATGCAACTTTTAGAAGATACAGTTGTGAAACACCAATGTTATCCTTACAATTTCATTGAAAACAATGTAAATAATACTAGAAGAAATACACGTTCTACATTTACGGAGCGAAAATGTAGTTAAGAATTTATTTAAGCCTCTACTATTAAAAGAATTGAGTAATTTCATTTATTGCAGGATTCTTTTTCCACTTCTGAATACGTATATATATATATATATTTAGAACGTCGATTAACTTTAGAACATTAGGAACATAATAGAACGTTCGAGAACGTCGATTAATAATAGAAGTTAGGTAAATAAAAATTAACGTATCTTATTTTAAATATATATTTTGTAAAAGGGGAAAGCTGGTTCTGAAAAGATCCCTTTAAATTATTTATTTCCCCTTGGCATTGGTGAAGTTATTCCATTTATAAGCATAAAATCGTGTTTATCTATTCGGATGTTTTATGCTGTGCTGTTAGCATTATACTCCAAGTAATCTAAACAGACGACCATGATTTTTTTTATCAATCGGAGAAAAACTAATTTACAAATGTGTAAACAAGTAAAAATCAGATGGTTACTCCCCCACCCCCATATAACTTATTTTACAAGTAAAGTTTTGGTTATAAAGTCTCGGCGGAAAAGAAAAAAAATAAATTAAATTTCACATTTTAAAAAAAGACAAGATCAGTTTTTCATATTAAATTCATCTATACAAATTGCTGCAGTTTTGATTTGCCGAACGAAAGAATTCAATTCGAAAATTTAATTTTAATGTCAAATCGTATGGTTAATTATTTAAACGAAATTCATCAGCTATGCAGTGAATTATTAATTTTAACTGTGTATAATTTACTTCTTTATTCCTCATGATACGCTTATTCATAATTTCTTTAACGCATTAGGATTAGTTAATTTTTGTCTTACTATAAAGCAAACTGTTTTGAACAAATTCAAGCAAAATTGATGGTTCTTTATCTTCCAGCAGTCGCGAGTATGTAATAGATACTCGTGGAATTGAATTCGGTGTAATAAATTTATGCCAGAAGGCACCATGTATGCCTGTACTTGGCTATTCTACACGCTTACTTTGAACTACTTTCAGTCGTCATCTGAATTTCGAGGCGTTAATAAGGCTCCGCATATACGCCATTTTTATTTTAGAAAAAGTGCGACTATACATGTAAGTTTTTGTTGTATTTATACAACTACTGACGCGACGAACAATAAAAAAAAATCTATTCGACGGAAGTAACTACGACAGCTTGCAAATGGCATTGTGGAAGAAAACGTTCATCGAAGATAGTCTGCCGTTTTGCGAAGTCAGCTAAAATTAAAAAGTTCTAAAGAAAAGCAAACCTAGGTATTAAAGATGGGGAAGAAGCGATATCGGAGGGGAAAAAGGGATGCAGTTCGTACGAGCGTACTAGAATTGCACTCAATTATGAGATTTGCTAGAAATTTATATGTTTGAAGTATTCTAAAAGTATTTGCTGAGACTGCAACGCTGAGATTTTATATGACTATAAAGACTAATTTCTTCCTTTTTATATATAAATTTAAACTTTGTTTTTACTTCCATTTTGTGTTTATACTTTTATATTAAAGATATTAATAATTCAGTAAATTTATTTGTAAAGTCATTCATTTTATTTTTATGTGAATTTAACGATTTTTTGGGTCAATTTACAATGTTTTTACGATTTCTATTTACGTTGTTTCTGTTTCGTTAAGTAATGAATAATAATTAAAACAATATTTGCATAAATAAAGTGTGTACATGTTGGCTTTTTACCAACTGCAACATAATTTCACTAATTAACTCTTATACATGTACATTACATAAAAGCATTTCTAGGAAATATCACGCGTGACATTACATGTTGATGTATAAAAAGTGCGCCTGCTGGAAGATTAAATGTTAAATTGGTGAACTATAATTGTTCGATTTGTATCTAGTTTCTGTAGCGAAAAATGAATGTTTTTTCGGACATAATCTAATCTAAGGAGAAACATTTTTTTTTACAAAACAAATCTTCATTAATTCGAGTATCATGGGACTGTTGGATAAAAACCAATCCATTTCCATATATTTTTGTGATTCATCTAGTATGTTAACTATTTTTGGTTATTAAGAAATTAGAAACTATTCTTCTAGAAAATTTTATACCCATTTTTGTTCAAAGAAAAAACATAACGAGATCTGTTCATTAATCCTTATATACAAATCAACACTAATGGTTGCATTCTAGATAATAGTATCACTAACCAACCACCTTTTTTCTGACTAACACTTTCTTGACTGACCCAGGCAATATTCTTAACCGATCTTCTCGAGATTTGGGACTCATCGATGACGTCATTCCACCCACAGCTTCTGACTGTCTGGAGGTAATGCTTCGCAGTGTCTTCTTTACTAATGTTACTATTAAAACATCATTTAAATACAAAGGTAACTCTAATTGATTTCCATTTATGAAAACAGTGAAACTTTCATGTAAAGTAGAAATTCATCCTTCTTTGCGCATAATTAGAAATAATAATGAATAAATATATAACCACTTTTATCCAACTCTAAGAACATTGCTTAACATAAAAAGTAGTATTAACTAAAATATTGTAAAGCCTTTTAATTATAAACAGAATCAAATATAGAACACAAAGTTAAGCAGAAATCTCTATAAAAAAATATCGGTACTTTTCTATTTTGCCAGCGCAAATCTCGCCAAGCAGACTTTATTGACGACAACATGCCGTAAAAATGTTTATGCGCCATTCAATTACAGTGAATATAACTGATGCCGTTTGGAGTCTATTGTACCATTTTTGGCGATTTTCTCGCCGGCGAAATGTTTCCAAAATATCTTCCAGAAAATTTTTATTTAAAAAAAGAACATTTACACCTGAATTTTTTTGTGATTATTCAAATCATAATAGAGAAATAAATTGTGTTTGAGAATGATAAAAAATGATCGTATATTGAATGAAAGTCTACTGCTGAATATAACATTTCATGTACACTTAATGAAACAAACGAATGCTGTTATAAAGTTATTGTGTATCGTAAAAAAAATGACGTCTAAATTTCATACAGATGACGTTGTAATGACGTAAGATGAATAACTGCAATTTAATATAATTTAAAAATGTTAATCAAGCTTTTAATTAAATAAAAAATATGAACTAATCAAAAACGAAAATCTAACTTTTAATGTTCATATTATCTATGAACATACGTCTGTAGAAACAGAGAATATATTTGTTATCTATCTAGAGAATATAGAGTGTCTAAATACGAGCGCATTGAAAATTATTATTGATAAGGTAAAATAACTTTGTCTTAGTGTGTTATCTTTTGAATCACTCGCGATTTTTATGTTAATTTATTTGAATTTTTTTACTCAATTAAATATTAATATATATGCAAAAAAATTTAAAATGTATATTCTTGAAAAAGTCAAATGTAATTATATACTCGCCTGCAATACGAAGATTGATAATAACGTTTTTTACTGCGTTGTAATATTTTTTTATTTAGAAATTATTAATATTAATTTATAAATTAAAAGCTAATTTCAAAATTGTGCGAAAGCATATTTAACTCTGTGGTTGCATAATAAAGACTAAACAAGCTTGAATCAACTATTAATTGCTTAAAGAATTAAAAATTAATTTAATTTGAAATGTACTATCTTAGATGGACAAAAGAAAGAGTTAAAAAAACTAACACGTACATACACAACTTTCAGCCATTATTCTTTAATAAATTTATTTTTATTTACTGTACAAAGCAAAAAGAATAGAAAAGCAAAAAGTTATATTACCAAATACTAATACGAAAGTGAATTTAATTGAATGAAAACAAAAGAAAAAAAATCAAATTGATAAGCCACAAAATATGCATAAGTACAAAAATTGGTCTGAATTTTTTTTTTTAAAACAAATGAGAGAAATAAACTAAATAAGAAAGAAATGGAACTATAATATTTAAAAATTTTGAAACTGGCTTTTGACGGATTTGTCAGTTTGTTTATGTATTTTCATTAAGTTTTAATACTTTTAAAATGTGCATATATTGAAGAAATTCCTCTAACGTTTTTTTATAACTATTTTCTTATCTGAAAGATTTTCTGCACATTATTTGGAATCATTTGCGTCGTAGCCATCGTAGAACCACTTTTACTGGTGCCCACATTTATCATTAGTGTAGCTTTCATCTTTATACGAAGATTCTACTTACCCACGGCTCGTGATGTGAAACGATACGAAGGAATAAGTGAGTACATCTCTTCTTTTTCTTTTCCCGTCAAAACATAGAATTTGAATCTTTCAGATATATAGTTAACGTATTTACAAAAATTTTCGAATCCGTGAGGATACTGAGAAAAATGTGAAGATGAGATTTTTTAAATCAGATTTTATGCCGCTGTTGTTTAAACTTTTTATTTCTTAAAATATTTTTTGGATTGATGGTATTAGTTTCTACTGAATTTATAATTTATATAATATTAAATGTACTTAGTTTATTGAATATAAAAAGAAAGGGAAATGTTCAGAAGTTGTATACATAATAACCCCTTCTAAAATATGGCAATTTCAGAAACAGCAAATTTTTAGAAAAGCATACCAATGATACATAAAAGCAAAAATCGATTTTTATGTATGAACCTAAAGGAAGTTATATTTTTCTTATATGTCAATTATGTTTTCGATTGTACTGTAAATTGCATTCTCCCAATCAGGGGCGTAGCAAGAAATCGTTCATGATGGGAGGGGTAGAATTTTCTATTTATTTCAACTCACAATTCAAAATTAATGTCAGATTTAATTGTTTATTTTCAAGGTGGAAATTTTTTTTTATGTGGAGTACGGTATTCCGAATAATAAATTTTCTTGAAAAAAAATCAGCTTAAAAAAAAAAAAAAAAAAAAAAATTGGAGAATTGCGCCATTTAAAATTGCCGAATAGAGAGTCTCAATTTTAAAATTGCAGAATAGAGCAATCCTTATAAGAAGGTTACAACCCCTATACCCCCCTCCCTCTCATCGCTACTCCACTGCTCCCAATACAGACTGTAAACATCGTGACTTTTTTTTTTTTTCACGTATAATTCTAAAAACAGAAATTGTATCTGTAAAAGATTGAACCAAAACTCACATGAGATCATATGAGCTGTTTGAAAAGGTGGGCGAACGAAGGAACATTTATTCTCAATCTTAGTATTAAGGTTTAAAATCAACTTAAATCTGCTGTTATTGGATTTTTGAAGATTAGAGAGCTTAAAAATCGGATTATTTCAAAATCAAATCATAGTTAATATTTTGCAGTTGTGTGGCGCAATCGTAATGGAATGACAAAGCAGTAATGAAATTCATTTGAATATGTATTCTATTTGCAGGGTTCATTATGTTTCATGCTTAAACTCTTAGGGTTTCAGCCTTGACAGATATTACAGATGATATTTGCAATGAATTTCTTTCGACGTATTATAAAATAAATGAGTAAAACGTATAGATTTAAAATTTAATCCCTGTACTCATATGATTCATTGTTTTTGAAGAAAGTTTCTTAAAAATAATTTTTTTAAAAAAAATTAATATTAATGAATCCATCCCTGTTAAAGAATTAAAATAATTTAATACAAAAAAACTCTTGAGAAAGAATTTCAAACCTTAAACAACATCAGTCAATTTTTAGCGAATAAATTCAATTTGATGTATCATGTAAAATTATGTAAATGTCGTGAAAAAATATAAGATAGTTTAAGTATACAATAATATTATATGAATAATTAAAATTGATCGAAAATTGCGAGGGGATATCTTAAAGTTGTTCACTATTACTTAGAAGTAACCGAGATATCTGGATAAAATTTATTCCTCATATCAATTGATCCTTATGTATTTAATGTTGTAAATTAGAGCTATTAAAGCTGATTTGTTTGGTTTCAGGAAACCGTAGAACCCACGGTATCGTAAGTTTTTAATGATTACTATAAATTATAGAGATATAAACGTAAGTTTTATTAATTACTCTTCTAACTTCTTTAGAGGAAAGTAACCCACGGTATGGTAAAGTTTTAATTATTACTCTAAATAATGGAGATCTAAGCTTAATTCTTATTAATTGTTCATCTAACTTTTCTTCTTAGTCTCCATCAAGAGTAATATATTTCTCTCAGCGTTTCTTGACCTTTCGTAGGCCGTCATAGCAGAACTCTACAGATTGAATTCAATCTTGACCATACTGCGGGCTTGGCTCTACGGTTTCCTGAAACCAAACAAATTGACGTAAATAGCTGCAACTTACAGCATTATATGCATAAAGATATATTAATATGCAGAATAAATTTTATTCAGGTATGTTCCTTATTTCTAAGTAATAAAGTAAACTCTACGATAACTTACGTAAGTATAAATATAGTGGGAATCACACACAATTAATCAGTAGAAGTAGTAATTAAAAAGGATGCAAATATGTATATGTAGACTTTTCTCATATTTTATTGTTCTAATTTCATTGTGTTATGTAGTTTAGTACTTAGTACTAGTTTCCTACTTGGCATTCTCTAATTTTGTTATTTGTTGCAGAAGTCGGTAATTTTTCTCTTTTAAAGTAATTTTTCTTTTTTACTTTGTAGCTAGGAGTCCTGTGTTTTCCCACCTGAGTACTTCTCTCTACGGATTAACGACAATTCGAGCTTTTAAGGTTCAACATCCATTTGAGCTGAGCTTTGACCACTATCAAGATAAACACACCGCTACATGGTTCATGTTTATTTCTGTCACCCGTTGGTTTGGAATCGTTTTGGATTGGTTGTGTGTCATATATATCTCTTGTGTTACCATCACCATGGTTGCACTATCAGAAGGTATTGAAGCTGCATTTATACTCGTAATTTAAGAATAAAATTCCATCATTTAAAATTTCGATACTGATCTCTATTCTCGTTTAAATGTTAATCATTACAAGCAAATGATACGAAGTAAGTTAAGATTAAATGCTCCTTATTTTCATAATTTCTGAGATACATTGTTTAGCGTTTTCTTAACCCAGTGTCATGTAATAATGAAAAACATGCGAAAAATATAATTTTTTTGACACAGAACTAATTTTGGAGCTGAAACACTAAAAACAATTGGGAACAATATAGGGAGTGATGAAATCAAGAAGTTACGCATAACAGTTTGAAAAATATGAAATGGTTTTAATACGAAAGTTGCATTGCATCGGAGGAGCCTACCAGCTTTAAATACGTAGGGAAAATCTCGACCCCGAGGTATCTCGATGAATTTTCTGATCAGGAAATTCAGATACGAGGGTCGTACAATAAGTCCTTAGAAAAAGGCAGAAAAACAATATATATATATATATATATATCAACAAAATCTTTTACTTCTATAGACTTTTTCAAGCGTTTCGCCAACTTTTTAAAGCCATCTAAAAATTAAGATTACGGACGGCATTTGTTATACATCTGTTTCGGTGATGACCTCTCCGTTCGACGTGAAGTGTTATCCGCCGAGCCATTTTCTAAAGATCGGAAACGAAAAAAAAAAAGTCACTAGGGGTCATATCCTGTGAATACGGTGTAATATCTTGTGATAATTCGAGCTTTAAACTCCATGATTTTGGCCTTCGAAACTGCAACTGTGAAATCGATGAAAAAAGATCTCTTTTTCCCCCTCCCCCAAATGAGGGCATTGTTTTCTTGATATCTTTGCTGAACTGGTGCAATAACGACTCATAATTCTCTCAAGTAATCGTTTTTCCTTTCCTCAAGTAATCGGTGTAGATGATTCCGCTTGAATCCCCAAAAACTCGGGCTTCATCACCTATCCAGCTGTTTATCCCGTCATTGCTTTCTTCGGAACCCATTCACCTTCAAAAATCTAAGGATTTGACTGTTCTTTTGTCTCTGGAGGGTGGTATTTTTTCCAGTTTCACCCATAGATATGTATAGACGCAGAAACTCGCCAGGATTGTGACGAAAAATCGTCAAAGTAGTCTCAGAGTCCACCACACGATTACGTTCATTTTCCGTTGAGAGCAAACGTGACACCCAACTTGTCAAGATTATTTTTCACACCCAATGTTTCGTGCAAGCTTAAAAACAATGTACTTTGCGACATGTCATTGGCCTCAACTATTTCGCGCACTTTGATTCATCGTTCAATGAAAACCATATCATGCATTTTGTATATCATTCCGAAAGTAGTCACTTCCACTGCAGGAGGTGACCTCTTTCGGAGTTGAGTTATTTAAATATAAGTGTTAAATCGCTGCTTGAGAAACGCACTTTTTTCCATTTTTCTAAATAAACACAAGTGTTTTGCTTCAATCGACAATAAAAATGAAATCATGTGATGGAAATATCTGAGAATTAGACAAGCTGTTTAGTTCGTATTGAATGTGAGAAACAAGAGCACCTAACCCAGATGGGGGAGCAACTTACATCGATGTATAGTGTCTGTATCATTTCAATATTGGGTTGACTTCCTGGTGTAGGGTTCAAGGAATTTTTGAATGATTTACTTTCGTTTTCCTTTTTAAGTGTGTTGTAGTTGTGATGA
>BMAW01017729.1:66417-117684 GCA_019974015.1 Nephila pilipes | reverse complement strand
AGCATTTCGGATTACTGTGATGTCAATGGTCCCATACAGGAAACACAACTGCCAGATATAAACTCTTTTTCCAATTGAAATCTACAAATAATCGAAGGCAAAAGTGATCATTTTGATGTTTCCCACTTATATGTTCGATAACCTTTTACAGTATTTTAACATTTTTTTCCCTATCAATTATTATTTTAACTTTTGGTAACATTAAATTTTTAACATATCTTGTTTTTGTATGTTAGCTAATATGATTTTATCGATTTTTACCTTTTTATGTAATGGAACAATTTTTTAAAAATTATTTTATCTCCCGAACACACTAATTTAATTAACACTCTCTCTGTTTGGTTCTGGTTTCTTTCTTTCTTTTTTTTTTTTCCTATTATGCTAAGTTCAATTTTGAATTTTTACATGGCATGCTTTTACATGCTTTTCTTCACCGTGTGTTTGGCGCAGTAGCTTAGTGGTCAAGGTCGAATTCCGAGTTCGTGACCTCATGCCACATGCCATTAAAGACTCGCTGTGTAGCCAGTACTGATGCACGTTAAATATGTCGTGGCTCAAAGTCCTCCCATGTCGTGGTGTGGATGTTTGAAGAGGGAGGTTCAGGTGTCGTCCTCTCACTTGACCAATATTCAAAATTACGATGTCCTTCGTCAATAACCCTCATGTTGCAGTATAAACACTCAATCAATCATGACACAGTATTTCCTTTGAGGATTCAATTCTGAAAATTTTTTAGCAACCAATCGATACAATAGTTCTGAACCACAAAAGAAATTCGCTTATATATTAAGAATCATTAAAGTGGAACACTATACAATGAGATTAAATTGCCACAAAATAATATTTATGAATCAATTCCAGATCACAGAAATTAATTTATTGAATAAGTTCAAATATCGACTAAAATATTTAATTTCAATTTTTTTTTTTAAATAAATTCTGTGTTCCAGATCCATCATATGCCAGTAAAGCTGGATTGGCTATTGCTTCTGCGTTGCAGCTCAGTGGTAGTTTTCAGTGGGGTGTGAGACAATCGGCTGAAGTTGAAAGTCAAGTAAGTATAACTAATTTTCTTTTGTTGCAATCCAGAATTTTAATGACATGAAGATTAATCTGTCGGTCTGTTGCATTACTGATTTTAAAACTAAAGTATGTAATCGTAAATTATGTATTAAAAATAATATGAAACGAATTATAAACCCTTCAAAAAATTCTGATGACAGTAATAGTCTGTATTATTCAAAAGGCTTATGAAAAATAATAGTTTATTGTCGGATGTATAATCTGACCATGTATTCTGTGAACCGCAAACGCGCTTGCATCAAATGAGTTCTAGAAATGCCATAATGGCTCTGACGCAAGAAAGTTCAGAGGAGTTATTTATTAGTTCCGAATCATTAAAACTGCAATAGTTACATTTAAAACATGGATAAATGAAATCAAATGTGATAGGTTCGAGTGATTAACATTATAATACATTGCGATTATAATACTTACATTTAGTTTACCTAAGGTATATTTACATTGCTGTGATATATTTAATTTAATATTTTATTGTCTGCTTTTATTTTAATATCGGAACCAAAATATTATTGTTTACTTCAATAATTTATCGTTTTCTCTTATTTAATAATTGATTTTTATGCAGAATCGTCTTTTTTTATTCTCTTTGTTGGTAATATTGACATCATTTTTATACTTTATAATATTTTGCTTGTGGAAATAAAAATGCATTGAGAATTTGAAGAGGATATTTTCTTCTCACGATAGTAATTGCTTCTGTGGAGCCTAGGGATCGGAAGTACGCTTACTTTGCGCTAATTAAAATTCATTTTGAATAATTCTACTTTTTCGAGAACTTAATAGAAAGGTGGGGGGGGGGAACGTCAGAACATGTCAAAATGAAATTAGCTAAGTCAGTACCATTTCATTATTTTATGTTTTAGACACGGATCACTGAAATACTGATGATTACAGAAGTAATGTTTAAATATTTCCTTGAAACTTTTTTTTAAAAAAATTCATATCGCTTGATTTCTATAATGGTTTATCAATAGCCTCATAAAGATTCGAAGTACTTGATACATAGTCATTTCTATAAAATAGTTTGTAAAATGAAGGTAACATTTCAACAATGATTTATTGAAAAATAGCTTGTTGAATTACATAATATGTGTAATTTGGTAGTGTCCTGTAAGTGCACATCTGTAACTTGTTCCAAGCATTTAAAAATGTTCTTTTTGTAGATGACATCTGTTGAACGAGTCATTGAGTACAGCAATCTTGCTCCTGAGGCAGCCCTTGACAGTGAGAAGGATAAGAAACCTCCCAAAGACTGGCCCAAGAAGGGATATATAGTCTATCAAAACGTCAATCTCAGATACGCTCCCGATGAGCCGCCTGTTTTGAAAAATCTTAATTTTGAAATTTATCCCGAAGAAAAGGTAAACTCAATGTGTTCGGGATAATAGCGGCTTTTTTTTTCAATATCATTGTTAAACTCTCTTATATATATAAATTTTTAGATGTTGTTAACAAATATTTTGGTAGGACATATTGAGTTCCACTTGAAGATACATACCTGAGGGAAAAATTCTTTTTGAGATACTCGCGTATTTTTTTTTTTTTTTTTTTTTTTTTGAGTTCACTGCATATAGATCCTGTTAGTCGCGAAAAGGTTAAAATACCGTGCACGATGTGAATTGTAATGTTATCATTAATTATTATTTGATGTGAAAATGCCAAGATTTGAGTTTAAGTATTATTTATATTTTAAAAATAATAAATGATGTTGGAAGTAAGTATTAGAAAATATACTGCAGATCTAAGAGCTGTATAATTGTTTGCAAAGTGCTTTCTAAATATTCATCAATACCTACCATTTTTAACATATTGTTACATTCTTTTTGAGAAACTTGGTTCGATTTTTTCTTCCAATGGAGGTTGTTTGCTATAATCAATCAAAGTATATAGTCTAGCACCATGAAAAGATATTTTGACTGATGAACAAATAAAATAATTCAGGATTGTAATTATATATTATTTTCTCATGGAAATATATTCTTTTTATGTCGGATAATATGATATACAAACTTAATCATTAGATATCGTATATTAATTTTAGTATCATAATTTATGTTAAAATTTCAATAACTGAAATAAATGTGTAAAACTTTATTCTTTTATAAAATTGTATTTTTTATATTAATGTTGTAGATTTAGAGGTACATGTGTTTAGAACAAAAGTTGCTATAAAGGATAAGCGTCAGTTGTTCCCCTTGACGCATTTTAAGAAATGCTCTAATTTGAGCAGAATAGTTTCTGTATTCAAGAATACAATACATTTAAGGAGTGCGGGAGTGAAAGTGAAGTTAGTACAAAAGCCAGGTGTGGCTATTCTGCATCAAACAAGATGAAACTATGGTCCAGACGCTTGAAAAAAAATGGGATAAAGAAAATGGTTGACGAGGAAGGTCGAAAATAGAGAAGAAATGTTAATGTATCCTGGGGCTGCGTCACCCGTGTTTACCAAAGACAGCAAACCACATCAGAAAGAAAAAAAAAATCACTAGGGTGCCCCGGGGTCGTGATATCCGCACCTACCAAAAGAAAGCAAGCTCCTAAGGTCCCCTGATGTAATCTCCAGGGGCAGGGTGCTCGGTTATATCCCCAGACACTCTGTACCCATTTTAGTCGCCTCTTACAATATGCATGAGCTACAGTGGGACTATTCTTTCACATTCAGACTCCACATGGGTGAAAAAGATATAAATAGATTCAAAGAGTTCTGTAAAATCATTTAAAAGATGTGTCCCCAAGATTTTGTAAATCGCATTGTCTGACATATTTATGTAAAAGTCTTGCTTACATTATTCTTAAGACATAGAAAGAATTCTAAAAGTAGACTTACAAGAAATGCGTAAGGTACGTAGAGTAGTTATATAATATGTATGAAAATTGCATAATAAAATAAAATTATATATATTTTTTCAAAAGAGAACTAATTCATTGCCATTTCTTTTTATTGACTTCAGAGGGAAAATTTTTTTTTATCCTTTAAGTAATAAAGCTGTAGATGTAAATGACACTTTCACTTATTGCCGAAATAGGAAATAGATATAAAAATATTCCTCTAGAGTGAATAAAATAATAAGAGGAGTATCTAGGAATACCTTCAGTTGCGCACTTTCTGAATTATATTTCAGCGACTTGTCTCTGGGAGACTGCTTTAAGGAAAGATTCAAATTTTTCGTGAAGTTGTGTTCCAAGAATCTTAGTATAGTTTTGAACCTCTTAGAAAATGAATCAAAACTTCTTAAAAATACTCCAAGCGTATCAGAGAAAATAATGCACCATTTATTGATCACAGTGAAATAGGAATATTGATTTTAAAGTCCTTGCGGAGGAAATACGGAGGAAACGGTGCATGAGGAAAAAAGAAAAGGTTTTCCGGTGTCTGTTCTATTTATAGGTACCTCTTGCGTTTGCTGGGAAAAAGTTACGCTCTCGCAATGTTTACAGTGTTACATAAGTACATATTCGTAGATCGTTATCAAAAGTTTTTTTCTCAGTATCTTAAATATCCAATTATTTCAATTCAAAGAAAGAATGAAACAATTCATGGTTTTTAATTAGAACGTAAGTTAATTTATAAAACAAGGTATTTTCAACCTTTTGGTCACCAGTGGAAGTTCGTGAGAAAATTCACGCCATAAATTTTTTACTCTGCCCTGTTTCAACTCGCGTATACTTTTAAGGAACGAAAAATGGGAGATTAATACTATTTAAGCAGTCTTTTCGCTATTTAGTCAAGGCTTCCGTTACAGCGGTGGCTGATTACGAGTGTTCAGTAGCGGATCTGGAAAAAATCGACGGGAAAGGGGTGTGCTAAGTCACGTTTTTTTGGTGTAACTTACCGTCTCTTTATCTCTTCGCTGATAATCAGATTACCTTAAAACGTGAATTTTTAATATCCTTTTCCTAATAAATGTGAGATTTTTCATGAGAAAGATGTTAAAAAAGTAATTAAACAAAATATACGCAGCAGATATATATGCTTAATACTGACAATTTAGTTGTGATTTCCTGTTTTGTCTGCCCATGAAATTATTACAGGACAGGCACATGCTCCCTCGTACCCAACCTTTTATATATATATATATATATATATATATATATATATATATATATATATGATATTTATGTGTAAATAAACAATATTTTTTAATTTATTTTTAATCTACTTTCTTTTACATAATTAGGTTTATTTTCAGTGAATTTGTTTATTAAATAAATATTAATATAAATTCAATCATATATATATATATATATACACACACAATGGCTCTCAGAAGTGTTCTTACATTTAATATTTTCTATAAAATATAATGTTATGGACTAATAAAAATTAATATATCATAATTGTAATTTTTGAGACACTAGAAGCGTACTTTAAGACCCATGTGCTTGGGGTCATTATCTTGATAATAAATGAAATCGTTTCCAATTCCAAAATTT
This sequence comes from Nephila pilipes, assembly GCA_019974015.1. NCBI lineage: Eukaryota > Metazoa > Arthropoda > Arachnida > Araneae > Nephilidae > Nephila > Nephila pilipes. Next base: position 112,167 of record BMAW01017729.1, on the reverse strand, counting down.
TGAGCGGCTAATTGTTTGTCTCTTTCTCTCTCACACACACGATTCATAATATCATCAATACCAAATTACCTAATCCTGAAGCTGACATACACACACACCTAGGAATACCTCCACCTCCATTGCTTACTATTCCAAATAAATTTATAGGGTGAAGTTCTTCATTTTTCCCCCCTCCACACTATTATATACCCGTCGGACCCAGAAATGTTGAATTTGTTCCCATATGCAAATATGACTTTATTCCAATACATTTCAGACTTATTTGTTGTGGATTTAGCGAAGGAAAATCTAAGCTTTCTATTTCTGTACTTACAAAAAAATTTCTTCGAGCACAACGCCCGTGTAATGCGGTGAATCTGAGTAATCTTCGAACAGTTCTGAACTGAAACTTAAGATTTGAAACTGAAGTAAAAAATTTTGCAGCTAATTCTGTAGAAATTTTTGCAGTTCTTTAACTTGGATTTTTGATAAATTTTCTATCAATAAATAGCTGATTATGTTGAGTTAAATTCTTTGGACGTCCTTTTCTTGGCTTGTTTTCGATTTTATTTTTTTCTGAAAAATGGTTTTTTTACATACTGCACCGTCGAATGAGGAACAGTTACCAATTTCGCAATGTTCCGAACTGACTTAACTTTATCGAAGTAAAAAAGAATTATTTTTTGAGCGATTTTTGTCTCTTTACGACTGCGAGCCATTTTTTGGAAAGTGCAATAATAAAAGAATAAAACATTTTAAAGAAACTAGCAAGGACTTAAGCAAACAATGTTTTGTATATCGTCACAACGCAGAAAAGAAAAATATATATATATAAGTCTGACATGTCTTTTTTCCCATTTTAGATAGGTATTGTGGGAAGAACAGGAGCAGGTAAAAGCTCTATGATCGCGACCCTCTTCCGTATGACTGAGCCGGAAGGAGAAGTTAAAATCGATGGAGTCTGTACCAAAGACATAGGTCTTCACGATCTTCGAAAGAAAATTTCTATTATTCCTCAGGTAAATGAAAAAAAATTCGTTCTAATGTAAACAATGTTTTTTTTATATATATCAAATGCATTATTTATACTTTTGGAGGGGTTTTTACAACAACAACAAAAAAAAAAACACTTTTGTCTCCATTTCAGATTTTATGTGATTTATCGATATATCGTATCCTATAAATGCATCGCTAAAATTGAATTTTAAAATAAATTACATATGTTACACGTGGTTAATTGATATATCGTCTTCTATATGTATACAATGCTAAAATTTAACTTTCAATTAAATTATAAATATAACACAAAGTTGATTTAATTCGTTGTTGTTGGCTTATTGTACAAAAACTAGGTACACCGTTGTATAAATATTTTGAACTTTTGTACGATGCTTTTTCCCATGGAAATTACAAAAACTATTACGTAAGAAGGAGAAAAAAAATGACAATTCTTTTACGCGTATGCATCTGTGAACTGAACCATCCGCGAGCTTTTTGGTTCCCAAATGTGTTTCTCAGTCTCTTCGAAAGAAGAATATACCAAGATGTGAGGGAAAATATTTATTGAAAACTAAACGTCATCTTTTCTAATTCGCAAGTGTTCTATTAAGCTATAATCACTGGCTTTTTGCGGTAATAATTCGCTATTATAATCAAAATTCCTTCAAAAAGGTATTTATTGTATTATTGAACTCTTTGTCTATCTTAAAGTCTAATTAAATAGTTAAGAAATTCAAAACTCCAATTGAAAATACGTAAGGGGAAGACAACGCACTGTATTATCTATAACAAAGAATATGCAAGACTGCTCTCTCGAATTCCTCTCAATTCAGTTAATTCTAGTTTATGTTCAATTACTGAAGTCTTAGCTTACCAAAACACTCATTGCGGTTCAAAAACTTCTGGATTACAGCATATTCGATTGCTGTTATTCTGATCACTGGTCACTTCGGACTGTTTTCATTATAAATGATTAATTACGACGATGCATTCCAATCTATGCTATTCTATCACCTTGTCTTTATCCTCTATCTTCCTTCTCTTTCCTTTCAAATCTATTTCGCTAGTATATCATTATCTTTAATTCAATTCACTACACTTCTTATCTTCGTCTAATTTACGTAATCACGTTTCAATTGATTGGCAAGAAGTTGTAATTGTATGGAATTCAAATTACCAACTATCCTCGAGGTTACTGAAGAGAATATCGCGAATACCCTGTCAAAAAAGGGAGCTATTTTAATTTGCATTAGTAAAAGTGTAATTAGTGAAAGTATTGAATATATCCCTCGTTATTACTTTTAGACACGCATTTGTTCTGCTGTTTTTTAATTTTCGATGCTTTATTATAGGATCCTGTCTTGTTCACTGGACCAATTAGAAGAAATTTGGATCCGTTTGCTGAGCACAAAGATAATGAGTTGTGGCAAGCTTTAGAAGAGGTAAAAGCTCTTCTTTGTATTTCTAATGATGAGAAATTACACCTGTTTAATTTAAAATATGACAGTTTTAATTTAACGCAAAAAGAAATATTAATAAAGTGAACTATGCATGAATTTATACGATGAAAAATACTTTTTACCTTGCTTTTTACGTTAATCAGCAAATATTTTTTTATGTCATTGAATGAGTGTGTTCGAGGATTCATAATAATTTTTCAGAGTCAATTTATTGAATAAATATTTTTTTGTCAACAATTTACTTTTTTTAAACTATATTCTTAGGCTTATCTGAAAGAATCGATTGAAGAAATGCCAGGAGGCTTAGACAGTGAAGTAGCAGAAGGCGGAAGCAATTTCAGTGTAGGTCAGAGACAACTTATTTGCCTTGCCAGGGCTATCCTAAGGAGAAATCGAGTCTTGGTGCTAGATGAAGCTACAGCAAATGTCGATCCAAAGTATGAAATAATACGTACATTCTGAAACTAATTTATATTTTTGACTGTGTGTGTGTTGTCTTACCTGAATTCGTTTGTGTTGTTAATAGTAGCGGATTGAAAGAAAAAAGTGCTTAAATACGGCTTTTTAATGATGTAAATAATATAGGTATTTTGGCTCTAGAATGAATATTTTGTATTTAAGAACGGTCTGTATAAGATGCCTTGAATCTGATCTGTGCCGATGATGTTTAATTCATTTTTCCATTCAGCCATTTCAGTCTATGAAAGACCACGTGAAAATAAAAAATTTATAAAATATTACAAGCTGTGAAATTGAGGAGGTGTTACGACTCGATTCATCACTATTGATATGTTGCGGTACATGTTATAAATGGCTTATATTTTTTTAGAGGAAAATGAATCACTTCAAATAGAAATATTAATGTATTAAAATTTATTGGTTTACATGGGATAACAAAATTCAGAATATTTTACTTATATTGCAGTATTTTTCTATATGAGAACATTTCCGCGAATTTGAATAGCTTTCTTGAACATTGAACAACCTTTTTTTTTTCTATTGTTATATATCATCCCTATGAAGACGAAAAGGGCACAAAACGCCTAAGCTCATAAATCTTTCATTAAATAGTGACGTGTTTGGCGGGGTGACGCGCCCCCGGGGTACACGAGTAATCCTTCTTTATTTTCGATCCTCCTACTCCTTGTCAATCAGCTTTATTTCCTCTTTCTTTTCCAACGTCTGGATCCCATTCACACCTTGTTTTGCGCAGCAGAGTTCAATCAAATGTTGCCATCACTAACACACTCAATGTGTTTGGAGAAATTGTTGTCTGTGAAAGTGACGTCTATTACTTCTTTGCATAATCATTTTTCCTGTAACTAACCAGTCAATTCAATAGACTCGTTTCTACTGTCAACATTTGTTGCAGTGACGTTACTGTCTGAAAATTAATTTACTCAGCTTGTGTGTTTCTCCTTAAATATGCTCTAAAATGTGCATAAAATTGCAATAAAATTTTCATTGTGTTGCAGCTTTATCTGTGAAACTTAAGTAATGTTCATGTTTATCACTGTGTAAAATTTGAATATTATCAGGAGTACTTAAACATTTTTTAGAATAATTTTTAAGATAAAAACTTATCTTTTCACAGAATATAAGAAATAAAATTAATTAGTGTATTAGTAAAAGAAAATAATTAATTCATTAACTAATCAAAAGTGAATTAAGATTATTTACTTACAATGATAATTTCTCTTTAATCCCTTATTAATTCTACTCCGTCGAGGGAATGAAAGGTAGGGTTTATGGCGCAAGAGCTAAATCTGACTAAGCTGCCCCAACATATTTCCGTTGAATAAACATCCATAATACCATTTTTGCTGTTTTAAGCTTCATTTGTATTCATATATTAATAGTTATTCCCCTGCAACTCATCAAAAGCATTCTCTCCTTGCCATTTTTTTTTTTGGAAAATCATGTTTGAAAACCAAATAGAAATTAGGTATTATTTCACGATTAAATATAAAAGCCTGATTATTATTAGTTTACATATTTCATGTAACAAAAAGACCAATTTTAAAGTTAACACATTTTAACGTCACTGTTTAAAAATAGTAATGTTCGGAAAACATAATTCTCTAGAGACTGCATTTAAAACTCATTTAAGTACAAGCCGCGGGAGTCTACAGGCTGAGGTCGCTGCATCGCAGCAGGCGTTCTTTCCGCAGACTCGAGTCTGATGCCATTAAAAACTCGCTTTGTAGTGGAGCTAATGCACATTAAATCTGTCGAGGTTCCAAATCCTCCTGTTGGCGCGGAAGTTTTGAGAGACAGGTTCCAGTTCAGGTTTCGTCCGTATTGAATGTGAGGAAACAAGAGCACCTAACCCAGATGGGCCTATATCTCTATATCTTGAGTTGAACCTTATTAAAACTATTTCAATACCCTTTTTTAATGGATGCTGCACAAGTTAAGTAAAATGAGTTAAAATTATTTGATTTAAATCTATAAATTCCAATTAAATGAATTAAGTGAAAGGGATAGTAATATGGAAAAGTACATGAGCTTTGGTTGAGAGCAGAGAGGTGGAGGTGGGTAGGGGGGTGAAGTGCTTGTCCAATCAGGAAGCAGTTACTCAAGTGCTATGATTTTTTACTATCTTGGTAGGAGAATTTGGTTCTTCGTTCAGTAGAGGAGAGGGAGTTTTCCTATTGGTTGAGAGGGTGTTTCCCATTGTCGTCCTTGTCATTTGACCAAGACTCAAAATTACGAAATCCGTCGCCAGTAGCCCTCGTGTTGCTTCTAAGTGTAGCGTTAATTAACAATCAACTTAAGTGTAGTTTTTGTTTGGTAAAAAAAATGACTTTTAAATTAATGTGGCACGGGACCAAAAAGTGATATTGGTGACACATAATTTGTAATTACGTCCAAGCAGCGATACGACATCTCAGCCGATGTATTTTTCTTTTAAATTCCTCCCCACATCACTTGAGAATTTCTAGGCTGTTCCAATTTACATGTAACAACCCCTATATTTCGTACGACTGGTCTACAGTGACATTAAAATTTGAAAATACGGCCCTACTTGAATAAGCTTTATTTTAAAAAAAAAAAAAAAGTAAAAGTAAGTATAAAGTAAAAGTAATTATTTGTATTTAAAAAAAATGGAAATTAAAATTATCACTTTCTTATGTGAAAGATAAGAAATATAGGAATGTTTTTAACGTAAAATAGGGGCAACTGTGCGGTTGATTTTTTTTTTTTTTTTTTTTTAAGTTTTAGTATAAGGCCGTACGTTTGTATTAAAATATATGACTAACAGCTTCGTTTAAAAAAATGTTTTTTACATTGAATTTCGACAATATTGTATTGAAATTATAATACCACTGCTTATTATTATTATTTTTTTTTTAGTACTGATAGTTTGATTCAGAAGACAATTAGGGATCGATTTGCTCACTGCACTGTTTTAACCATTGCTCACCGTCTTCACACAATTATGGATTCTGACAGAGTTTTAGTAAGTGCGCATTGATTTTCGCAATTTTTGATGATAAATGCAATTTTATGTGATATTATATTTCAATCGGAATGAGGTCAAATTCTAAACAGTAAAAGTTTATTTTGATATGATTAATTATCAGAAATCTTAATCAAACTATATTTTGATATGATTAACTATCAGAAGTCTTATCAATATTTTAAAATTTGATATATTCATAGACAAGTTATGACAATGTCAATGAACTTAGATATAAAAATATTTACAATGTACAAAACTGTGAAGTCCAATGTGTAAAAAAGGGTTAATTTTATTTTATTATCTATGAATATTATCCTAGATGTTAATGATAATAAAATAACATAAACTTTTTTTTGAGTATTATCTTTATTTAAGTTGAGCAAGTGATTGAAATAAACTTATCATAAAAAAAACTTATTTTTTTTAAGTTGTAGCCTAAAATATGATACATTAGATCTGTTTTTTCATAAAATCAACTATAAATATATATATATATATATATATATATATATATATATATATATATATACTGCTTTAAAAACGAGAAGACTTATTCTTTTGAGATAATTTTCAGCATGGAGTGATTAGTGATTAATAATATAATTACTAAAGTAAAAATTATTTCAATTAAATATTTAATCACGAGAACATAATTTATATATATATATATATATATATATATTTGTGTGTGTGTGTGTGTATTATTTATTTTTAAATTCAATTGTTTTTTACAATACAAAAAATGTTGAATTTGTCGTAAAACGATTTCTTATGAGATTCCAAACATTGATTTCGAAAAGGAATATCTTGTACATTTTTTTCTTGAAACCGACTTTCTTTTTCATCCCTTTTTGTTAAATTGCTTGGCTTATATTGAATTCAATATAGTAAATTATTAAAAATCGGGAAGCAACATAAGAGGGTCGTTCAATAAGTCCTCAGAAATTCCATGAAATGGTGAACGTAGCATCGAAAATGACTTGTTGTTAGTTAAGAAGTCTCATAACTCACTCGGCAGCTATCTAGACATGATATCATCATCGCCTTTTTTGGAAAAGATTCACCGGAAAGAACCTAACTTTTGAATTTGCGGTGCATAACGATGAATCCATGTCCCAACGACGGTGACAACTCGACGTGGTAGCAATCAAATTTTGATTCGGCAGCAAATGACTACCAAATAAAAACAAACTTATGCATTGAATCAATGTCAAATTTGTTTTGGCTCCGTTTAACAGATGGCAGAACCCAATAGTTAACAACAATTTATCTTACTGATGCCATAGTCTTCAAATTCAAGTATTTTTGAACCACCCTCGTATATTTTCCCTTGAAGTAAGAAGTCACGAATTCTCTTTATAATCCAGGCATTAACAATCATTGAGTATTCTACGTACATTGAAGATCCAGCGGCTAAACAGCCGCTTCTGCTTTGCATATGGTGACATGACAGGAACAGGACGGATCTCATCAGATCACAATCCAATACTCACTTTCGTAGACTTAAAAATCAAGATCCACGACAAAAACAACAAAGTTTACACCAACTGGTGTAACTTTAGCAACTACCTAAGAAATACTAATTTCACCCTCCCAAATTTAACTGACGGAGAGAACTTAGAAATGCATGTCGCCGACCTAACAGACAACATACTCAAAGCCTACAACACATCATCTACACCATATTCTAAACATCAAACACAACATATTAACAAAGACATCCGAGAATTAATCAACTATAGAAACAAAACTAGGAAAACTTGGCAATTCACGAAAAATCCCGAACACAAAAAACACTACAACAAAGTCAATAATCTATTAAAAGCAAAAATTAAAGAACACTCCATCAAAGATTGGGAAAATACCCTTGCTTCACTGAACACCGAACGTGGCTCCATCTGGGGAGCAGCAAAAGAACAAAGAAAAAGATGCACAATAATCTCAGCCATTAAAGGCCCCACAAGTATCGCTCTAGCAGACTCGGAAAAAACTGAACTTCTTGCAGATTCATTAAAAAACCAGTTCCAACTTAATAAAACCAATACCCCAACACATGATAGGACAATTACACATGTCGTTCACAACGTTCTATCTAACAATAAAAACTCACCTAATGAGCCATACCCACCATGTCACCCTTCTGAAGTCATAAATTATATTCACAAAATTAATATTAACAAATCACCCAGTCATGATGGAATAACCAATAAAATGCTTAAAAACCTGCCTACGCCTACTATCCTACAAATTACTAATGTCATTAATAAAATGTTAAGACTCGGTCATTTTCCAAAACTTTGGAAGACAGCCTTTATTGTTCCAATTCTAAAGCCAGGAAAGGACCCAACCAATACTGAAAGCTATAGACCCATTTCACTTCTACCAATCCTAGGGAAATTAGCAGAAAAAATAATCTTAAACAGACTTTCCAACTACCTAGAAGAAAACAATATCATCATTCCAGAGCAGCACGGCTTTATGCCACACCTCTCCACCACGCATCAACTCACTCGAGTAACAACTTATATCAAAACAGGATTCAAAAATAAGGAGAAGACAGGGGCTGTCTTCCTCGACATTCAAAAAGCTTTTGACAGAGTCTGGCATGAAGGGTTAATTTATAAATTAATAAAAATTAACAACCCACCTTATCTAATCAACCTAATTTCTTCCTACCTAGAAAATAGAAATTTCATTGTAAAAATTAAAAATACCTATTCTAATCCAAGAACTATTAACACAGGAATCCCTCAGGGCTCGCATCTTGGGCCAGCCTTATTTCAAATATTCGTGAACGACATCCCAAAACACGACAACACCATTCTCTGCATGTTTGCAGACGACACAGCGATACTAGCAAAACACAGAAACACCAAAGTAATCACCCACCATATCAACAGACACATATCATCACTAGAAGACTGGTTTTCCAAATGGAAAATAGCACTTAATGTAACAAAAACGGAAGCCGTCTTTTTCACAAAACATTCAAGATCACTACCACCACAAATTATTATTCACAACACACCAATCCCCTGGTCTCAAAAAGCCAGATATCTTGGCATAATCCTTGATAAATCACTCACTTTCCATCAACATATTACATATTTACAAGATAAATTCCGACCTGCCGCGAATAAATTAATCCCCCTCATTTGTCGGAAATCCAAATTATCTATTAAATATAAGTTGCTTATCTATACACTGTATCTGCGACCCATCATTACCTATGCTTGTCCAGTTTGGAATCAGGCCGCTCAAATCCACCACAATAAATTAGAAATCTTACAAAATAATATCCTACGAATGATTGCCCAAGCTAGATGGTTTTATAGAAATGACGATATCAGAAACTCCCTAAAATATAGTAAACTCCAAGATTTTAATAATAAATTAACTGAAAAATTTAATAATGCCCTACCCAACCACCCAAACCCCTCAATTCAAGAAATCAATAATTATTTTCGAAATTACAGAACCCCAACAAGCCTAGACTAACTTATTTATACTCCATAACGCACAATCCTCTCAACCAATGGGAAACACCCTCTCATCCAATAGGAAAACACCCTCTCCTCTACTGAACGAAGAACCAAATTCTCCTACCAAGATTGTAAAAAATCATAGCACTTGAGTAACTGCTTCCTGATTGGACAAGCACTTCAACCCCCCACCCACCTCCACCTCTCTGCTCACAACCAATGCTCATGTACTATTCCATATCACTATCCCTTCACTTAATTCATTTAATTGGAATAAATAGATTTAAATTAAATATTTTTAATTCATTTTACTTAAATTGTGCAGCATCCATTTAAAAAAGGGTATTGAAATAGTTTTTAATAAGGTTCAACTCAAGATATAGAGATATAGGCCCATCTGGGTTAGGTGCTCTTGTTTCTCACATTCAATACGAACAGGACGGAAGAAGAGCGTTAAAGTGGACTTGGGAATGAACTAGAAATGGAATGAGTTGAAGCGATCACACATTTTGATAGACAAAAATGTCTTATAAAAATCGAATTGCCATTTGAAGTTTCAGTTAGACGAAGCTAGGAAGTTTTAACGTTATAAAAAGAAAAGTAAAGAAAACTTCCAATCATGTTGAATGAAGAATATTAACCATTGTTCTGACTTCGACAACAACTTGTCTAACAATTTCCACCAAGTTTCTTTTTATGAGATTCGTTCTTCTGATTGAAAAAAAGGATAGCTTTAATTTGTAATAAATTCAAATCAAAATTCAGATTATGATATATATATATATATATACACACTCAACTCCATTATTAAATAATTCTTTCAGCGGGATTTTAAAAATTCTTAAAACAAGACGTTCATGTTTAAAAAAGCAAGAAAAATAAAATGTGTACTTCGAAACCTGAACATTACATAAAGCTGCACATTACATAAAGTAATGTGCAGCTATATCTCATAATTCCACATGATGATCATCAAAGATGGCTGGTTAAAAAAATATTGATACTTAACCAACTAGACAAATACTTCATAAGACATTTAATGAAGACGAAACATATTTTTATTCCATGTTTTATGCAGAAAAACAGATTAATTTGGCAAAAATGTGTATTGTGTTAAAAGGGAATTTGGAATGTTACACTAATAAAGCATAGTATTTCTATCAAAAGAAAATGATCCAAGTATGAAACTCTACGAGGACGGTTCTAAAAGTACTTGTATTTAAAGACAAGTAGCATCATTAAGATAAAATATTGTTAGCAATAGGTGCTGCCATCTGTTAAATGAAGACGAAATAAATTTAACATTGACATTTTGCTTCAAGTTGTCGTTGTCTGGATTTATTATTATACAGCGGAAACAAAGCAACAATAAGTTGCTTCTGGTGAATCTACTCCAAAGAAGGCGAGGATGATCTCGTCGTGACTACGATTACGAGTAACTGAGACTTAGACAGCTGTCTAGCGAATCATGATTCTAACTAAAACCATTTTCGATGTGATGAGCGTCATCTCTTGGATTTTCTAAAGACTTATTGAACGACCTTCAAATTTTAACAATAACGTCCCAAACTTGGATAACAATGCAACATATATATAATTCTTATACATTATACGGATGCAGTCTTGATAATTTCGGTAACCCGATATTAATTCTTCTTGCAGGTACTGGATGCTGGAGAAGTAAAAGAATTCGACACCCCTTTCACTCTTCTCCAGAACCGCAACAGTGTGTTTTCACACATGGTTCAAATGACTGGGCATAGTATGGCTAAGCAACTGAGAGATGTTGCCAGAAATGCTTATTTCAAAAATGCTGAAGTCAAGAAAGAAGACAGCATAAGTGGTGATGACGTCATTGAAATGAACGGTTCAGCTCGCCATGTAGCCAACGGAAGTGCGTTAAATATACCAGTTGGCCAAGTCAGTGACGTGTATGAAAACACGGAAATGACATATTTATAGTGCCGTAGAAATTTTAGTTAATACACAAGGACTTGTAAATAGGTGCATATAAAGACTTATAGAAAATATAAGATTTTGTAATTATTCTGATGTATGGAAATAAAATTTATTTTCATAATGTAGTTATGTCATATAGTTGTATAGGAAAACTGATATGTAAGAAAAACAAATTAAACTACAGAAGGTTTGGTTTTGAAACTTTTGAACTCACTGTTACTATGTCTTATTTCAATTTATTTTCTGTAAGGGTGTTTTATTTGAAAACCTGGTGTTGAGAAATGTCTCTATTAACTTAGGTTAAGAATTCTACAAAATAACCATCAAATCCAATAAATCATTTTTGATAAAATTAAGTTAAATTTTCCTTATATAAGATTTTAATTTTTATCCAAGAATAACTTAGTAAGGCTTTAATTTGTTTTTAAGAATTGTATATCAGGATTTTGTTGTGCTTTTATTACCCCGCTTCGACATACAATCCATTTAAAATGTACACAAATATATTTTGAAATCATCAATCAAAAACTATTACGGTAACTTTTTGTCTCTTATCTTCGATATCAAAGCTTTCCTCATTTCTTTCATATAAACAATACAAATAATATTTTATTCATAGTTAAAAAAATTGGTATAATTTTATTGCATGCATATATATTTATAAAGAAATAAGCTCTGTGAAATAGATTAAACTAAAAGCTAACACTTGTCTGTCTTGTGAATAATTTTCTTTACATGCATAAAAAGGAAAATTTCTTCATTTTTCTAGCTGTTTTATATTTATGCAATATGCTCACAAGTTAAATCAATACAAATTTAAATACTCAGTTACCTTGGAATTTGCATCATTAGAAATTCATCTGTAATGGAGTAAATATCTGTAATGGAGTTTTAATAACATATTTAAACAAATTTATAAACACTCTATATAAAACCTTAAAAAAAAGTTGTATTCTTGTATCTATCAATTGATTTTAGAATATATTTGTTTTGTTCATACAAATGAAACCATGTTTAATATAACAGTATGAAGAGTAAATCCACAATTAATGATGGAAATCATTTCATTCATAAATTTTCAAATTTGAAGAATTACTATAGGTATGTATTGTTTGTTATTATCTTAACTTTTAAATCTTAATTTGTATTTCAAATTTTAAAATAATTGTATAGTAAAGGATTTTGTATCCTGATATAAAATTATTCTTAAGCTTACGGATTAATGAAGTTATATTAAAGTTATGAGAAGGAATATAGTTTTTCAATATGTTTTTTCATCTTGCATATTTTACAATTATTTGCTTTTCCTTCTAAAGGAAAATAAATTTTGAAAATGTTGAACTAATATTTTGAAATCCAAATGGAAGGTTTCAAAACTGACAAATACTGCTTAAGAATACAGGTTTTGTGATTATAAATATGTACTCGATAGCTTGTTGGATTGTCTGCTTCTAGAAAACATGCTCCAGTATTTAAAAAAATTGTAAATTGGAAATATCAAACTAATTCAGAAATGATTACATAATATATGACACAGTTTTGTGTAAAATTAATGGAAATTTTTTACAAAAGTTGCATTTTCCAACATAACGTGTAAACAGCTAAGAAAGATATATTCTTTTTTTCCCTCCAAAAGCAGAAAAAAATTGTTATAATCAATAAAATTACAATATCACTAAGAATTATATATATATATATAAAACTGCATATGTAAATTCAATTGAAATATAAATGTTAGTCATCTAAAAAATTCTTTATAATTTTTTGCATGCTTTCAATATAATAATTAAGAATAAATAGCTGTTATTCTTATTGACAAAGCTGAATAGATATATTTCATGATGTTGAAATACATTAAGCATTAGATTTAAAAAGAAAAAAAAAAATACTATTAGAATTTATATAAAAATGCCATTTCAATTTTCTATTCATGATCTTTGACAAAATAAAGAAAATTTTCAGGTAAAGTTTTGAAATATTTTGCAGAAATAAATAAATGCATAGCTATACGAACTACAGAATGGGGTTTAAATATTTGTCAAAATTTACAAATTTTTTTTTTTTTTTGTGCAAGTGTGAATTTATTTGATCAAGTATTAGTTATTTGACAATATTTAAATACTAGGATGTGGAGATTACAAAAAAGTTTTGAAAAAATCAGATAATTTCATTTCAAAATGACATGAATACAACTGAATTTTAAAAAAAGTAAAATTTCCAACCAAGTAGATTTATAAAAGTAGCTTTTGTTAAACAAGTTAATAAGTTTAAAATGATTTTGATAATATATTCACCCCCCCCCCCCTTTAAAAAAATTGATAATGTTGAAAATTAAATTCCTAAAAATATATAAATTACATTGAGATTATAGACAAAAGGTCATTTAACTTATATAAAATAATGTATAATCTAATGTTTGTTTTATATAGCAAGTACATTAAGCTTATTTATGCTTTAGAAATCAATAAACAATCATTAGTCTAATTCACACATTCAACTTTAAATTAATTTAAACTATTTGAATTCAAATATTTTATTCTAACCATTTTTTTTTTTTTTTAGTTATTTTACTGCTGGCTTCATTTTTTTTAGTTATTTTACTGCTGGCTTACTTTTAATCATACTACTACTTCTATCTTACTATGCACTGAACTTATCATATATATATATATATATATATATAAATGCAATTAAAACAGCTTTCTGAATAAATGAACTTAATTTTTTTAAAATTATTAACATACGATTAATATCTCGCATAAACATAGAGAGAATCAAACCTTTTTATTTTATCACATACTAATAAAAATACCAAATGATTTATTTCATCAATTCTTTTAGCAACAATTACAAACAAGGAATATTCAGATGAAATTTCACATGAAATATATGATTATTCATTCCATAAAGAAAGAAATGACAAAAGGAAGTAAATTAACTTTTTATTGTAAATAAGTTGCATTTTACAAGGAGAAAATTGTGTTTCTAGTTGCAAACTAGAATGAGCAATATTCCTCACAAAAAGACAAAATAACAATTTTTATAGCTTTTTGATTTCATTGAAAAACGACCTGGACATATATGAAATAAAAAAAAGAAACAAGCTTTTTTTTTTTCAGTGTTTATTTCTAAATTTACAAGGTATTTAAAAGAACAGCCACAATCCTAACTTGAATGAATATTTCCAAAGTCAATTTTAACCCTCAAAACAAATATACAATTAAAAAGTGAACTGCCAAAAAACATTTTTTGAAGGTGACTTTTTCAAAACTTACAATAGAATTTTAAGCGAAGGCACAATGTTACATGCAATATGACTATTCAAAAACAAAGAATAGTCACAATTAAAATGTTCCCACAAAAGTGTGTTGAAACTATAAATATAAACAGAAATTGGTTGCCAAGTTACAAAGGTTATACAACAGTAGTCACTCCACATAAACTTCACAAACAATAAAGTGTCTTCTATTACAAAAGCACAACAAGAGATAAAATTTTAAATTTACATAGCAAACATTTCATTACAAGTACTTTAAAAACAATGGTTTAATAGTTGGTTATCATCATGATTTTTATTGCTCTGTGGTTTTAATATGATTAAGGCACCTTAAATCACAGAACTGTGTATTTTATACATATACATATGAAATTTTTTACAACTTTTATTTCAGTTTAATTGAAACAAATTCATTAAACCATTTAAAAAAAATATATTTATCACCAAGTAAAAATATCTCAACAATTATATATTGCAATATTTGTATGTAATAAATTTTATGTGAAAAACAAGACTTAACCAAATGCTTCTTGCACGTGCAAACTTGGTAATGAATAGTGTACATAAATGCAGTATTAGCAAGAAGTAGTAAGTCTCAAAAAGAGAGGCATAGTAAAAAAAAAATAATTAATTGTTAAGGATGATTAAAACCAAAGTGAGTTAAATATTTGTTATTTAGAATAAATACACACTTTTCAAGTGCTACCTCTCCAGTGTGCTAAAAGTGCAGCTTGCTTCATGTAATACGAAATTACATGCTGATGCCGGTGCTGTCAGAGTGCAAGCATGCACCAATGTATAACATTACGATGAAAAGCAATTTAAAAATAAATTTTTATTTCAAAGAGACTATTCCAAGTACAAAATTTACTTTGAAGTCTACATTATAAAGATAAAAAAATTACTATATAATTAAACTGAAATAAAAGCAAATGATTTATAATTGAAAAACAATTTTATAATTTGAAGACATAAAATTTATATCAATTTAAAACACGTTCATCAAACATATGAATATAGGAGTTTGTGTAGCTGGAAATAGTTAACCTGAAAAAGAAATGAACTTATTTTGTGCTAAAAATACCATGATTGAATGACTATGATAGCTGTGGCTATGAATGCTGATAAGACAAAGCACAAAAGTTTTGAGCACAAAACTTAATGGTTTTTGTATAAATGAAAACATGGAACTTAGAAGAAATACAGGATGTAGCTTCTGATGGTGAGCAAATGGTCATATAGCTTTCCAACACCTTTCATATATAAGTCTTCCAAATAAAGAAATATAAGTGGAAATTATTGACAGTGAAATTAAAAGTAACTATGGCAAATAATTCTATTTTTATATATAAACTGCAAATACCCATGATAATGATTGTTTATAATAACCTATGCTTTTTATTTTACTTTTGCATATAGTACTTCTCACCATGATGATACACAAACAATTTTTTCAAAATAATAATATAACAGATAATTAAGAGAATAACAACATTAAAAATACAAGATAAAATATAGTTTAAACATTTCCACAGCTTTAAATGAAAGAGATTAAAAGGAAACAATCCCATACAATAGTTCCTCTAAATTTATCAATACAATAATAACCACCATAACTACTCCTTTATTTGGAAGACTAATATCTAGTAAAAGTTTCCTTGGTTAACTTAAAGAGGACAAAAATAAAAAGCAATCAAATAATAATTACAACAATAAAAATACATCATTATACAGCTTTGATAACTGTACTGCCATCAAATTTAAGAGCTGGGAAAAGGAAATAATGGTACAGTAGCCAAGAAAACTTTTACCAGGTAACAACTAAGCGCACATCCGAAAACAAACCCTCTTCATTCAGAAAGTTTCCAGACAGCAAATGAACAAAACAACCACTTTTCATAGCTATCTCTATTGCCTTATAAAAGGCAAAGTTTGCCATGCAACAAAATGTCCATTTATAACCATGTCAGCACACTATCCTTGTTGGCAGCTAAAAGAGCTTCAACATCAGTCAGTATGTCAACAGTCAAATCTTCCTATGGAGAGAAAAAAAGATTTGATTTTGTTAAAAAGAACAAATGATTTACTAAATTTCATAAAATTTAAATATTAATATATCAAAAAGAAAATCATGACAACATTGTAATCAAACATAAAACTAATGAAGAATTTTAAATATATATATCAAAAAAAATCTTTGAAGAAACTTTTTAAGATAACAATTATTTTATTCATTAAGGTATGATGCAAGACTTTAAATAATACTTAGTTTTCCTGCTTCCTAAAGTTATGAATTATACAGAAATTTAAGTACAAATTCAAATAACTTGATTAAATTATGAACAGATTAATAATAAATTAAATGAAGAATTAAATATAACATTTAACATGGGAATTTCTATTATTTAAAGAAATTTAAATAAAATTTTCAATATAAAACTGGAATGTGTGCATGGAGGGGAGGGGGAATTTACAGTTAAACAAATTTTCCAAGAATGAAAAGGAAATATTTGAAAATGCTCTATTTAAACTTAAATCCCATTGATTAAATATACAACACTTATTGAAACAAACTGAAAGTTGGTACATGAGATTCAATTATTTAAAGAAATTTCTTCAAAAATACTTTTAAATTGGATTTTACATTTTAAATTTAGTTATTAATTTTTTTTAAAATTCATATACAATAATAAACTTAAAATGCTTTAAGTATTCACTTTCCATAAATGAGCAAAATTTTGAAGTATTTTCTAGAAATATTCAAAACAAATATATCTGAAAAAAATATAGCCAGAAATACTGACAAATATAAATTTAAGCCAAGAAAAGAGCAAAAAGAAAAAAGTAGTATATATTTAAAGTAGTCAATAGAAGAAATATAAATCATGGAATGATTTTAAAGCACATATTTTTTAATAAATATAATTTACTAGGAGTATCTTTTAAACAATCAAAAAAATTTATAATTGCAAACAGATTTTGATAATATTTCCAGTTTATCATTAACATGTAAAAAGTTTCAGAAAACATTGTTAAATATTTAAAAATTATTTTATTTGAATTTATTTTTAATTATCAATGAGTAACTATTGACATCCACACACATAGCATTTTTTAATTTAATAAATTAAGCAAAATAATTTGAAACAATTTTTAAATTTTTTTATGCAAAGTAATCTATAGGAAATTTTATTAAAAACTGGAATAGAAATTATTTAAAAAAAACATACATGCCAATTCAATCAGAAATATTCAATTCTAAAATATTTTTTCAGTTTTAAATCAAGAAATGATTTGGTTAAATATAATACCAACATCATTTTTAAAGTTATGTATAAAGCAAATTTTTTGTTTAGCATTAACTCTCTGATTAATATAAGCAGTTCTAACAAAAAAAGAGTGGAAAAAATAGTACATATGAATAAAAAGCAAAATATCATAATGAAATTTAATGAATGGTTTTTTTTAAATAGTTCTTACATCATTTTGTATCTTATGAAAGTAAAGAGGGAAAAAAAAAAAAAAAATCACAAAAACAAAATTATAAGAATTATTTCAATCAATACCCTATTGTACATTAAAAGTAAAGTTTAAGAGTAAATCTAATTGATTTCATGTGTTTTACAGATATATATCTCTTTGCTTAATCTCAGAATATGATCTAAACTATTAACTTAAACTAACTTTAGTGTCCATTATTTGAAGACAGAATATGATACTGATACTTTGGAACATTAAACCTTTCAAAGATTTTTTTTTTTAGGGTTCTTTTCAGTTTCCAGTTTCCATTCATATTTTCTTAAACTACATAAAGGGCATTATAACAAGTTTTAAGATAATTTAAACTTTTAACATTGATGAAAATGTCAACCTCCAGCCACAAAATTCATATTTATTCTATGTTTAAATTTTCGATGTTAAAATTATTACTATTATAAGATTTTTGTTTTTAAGTTATCTGGGTTTTTTTTTTTTTTTTTTACCTAAAGAGATAATTACCACTAACTAAATCTCTTTTTTAAAACTGCAAGATGAAAATAAAGGTACATTAAATTTGATAAGAAATTAACTTAATTCCATTAATGAATTGTCACTAAAACTAATATGCATTTTAGTTTTTAAAAAAAATTGGTAATTTTTAGATAGTTTACAGAATAAATACTTTAAAAGTTAAAAACTGCAGTATTATTTTTATACTTTTCAGTCAATAAATAATCATGAGAGCAAAAAGCAAGTTATAGAGAATTAAGTTTAAAATAAAATTACTTGTAAACTTGGAACTAAATCATCTGTATCCATATTGTCATCACCAAGATCCAAATTCGTCTGAAGATCCAAGCCCAAATCATTACTCTGATGGTCTAAAATGGTATGAAAATAAAAATTAAGACATTGCTGATTATGAAACAAAACATTACCATTAAATACTTGAGTCTTGATATTTTCAGCTGATAGTTGGAATAAAAAATTACTTTATCAAATTTAGATCATTAATTTTATATAACAATAGCTCAAAGTCATGAACATCTACTTTAATGGAGGGGGGGGGAAACATTTATATACATTTAAAATAAAAGTTTTGTAATCTTATATTCTTTGCTTCATAAAATGATTTTATATATATAATGTTATCATTTTCTCTCACAATATAAATACTACAGTTCTTATCCTAAAAATTTTAATTTAGCTTTAATTTCTTGGTTTCATACACACATAGGAACAAACATGAATCGAAAATATTATATTTACACCCATGAACAGACAAAATTATTTTCTAAAAACATGGAATCCTCTAACTTACGCTCATTAGAAAATTTCATTTTAGAATTTAGAAGTTTTTCCATACCTATCTTTTGTGAATGATATTATTAATCAAAACTAGTCTTTATATTAAAAGAGAGAGAGAAAACACTTTTTTTTTTTATTTTATTTATTTTTTAATTTTTATCGTACCTTGACATTTTTGAAGAAGCTTTAATCTAGGATTTGTATTTTCCTGAAAAAACCTGCCTCATTTCCTTCCCTTTATTTAAATAAGTGATCTATCTTAATAATGTTTCATAAATATATAGTTAGCAATCTAAAACCATTCACATCGTATTCGAAATATGAAATGTCATGATAATCGAAACACTAAATAAAACAGCAGAAATTTCTATTTTACAATTAACAGAATCAGGGTTAGTTTTAATTGCAATAAGCAAGAAGTAGTATATTTCTCCTCATGAAAATAACTTGAGTTAAATCATCAATTAAAGGGTTAAGCATTGCATGGGCTTCCATTTAAAAAATATTTCCAAGTAATTTGATTTCACTTTTTAAAAAAATTTTGTAGAGAAAATAATACATTCAATGCAAATAGAGTATCAAATTATCTTTATCAATTTCATTTTATGATTAATCAAAGAGAAATAACAATGCAAAGTCCTGGAATATTATTTTTCTTTCCTCTGGATCTTTGGTATGACCAGCTCAAATGTATAACAATTAGAAAGGTTATTTAATTATAATTTAAGAGCTAGTATACAAGATAAAAAACAATATTCAAATGTAACTCATTATGCGAAGATTATACACTGGTTATCATAAATTAAGGAAAATTCACAAAAATCGCGATAACTCAAGAAATTACACATGGAATTTTATGAAACTTACCCACAATATACAACACATAGTAAGGTATTAAACAACATAAAAAGAAATTATCAGACATTAATAGTAGTATAGAAATTAGCACATGTATAAAATAAACAAATTGGAAGTATCGGTTTGCAATAGAAAAAGTACCTTTAATATGGAATATGATTGCCTCTAGAAGCAATACAGCACAAACAGCGATGTGTGATGCTTTCAATTATGCGGTCTATCAGTTCAATAGGAAGTGAGAGCCATTGCTCTTGTAAAGCAGATGCAAGCGCGGCAAGGGTCTGAGGGGGCGGATTGATGGCAGATACACGCCTCCCTAGAGCATCCCAAACATGCTCGATAGGATTCAAGTCCGGGGATCGAGCTGGCCACTCCATGCGCGTAATTGTTTCCTGTTGAAGATAATCATCAACAATGCGAGCTCTGTGTGGTCTTGCATTATCGTCCTGTAACAGGAAGCAATCACCAATCGCCCCGGCATATGGGCGCACATAAGCATCAAGGATGTTGTCTCGATAAACCTGAGCATTCACGGTTCCCCTTGGAAAGACATGGAGGTCTGTGCGCCCTCCTAAGGATATGCCTCCCCAAACACAGACACTGCCTCTTCCGTATGCATCTCTTTCACGGATGTTTGATGGATGATAACGGGTCCCAGGTTCTCTCCATATCAAATAACGTCTACTGTCACTTTCTAGACTAAACCTGGACTCATCCGTAAAGAGAACAGGCCTCCATTGATCTGACGTCCAGTGGACATGTTGTCGGGCCCACTGCAAATGGTCTCTCCTATGGCGTGATGTGAGCGGCACGCAAATGGCTGGTCGTCTCGCATACAGACCACCTTCGTGGAGCCTTCTGCGCACAGTTGACGTTGACACCAACCTTCCGGTGGCTGCAGCAAGAGAGGATCTAAGATGTGTCGGAGTAGCGGTTCTATTCCTGCGTGCACTTAATGTCAAATATCGGTCATCGGCACTGGTCGTAACAGTTGGCCGTCCTTGACTGAACCTCCTAGATTCCTCCAAAGTCTATGAACCACAGATGGACTCACATTTAGCCATCTGGCCACTTCTGATTGACTCTGCCCTGCCTCTAGTCTCCCGATGGCTCTCCATCGTAGTTCTTCAGGCAAATGATGCCTAGAGGTCATTATTACGAATTGGCTATCTCAGATTTTCAATGTCGCAATCACAGTAAAATTTGTGTGCTTTCTCTCAAACTTGGACTTTTATGCTCCAGGCAGATGACGTAAGCCGAGTGCAGCGTCACTAATTTGCATATTGCAATTTTACTCAGCTACTCTTAGTGGACAACATATGCAAATTTTGCACGGTTTGGCTTACTTTTGAAAGAGTTATCGCTATTTTTGTGATTTTTCCTTAATTTATGATAACCAGTGTATAATTAACATTTCTCTCATTTGTGAATAGCAATAGCTTTTTTCCCCCTGGAATGATCAATATTTCTAAATAATTGAATAAGCAAATGAAATAAAATTTCAATAATCTTGTACAGATTATTTTAGCCTTTTGAATATATTTCATAACTACTGTAGTTAAAAGTTTTATCTAACTATATTACAAGTTTTAGTTAAAACCAAATTTGTTCATAGACTCATGGAAATAAATTGTTTGCATCACTTTCAAAGCTCTTAAACTTAAGTCTGTTTTCTTGGAATGCTTTAATATCCTGATTAAATGCATCAAAAATAACAATTTCAATCATTTCACAGAAAAGGAAGTGTATATATGGAAGTGTTCCATTGATTTTCCATTTAAATTTGTGCAAAACATAATTTATTAAAAACTAATATGTGCCAATAACAAATTAGAAGTTTTAATTATTCGACTAGTAATTACACAGTCAATTTAAAAGTACTTCAAAATTTTAGTAAATAAAGTAAAACTGACTACTGCTAAAAAAATGAAAAGTTATATCATGAAACAGATACTTAATCAATTAGAATGATATATTTCATCAATACTGAATTATTCAATGATTGGAATAGTTAAAAATAAAACAAGTTATTTTGAATGACACATAAAATAATGTATAGTACAATATACTTTAAGGCTCCTTTAGAATAAAATGGTACAATAAGAAAATAATTTTTTCTGATTGCCCAACATACATTTTAACAGATGGATTTTTAGATAATTAGCTGTTACTTTATTTATAAAAAAAAAAACACCTATATGTAGAGTTTCAATTTTTGAGTTAATTATATTTATCTACTGACAATATCATTTAGAGCAGTTATTTTGGCTTGGGGACTCCACTTTTTAAAATGATTGCAATCATTAGCTAACTTTGCATTTCAGAAAAGGTATAAATTAAACCATAAAAAAATAATTTAAATAAAATAAAATAGTGATAGTATTATTCAATTTATTTATTGTGCTAAATTTTCATATAATCTATAGCTGCAAGTACATTTAATATTAGAATCTGTTTAATGAGATAAATGTACTATATTACATTTTTCAACAATATTTTTGAAATCAAAAGCAAGATTGCTTGTTAAAATTTTCATCACATCCTACAAGATAATGTTTGTGAAACAGTATAAATATTTACTCTTGTTGACCTTCAGTCAAGAAAACTTTGCTCACAAATACATGTTGACTCAAATGTAGAGAATATTTTCCCAGCAAATTTCTATGTACATGGAAATTTTTAAGTAGACAAAGATTTGCAAAAGTCAATTGCCACAGTATTACACATTTCTTTCACAGTGTGATCTGACTGCATGCCAAAAAGTTCCTCATGTGCAGTGTCAATATCAGCAATGATAGGATAAGAAAAAAAAATTGAATCAAAGCTCATTTTCTTAAAATCCTGAAATCTTCTAGTGACCTCGCATTCCAAATTCTGGAGATGATTCCTAATCTTATCAGAAACACTTTCAGGCACTTTCTTGTTTGCTTAAAAAAGAGAAATGATACAAATAACCTTTATCTGCATGCTTTGCAAATATATCTAGTTTTGCTCTGAATGATTTTATATGGTTCCACATTTCATATGTCAACAATTCCATTCCTTGCAATGTCACATTCACTTCATCTCATTTTTCAAATACATCAGTGGCATATATCATCTCATATCTCCACTCCTTACATCCTACTTTTGTTACAAAATCATGAAATTTATATCTCCATGTCCAGAAATAAAATGATTTCATTCTGCAAAGCCCAGACTCAACTACCTCACAATGTTGGAGTATATTATGTCTTCATACTTCGTCTCCACATCCTCAAGAAACGATTTGAATTGTCAATGATGGAGTGCCCTTGCTCTGATTTGTGATTACCATACTAACAATAAGATTTACCATATGCTTTAAATCCAGTACAGCTTTACAAAGGCTCTTTTGATGCAAAATGTGGAATGGAAAGACAAGATATCACTGCCTGTGTCTTGAGCTTGTTTTTTAAAAGCTTAACCATACCTACATTTTTTTTTCCACTGAAAGCCAAAGCCCTATCTATTGCAATTTTGTATCAGAGCAAGCCATTTATTTCCGCATAATTCACAGTACACTAAAGGAAGTCCTGACAGACGGACCTATCTTTCATATATTCAAGGTCAAGTAATTCTGTTATGACAAAATTTTCCTTAATTCCATGGATAAAGATGAGTGGATGTACATGGATTGTCTTCATTTTCTGTGCTCTCATCTAATACCCCCTCCCCCCAAACAAACAAAAAATCTTTGCTTGCAGTCTTCAGCTGTTCTGTGAGTCTGTCACTAATTAAGTCAATGTGTCATACTATAGTCCTTTTTGGCAGTGAAATGCTTTCTAATTCGCTTCTTACACCAGGATACAATACCTTTGCACACTCTACCTCTTTATGAACTCGCCATCCGAAAAGGCTTGTTGCATTTAGCAAGGTTATTAGGCTGTCAAGAAACTTGCTTGTGAAATGCTATTTTGAAGAGTTGATTGCTTTGTTAATAATGTTTCTTCAGCTACATATTGCAGTTTTACCTTGCATTCTTTTTTGGAAAATTTGCAGACAAATTCACTATGTTTTGGTTTGTAATGTCAGATTATACTTGTAAAATATGGCCATCCTTTCATAACACAATAAACATATTGCTTTATTCCCTGAATCACTGAAGAAACATCTGTTTGCCCCTTCTTCATCAAACAGACAACATGCTACACGTTTTACGCTTTATTGGAGGATAAATATACATAAAGTTCGAAATTTATATATTTACAGTTGCAAAGACAAACATGCCACATTAATTGACCACATCAAATGGAAAAGCAGTGTGCAATATATCTACACTGTGCAAGCATATTGACATAGCCATTCCAGTGGGGGAACAAATAGATGAATCTTTGATTGCTCACAGGAAGGAAACCTATGTTCAAGGCAGATTTTTCAGATTTATTTGGTGGGTCACAAGCCAACATTTGCCACCCTATGACTTAGAGATAAACTCTAATACAAATTAATCCTCAAAGATAGCTTCCATTTCACAAAATGCCATCATTATACGTAATTCAAACAAAAAGATCTTTAAGCAATAAAATATTGATATATAAATTGATTGCAAAAACTTTTTTAGAAAAGATTATCTTATCCAAAAGCATACATTTCAAAATCAACCAAATATTTTTAAAGATGTTAAAATAATATTAAATTATGAGTGTAAATAAATTCATCTCTATTTAAAATTGCTATTCATATTGAAAACACAAAATTCAGAAAAAGCAGTTTTTAAAACTTCTTTTTCTTAACTATGTAAAATGTAATGAGGTTTGGTCAGAAGTAAGAATAAAGATAACTATTGTTAATATGTCCATATGTATAAAGCCAATAATATACTTGCACAATTGAAATTTGATGAAACTTATGTAAATATCCTTTGATTTATTATTTAACTGTAGAAACAATTTAAATTATGATTTTCTAGTATCAGTAAGTTGCAGACTGCCAACTCTACATAAGTAGCAATTGTCAGTATACATTTGTAGACCACTAATTAATATACTTTCTTTAAAGGTTTGTCACTTTAATAGAAGCATTAAATTTTAAATGGTTTCTGTTTCTTTCATACATAAATCACAAAAATGAATGATAACTGCATTAAAAGTTCAGAATTAGAAATCATTACAGCTTTTACACAGTATTTTGCAACATTTTGTTAAATATTCAACCTCGTAATGAGAATATGTACCTTCAATATCATCCAGATTACTTAGGAAATCTTCTGGCGTATGTGGGAGACTGTAGTTAGGGCCTAACCCTAAGCCACTGTCTGCACTCTCTTGACGGGAATGGAAATCTGTTCCTCCTTCTAAAAATGAGTCCAGGCTGGTGGACACAGGAGGAAGATCAGGATTAGATCCAGTAGGAGATGGTGCCAAAGTCAATTTTTCACCAAGAGTATGTCTCAGCAAGAGTTCCTGCTAAAGAAAAGTATTTCTCTATTTGCTTCAATGAAATAAAAAAAAATCAACATAGCATAAATGATGAATAAGAATAACCATTGTAATAAGTAAAAGCTCCATATATATATATATATTAGGTCTACTGGAAAGTTTTATCCGTTTGTGAAGCATGAGAAAATATTTATTATACAATATAATTTTTGTCATTATCAGGATTAGTTTACAAATATTCTAAATGTATGTCTTGGAAACAAAATTCAAAAAATCTACATAATTGAGTCATGATATGCACATTTTTGTTTCCTCAGAACAAAAACTAATCCTTCTTGAACTGGAAGATAACTGGCGATGAAAAGTGGATCATCTACAAGAACATAATAAGGAGAAGATCATACAGTGAGAATGGACAACCTATGCCCTCCACTTCTAAGTCAAGTTTGAGACTTAATAACAGAATACTGCATAAATGATGTGTTGTGCAAGAAATTATAAATTACAAACTTTTGAAACCTAACAAAAAGCTCAATTTGGAGAGATACTGTCAGCAAATTAAAGTATTCACACACTAACATCTATTCATCGCTACTTGATAACAAGCATGCACATTTATTACAAACTGGATAAGAAATGCTATCATCAGTAGATGTGTCAGATATGTCTAGCACAACTGTTGGCTTTGATTCAAATGAAGAATTTCATTCATTATTAATGGCTACTGTTGGGGGTGGGTATTTTGTGGTTACAAAGTCTGTTATTAGCGGCTTTTTTTTTTTTGCTTTCTCAAGTTTGAATAATTTTTGATATCCTGTTACACAAAACTTAAGATTACATTGAAATTTTAATGCACACTCTATGTCAGGATCATGAGAAAGAAAATGTTCCATACTAGTAGTAAATTTTAAGCCCTCGTGAATTAAATCAGCAGTCAATAACTGAATTTTATTTTGAACTTCATCATTATCGACTTCTTTATTATCATAAACTGCCATAAATTCAATCAAATTTTTTTTACAATAAGCATTTAAGGCTGAAGAACGAAATGCTGTGTTCAAGTTGAAGTACAACTAAATGAAGAAAAAAAAATTATTATAAAATTTAAGTATTTTCCACAACTCCAGAAAACAAAGTAAATAAGCCATGAAGCAGACCAAGCATAAACCGACCATCTTCTGATTACACTGTCAAAATTAGAATTAAAAAAAAATATTTTGGGGATTCGTGCTAGAACAAAAAATTTGTGTAAAAAAACACTGTGAAAAAAAATGAGTTGAGTGTGTGTGCATTTATATATATAATGTGTGTGTGTGTGTAGTTTTAATAAAGATAAACAAAAATTTAACACAAAATATTTCAATAATAAAACTAATAGTAACAATTTGACATGAAAATTATCAAAATATATTTCACAATCCATGTAGAAATTAATGAATTTAGGCATAGTAGAGGTAGATATCTATATATACATACATGTACATTAAGCATTTCTATATGTACTTTCCACAGGTGTGTAATGTATTCTAAGAAAAATTATAAATGTTATATAATTTATTAAAAATGAAATTATAACCCAACTAAAGAATTTAGATTGAATGAAACAAGTATTCTTGCAAATTAATTATAAATAATTATTAAGGCTTATAAGAAAAGCACATTTTAAAAAACGCATTAAATATATTTGCTATTTTTTTTTAAAAAAAATAGAGAAATATTATGCTTTATTCATCAAAAAATAATGTATGAATTAATATAATGACAAGTAGATTCCCTAAATACTGTAATCCTAATTTGATAATGCATTGAATAAATCATAAGATGCATATAATGGTATTTAAAAGTAAGAAAATAGATAATTACACAGTAATAATATATAGAGTAAAAAATTAAATAAACTTGAGAGAACAAAAGTTTATAAAATTTTAAAAAATTGCACATTGTTAACATCTTGCTTGAAATTAAAATTTTTAAAATTTTGGTACATGGTAGATCTGAATTAAATATCTTGAACTGAATCACAGGAGTTGAAATACTTTATAGAAATATACTATTAAATTTATTTAAAAATTCGAAATTGTAAACTTTTTTAAACTGCAGTTTTAAAATTTCTAAACCAAATACAAAATATTAAAACAAGTACAAAGCCAAGTAGATATGAATTACAAATTTGTTTCATATCAGTAGCATAAATAAATATAGAATTATTTCCTTAAATATCTTTACAACATCCCACATTGTACGAATAAATGTGTGAATTCAGTAATGTAATTACAGTAAACTTATGGAAAGGATCATTACTATTAAGTGCCAAAAATATGCCCCTCCTTCTAGAATAGGAAAATGTCTTTAATGTAGAAGGAGACTTATACTACCAAAATTGTTAGTAAATTTAATTTTAAAAACTGTTACAGGAAAAATATATATAAAAATATAAATTTAAACTTGAAGTTTTAAATTACATTAAATATGGCAAATAAAAAAAATAATGAAATTAAACAACCCAACAAAAACCAATATTATGAGAAGAAAAGATATCCAATAAAAATATAACCAATACATGAAAGAAAAAGTTATGCAAACAAAAAGGAAACAAAAAATGATAAAGTAATTTTTTTTTCCAATGAAGGGGAAACTGAAACCAAATATACTGTAGGGAGGGGATTTATTATTGAATGGGAGATACGCAGTTAGAATTTGATATTAAAAAATTGATTTTAAAACAATTTCATATTAAGTTAAAAAATTACTTGACGAATTATCTCCTGTTGTCGAAGTCTCAACTGTTCTCTTTCCATTTCTAAGCTCTGTACTCGGAGATTTTGCTGTCTTTGCTGGATACTCACAGCAGCAGCAAGCGAGGGGGGCAGTTTTATACTTTGCGCAGGAAGTTCTCTTAACAAATTGGCATTATTAGTAGCTTGTACCTATTAATACAAAAAATTATGATGCACTTTAAAAAGCATTGGAAACATTACAATCGTAATTGTTTAAGAGATCATTATTTCTGCAGAAAAGCTCTAAATTAAGCTGACATATTTGAGCTTCAAAGTTCAAACATATTAAAACTGTATAAATACTTTTCTGTTTAAAATCACAGATGACCAAATTGATATTTGAAAAATTTAAAATAAGGTATAATTCTTTTTCCTACATGTTTACAGTGAATTTTATGTTCATTAAGTAATAAAAAAATTATAAGTATATATTCCCTGACCTATTACTTCAAAAACAATAGTTGCAGTCAGTTTTAGGTATACTTATTTATACTTCTTTTCAGATACTTTTAAAGATAAGATTTTTAAAAGCTTTAAAATAATATTTCAAATATTTTTATCTTTTTATTTATTAAATTAATATACATAAAAACTATCTTCAATTAATTTCTTATTAACACATGTATCATTTCAAAAAAGTTAAAACTGATATTATAAGCTCAAATTATTTAAGTAATAATCTTTTAAGATAGCATTCATTCGAAAGAGCTTTTACAGAAGTATTATTAGCAAAGTTAAAACCAAAACTTTTTGAACATCAATGTAAAAGTATTTCTAAGGAAAATTATAAATGCCAATTTTTTTAAATACACTGCTGGAGGATATTATTTCATTCATTATGGTAAATATAGGGAGATACTCAATGAAAAAAAAAAAATAGAATATGCTTTTATTTAAAAACAAAACTAAAAAAAAAAAAACATGCTAAGATAAAATGTATCACTAACTCATTAATGAGTTAATCAAATTCAAAAACGTAAATAAATTAATTGCCCTTTAAAATAAGTTTCAGTAAACAGAAAAAAAGAATAAAGCCAATCAAAAAATTACTTGAGCTTGATTTTGAGATTGGAGGGATGTAGTAGACTGTTGAGTAGGACTGGCTACAGTTGGAGGATTCTGGAGATGAGCAGCTGTGGAAAGAAAATATGTTTTGATTTATAAGTATTAAGGGATACATATAACACATATGCTTACACAAACGGAATTCAGAAAAAAATTAAGATTCAAACAATATTTCTGCAATTTAAAGATATGTTTCGTAAGTTCATTATTTTTTGAAAGAAATTTTGGGATGTTCTAATTTTTTTTCTTTTCCCATCAAATAATTTTTCTCGAATAGTTATTTTTATTTTCACCAAAAATGTATCAATACCTGTCTACAAATCTTTATAGTTAAAACCCTCGATTCATTAATAAAATAATTTTAATTCATTATAGTAATGCTTATTTAATAGTTAAAAATATTTTTTAAATCCTGAACTATAAATTCGGTAAAGGAAAACCAATTTTGGACAAGTCTAGCTTGATACTTCTACTAAAATTTTTAAAAGAAACATTAACAGATTTTAGAGACGTGAAAAAACGGAATAACAAAATAAATTTTTAGCCGGAAAGAAAAATTGTATTTCTCAGAATTTTTTACGAACACATTTTCAAAATGATTTATATTTTATACTTACGTATTCTGGGATCTAACCAACTTGTTGTACGTTCGATGTGATTAATAAAATAGACTTCGCCCTCAAGTGTTGTCGCTTGCTCCCATCCTTTTGGCAAGGGACCGAGGTTCTGCATGTTCACAGCTGAAGTTGCCATGTTTCCAGACGTCAGTTTCTTCCGAGGATCCACCCATGTAGTCGTCTGTGTTAAATGGCTGTAAGAATAAAAAGTATCTTTTTAGACATTGAAATAAATATAAAAATACATTATATACACATAACCTTCCAATACACATTTTTTTAAAGCTATTTCATGAAAAATACTTCTAAATATAAGTGATTAGAGAAGCAGAAAAGAAAAAAAGAAAATTTTTTTTTTTAATTCTCCCAAATATTAGATAATCCGTTCAAAAACGTATTTTCTAATATTTGGTTTAATTTCCATAACTTTTCTTTCATTTTTTGATTAAAATGAAAGAAAAATCTTCTACCTCACAAAATTGAGGATTCTTTTTAAACACCAAAATAATATAATTAAGATATCCATGAGCATAAATAAGAATTGAAATTGAAATTACACAAATGAGCAGAAAGATAACAGAAAAAAAAAAAAAAAATGATTGATAAAATTTAGAAAAAAAGAACTTTTTTGTCGAATTTGTATTAAAATGTCATGTGTGTTTTGTGTGTCTTCTCTGTTAATTATTGAATTAAAACAAATG
The DNA here is from genome assembly GCA_019974015.1 of Nephila pilipes. Classification (NCBI taxonomy): domain Eukaryota; kingdom Metazoa; phylum Arthropoda; class Arachnida; order Araneae; family Nephilidae; genus Nephila; species Nephila pilipes. The sequence goes on along the minus strand of BMAW01017729.1, from coordinate 81,340 downwards.
AAATATACAGGGGAAAAAATGAATACAATTTTATTTTTTGATTCAATACTTTAAAAAAGTTATTAAAAGACATATCTGGGTAAATTGGTGAAAAAAATTACAGATTTTTAAAAATGCAAATAAAATTAAAGATTCAATAATATAATTAAACTGAAAAAAAAATTCAAGACATATTTCTATAAATGCAAGAATTTTTTTAACATACTCGTATCATGAACATCGGTCATAACTTGATGCTTGTACAAGAAGTAATTGAAGGTAATAAGATAGCAGATCAATTACCCAAGGAGAGAAGACTGCTCCATTAGGAAACTTATAAAAAAGCCATCCTCTTTAATTCGAATGTGATCGCAAAATACAAACCGAGAGATTTGCCTATCAATAAGTCTTCAGATATACGAAATTAACGGGGACAATGACAAAGACAATTATCAAACTTAAAGTTTGTGAAGGAAGAAGGACATATCGACTGTAGAAATCGCCCAGATGCTGAACTAACGCCAAACCATAATTTTAAATGTTCGACAATCTTAAGGGTGTGGCGAATCACTGGATGAAAAATTGTACACTGACAAAATCGTGCACATAGCTAAAACCGATTCTGTGGACACAAGAAGAAATCAATCTTAGTTGGAAATTGCTCACATACCGGATTTTAGATTGCAAAGAAATTAATTTTTCATTTTACGTGATGTTCGAAAGTGGTTCGATTAGTATCAGTTTTTGAAGACAGTTGTTGTTGCTGAGGCAAGATGATGTTACCATTGTTGTGCTGCCGTCTGTTAAACGGAGCCAAAATCAGTTTATGTGCTGCCAAATCAAAATTTGATTGCTGCCGCGTCAAGTTGTCGTCGTCATTTCGCATCAAATTTTGCAACCGTCGATGAGACGTGGATTCCCCATTATGCACCGGAAGTCATGCAACAATCAAAACAATGGGTGGTTTCGGTGAATCGACTCCAAAAAAGCAGTCAAAGTTAAGGCGATGAATTTTTGGGATGCGAACGGCGTCATACTCATGGATGTCTTAGAAATATGGAAAACGATCACTGGACAATACTTCAGTGAGTAACCTCATTCCTAATACGGGTACTTTTTGAACTACACTCCGAAAAAGTTGTTTTATAATTTGTTGCAATCTCATTTGTGCAGTCTGTGGGTATGTATAACTTAGTCTAAATGCAATCATCGAAACTTTCATCAATAATTTTTATCTCACGAGATGAGTAACTTTCTTTATCTGAGTCTTAGGGTAAAAAAAATAGGAAAAAACATTTATGCTCATACGTTCCATTTAATTCTTTTCATATTTTATTCGATGAGAATTTGAGGATGGAGTAAAATCTAGGTCCGATAAGCGATGAACAATGACCGAGGATAAGTATTTAAAAGCCGTCGAACTCCAAACTAAACTCAATCGTTTTCCGGCGAGAAAAACTGCCTCCATTATGGAGTCCAAAAAGCGTTGAGGTAGTCGGAGTCGGTTTCCGGAGAAGTCGCTTCAAAACATGGCATAGAATCTGAAATGAGACGGCGACGAAATTACAGCTCACGCTCTGGTGATCAACGGACCCCGACATAAGAGATTTACTCGATCACGTGTTTAAAAGTTCAGTAAAGCAGTGACATAAGTCAGTTTGGAAAGTTTGGTTTATTATGGTCATTTTTCTGATGCAATTTCAAAAACTGAGTAACAGGAAACGATAAAGGATAGTGCCGGTTTCTCCCAGCGAAAATCATTCCTAAAAAAGGAAGAACAACGGTAAGCAAATGAGCTGAACAATAATAGGTTACTGCAAATGGTATGAAATTATTATTCCGACTACTTCCAGGTTATCAAATCAGAACGGTATTTTCAACACTTTCTCACAGAAAAAGTCACACTAAAAATATACCGCAGTAAAAAATTAGGATAATTCATTGCAGAAAAAAAATGTTTCTTTCAAATTCAATCTGAGTAATATATATGTGTGTGTGTGTGCGTGTGTAATTGATTCAACTAAACCTTCTAATTTTAGTTAGAGTTACGAAATGGCGAAATGGATTTTAACAAGTAAAATAAAAAGCCCCAAAGTTAGTTTCAGCCTGACTACCAAATTACTGATTGACCACTTATAATTATTTATACATATTAAAGTGACAAAAATAATGTTAAATTTCACTGATAATCTGAAAATCTTTTAAATGTGAATATTATGAAAACACAAGTATACAAAAATTGTATGTAGTACTTTCGGAAAATTTTTAAAAAGCTCATAAATTCACATTCAGTAGTTTATATTTTCTCGAACTTTTAAGTTCCATGGGCGAACGACGTCTTCACGTCATTAACTTTAGGAAAAGTAAATTATTCATCATATATAAGTCATTATTACACGCACCCCAGTCTTTTCTCACGATTTAAAACTTTTCATGTTTTCTGACCCCGGGGTAGTGGAGGGTAACTGAATGATTGTGAGATCATTTTTTTCGCCTCCTCCAAATGTCAAAAACCTCCGATTCCCTTTTTCTTTTTAATGAAACATTGTTGCTCTCTCCGGACACGCTGATTGGTTTCGTAGGAGAAGGGAGCGAGCAACTCAACTCTCGTCGCTCAAAATCATAGCGTGCATGATTAGAAGAAGGTTCGCCGACTGAGAAAAATAGTCTGCAGCAGAATTCTGTCCGAACAGTCAGTGAATGGATTTAAAACAGTTACTGGAGCCTGAGATTGGGCGCATCCAAAGTCGTCGGAATTGTTTCAGTTTAGTCCTTAATGGGCAAAGATGGTCAAGGACCATGACTAAACTTAAATGTTTTCTTTTGTACAGAAAAACGCTTTTGAAAAATGAACCGTAAATTGCTTGAAGATGGAACAAACATTCAATGGCTTTTCAGAACGCATCAATATTTTAAAGCGCTCTTCAACATGAATAAAAGAAATTTAGCAGCAAAGACGATAATTGCTTTAAAATCAGTCAGCTTTACCGAGAACAAAACTTTCATTTACAATAAATGTCGAATTTTAAAAAAAATAAAATATTACGAGAGTGAATTGAATTTATACAATGGAATAACGATGGGAAAAGAGTATGGGAGCTGTACCCTCCCCCCATAAGGATTTCAGAATACTGAAATTTTATAACTGAAAAATTTTTTATACTGAATTTTTTTTTTAAATTTTTTTTTCGAAAAAATTAATATTCGAAATCCCGTACTCCATATAAACATTATTTCCCCCTGTAAACAAACAATGGATTTTGAAATTATGATCTTCACCAAGGGTGCCATTTCCATTCAGGTGCTAATTTCTAGTAAATGAAAGTCACGTGGGTCGAACTATATGTGGTTACGATATTACTTTTATTTTCTTAATTCACCTTCACAGCAAGAGTATCATTCCTAGCGATAACTTATGTTATACAACTTTGATACACTAACAGCGATATTGCATATCAAGTAGATTATGCCATTTTATGTCACAGCCAAATAATCCAACTCCCGCTTTTATAGGAAATAACGAAAAGTTGCTGAAGAATAACGTTTAGTTTTTTTTACAACTTGGTTTCAATAAAGACATATTTAATGCAAGGGTCTATAATGAACCAGTAATTGTTGAAACAAATTTTTTTTTTTTATAAAAATAAGCTTGTCAGACATATTTAAAGCGCAAATTCATAACTGTAACATTAATATGCTTCCCCCCCCTTGTTATCTGTAAACGGAATATTAAACATTACACAAAGTAATAGAAGATTAAAGGCGCGTGGTAGGTATTTTATTACCTGTTGCTAAGGAAATTGAAGTGCTGATTGAACAAGACTATTAATAGTTTATTGGCTAATGTTGTGGTTCCTTATCAATGAGAAATTATCATTAGAAAGCTTTAAAATTAAGTTAAAATTTTTTTTTTCGGTAAAATATTTGATATATTGGCTGGGCCGTATGCGGCAAGCGAGTTTGACATGCTTCATCCACACATTTTAAGAACTGGATCAACTATAAGCATACCAACAAGAATTTTTGAAATTATTATTATATATTATATTATATTATATATATATATATATATATTCGTGATTTTCGTGCATAAACACGAATTAATTCTATGACATTTTATTGGATTTCGGATTTGCAAAAACTATACCACTTACAAATTCAAATCCGAGATTAAAAATCTTTGTCGTTTTCTTTATCTTAATTCTAAAGATGAAATTGTAACAAGATTTCTATTTTTTAAATCCAATGATCTGTTATACATACAGTAGTAGATAAAACATCGATACTCTAATTTCTGTAAATATCAACTTTCATCATTTTTTTGTAACTATTTTAACTTTTCAAATTTTTTTTTGAGAACGAGAACTTTTATTGGTCATTTCATCACTTAGTCACACAGAGCTACTTTTAACGAGGCCACTTACTGAGACATTTCAATGGCACAGAAGGCAATAATCACGTGATTGTTTTTACATCAAATGATTCTGAGCACAATAAAAGATAAATAAAAACAGAAGAAGCGGGATTCAGCGAAAAACGATTCGGAATCTTTTATATCGGGAGAAAAGAAAAAAAACGCATCCGAATGATCGGCCGTTCTTCTGTCAAATCTTCCAAAGAGACGGGCAAAAGTCATAACTCTCCAAACAATGCTTCGGCGGGGGACGTCCGCGTCGAGAAGAAAACAATGGCAGAACGACACAGGAAGGAAGTGCGACAGAGAGGAAACGTCTCCTTTCTCTACGGCCGACAAACAAAACGCAAGAATTAAAAGACACATCAATGGAAAACCGAGATGGAACCGAGGCCTAGTTTCGAATTGTGGGCGAGAGAGACAAAGCATAGCATCTATCGCAATCGATGTGGTGAGTCAGCAACAGACGCGTCTATCCACCCGTCGCGTAATGGATACATGCGGAGGCGTGAACGCGAACTACTCCCAGCCTACCAGAATACGTAGACAATAATATGAACATCAGGAAGAGAGAGGGATCATCCAGGGATTCCGAGAGTAGGACTTAATAGTTGGTTTCAAAAATAGATTTCGAATACTTGAGAGAAAATTCAAAATGTTTCAATAGAATACAACAACTCGGAAAGTACACACACACACAAAGATTTTCAAAGTAATTGTTAAAACACATAATACTTGTCAACTTTTAATTAACTAAATAACTACAACAAGGGAGCTGAACTGACGTTCTTCTGAGCTTTCATGTGCGATGAATATAAATTTTGCAGAAGATACTATTTCACACACATACAGAATACAGGGTTATTCAAAATGATTAAACAAATAATTTCATAAATAAACGACGCAGAATAATCAGTAATACATGAATGCAAAGCGAAAATATAGAAATTTTTTTTACAAGAGTACGATGTAACTTCCTTTAGTTACACGTATAATGTCCATTCGACATACGAATTCTCACCAAACACGTTGTTAAGTGTCAGTGGTAATTGATTGTGTACAGCAGCAGAAATCCGTCGTTCAAGTTCAAATAAATTTGTGGGTAATGGTGGCGCAAACATTTTATCTTTTACAAACCTCCAAAGGAAGAAATCGCATAGGGTATCGGTGATTAGACATTGGACTCACATACTAGGTGCATTAGGTGGCTCGTTATCTGGTCCACTGAGATCGATCCAACTGCGAGGTAGCTCCGTCAAAACTTCTAAAACAGCTTTCGTGAAATAGCTCCACGAACACACGAGGGCCATCTATTTTTCAAAATGTAAGACTTCCACGGTTTTCCTTCGTATTTATGTATTACTTATGATACTGTGTCGTTCATTTTTGAAATTTTGAAATTGGATGAATTATTTTGAATTAACTAGTACAATTAAATTTCCTGCTGCCTGTTTAAAGGTTCTTTTGGGACAAAGTTTTCTGGAGTGCTTACCCAAGTGGGGTCCGACCTCTTGTCTTGAAAAGCTATGAAAGATAGCAAGTCTTTGATTTTTACGCTTGCCCAAAAGTTATTTAATAAAGTGATAGCGTAAGGAATTTACACGTAGTTTTTATATTTGTTTGCATAAGTTTGGAAGAATAGGGAATTCAAAGTGATAAGAGTTTTTGTAGCACAAGAAAGGGTAATTTTAAACACAGCCAATACACTTTTTGATAATTTTTTAAATCACGGAAATCTCGAGGCCCGAAGTCACTTCCCATTAGTTACGAGCCTGTTAAACTCTACCAACCAAAATTTACTGCACCCCTTTAACATATTATAATTTTATTCATTTTTAATCCATCCATAATATGACAACTTATCAACAGCAACAGCTAAAACGTCAGAAAGTCATATCTGTTTTTTACTTATTTCTAACATGTCAGATCGAAATAAATATAAGTTGGTGACGTTTACTATGTGCTCTTATTATCTTTTTGAAATATTAAAAATGAATACAAACTTTCCGGTTCGACTGGTATTTCTGTCGTCGGAAATTTATTCGTTTATATAAAATTCTCTGAAATTATGTACTTAAATAGGGAGAATTATAAAATTAAATAATATGTATCTAAATACTTCCTTATAGCAATTTCTTGTAAACGAGTCTATTGAATTGTAAATTTTAACTAATTTAATAAATTAAATACCTCATAAAATCAAGTATTTTGAATAGCTATATCATTTCAAACGAAGTCTTTTGTGAACTCATAAAACTATGCTTTTTAAAATGAATTAGAAAACACAAATAATCCAGACACAAAAGAATCAGAAAAAACTCAACTGATTTAAAATGTGGATACCCTCCTAAATGCTTACTTAAAATCAGCAATTACTTATATTACGAATTGTAACAACAACAACAAAAATCCTTTCAATAAAGAATAATAACAATAACTTTTTTCATAATTCAAAGAAGGAGCGTGGAAAAAACATTTAAGCGGAATATGATTTTAAGAAAAATGTTCCCCTTTATCAACATTTTTGTTCATTCACTTGATTGAGAACAGGTTCTATCTCGCTTATTTACGTCACAAGACATCTCTGACAATCTAGATGAAAATAATATTTATGCGTGGAAGAGTGTCTTTTTCGAAGGAGTGATAACTTGTAGAGGAGTAGAAAGAATTTCTGTGAACCTCATCGAAGTCTCCATTACGTGTAGAAAAATCCCGTAAAAATATTTAACCTTTGACTTTCCAATCTGGAAACAAAAAATAGCATTACAAAACATATTGCAAAACTGTTTTTTTCCCCCTTTCTTTTCTTTTCTTTTATTTTTTAAAAATGAATACTTATCAGTATTTAATCTTCACGATATCCAATCTACGTTAACACTTGCACACATTTTTCACTCGTATATGTAAGTAATTATTCCTTTTAACGGATAGGTAAATTCTTATACAAATGAACACGTAGTAAATAGTTTTCTCAAACTGAATGCTGAATTAATTCTCTTTTTCTGGCTAAAACTCTTCAGAATTTTCAAAACTATCTCTTGCATTTTGTCTTTCTTACATTAGCTCGCAGTCATCAATTTTATAAGCAATATGATGCATCAATTATAGATTTAGAAAGACTCCTCGCAAAGTGCGATTAGAATACTCATGTAATACATGAATGATAACTCTGTTTCATAAATTTTAAATGCATTGCGTATATGTGTTTTGAAAATTTACAGAATGATTTGCTAACTTAAAAATTAATGCAATATGTATGTTTAACTCAAAATAGTATCAATTTTAATTGTAACTGAAAATTTTAAAAGTCTTTTTACATTATCTTGAACCTCTATTTTTTTTTATCCCTACTGCGTTGAACAGTTGTAGATTTGTATTTATGATATCTTTAAAACGTTTTTAGCTTCAATTAAAAATAAATGCAAATTTGTTGTTTTTTACAAAAAATATGCAAGTTTACATATTCGTGGCTAAATATGATAGAAAAATACGAGACTTTTCCTGAGCATTCTATAAAATTGTTTAATTTGCTGGAGGGGGGGGGTGTTCTTAATAGTTATGTATTACTTGTTTTGTCAAACTACGAATTGACTATATATTTCTATTAGAAATGGGAAATATTAAGCGCAGTTGAGAAAAGTAAAAAAAAAAAAAAGGAGGGGGGGGGGGGAAAGAATTATTATTGTAAACAAATGTAGGGAAAACAATTGCATAAGCAAATTTACGTAGAGGAATGCCTAACATTTTCAAACTTGCCTTGAAGTTACACAAGAGTTTTCTCTCCCGAGTAGAATTCTCCGGTCACACAATCGATAGTAAAAATCGAAAATGACTACATGTTATATGGTATTTCTGAAATATCGCAAGAGATGATCAATAAAAAAAGGCATTTAATCTATCAATTATAAAAAATAAAGTAATATTTCGAAACGACTAAACAAGGCTAATGATTAATATCACAGAATTACATTATATGAAACTAAAAGTGATTGAGTCAATCTTTACGGCAAAAAATAAAAATGTATTTGTTGGATACTGTAAACAACAATTCGGCAAATTACAGGACATTTTTCATTTAAAAGGATATAATTTTTGAATAAATAATGATACTGATGTATTAAATGCATGTCAAAGACCAAAATCGTATTGTTTGGCGTTTCTTGAACAATTTGACAATTCTGGTAAACAGTTTTAAGTTAAAAAATATATTTTGTCAGCAAAAGGAGTATAAATCCTATTAAGTGCGAAACATAGGAAGGACAGTAAAATGATTGCTTTCAAAAGACTAATTCATCTAATTTACAAAAAGTTATTTTTGTTATAACATATGCAACACATCACAAATAAAATTTCCTCCCACGTAAAAATTTGAAAATCCTCTTCAATATTTTACTTCGAAAAACGTTCAATTTAATCATACATAAAATAAATAAATAAATAAATAAAAAAAAACCCCTTCCAATTCAACTGAGTCACAGAAAGGAGTTCCGTTACTTAGGAAGTTTAGAATAAACGTTATAATCCATGCTATATGCTTATTCGTATATCACGATCTTATTATTTAAAAAATTGCATTCAACATCGTTAAACCAGTATCAGATAATTTATCAAGCTAATCGTTTTTAGAAAAGCATTCTTCTTTTAAGAAACTATTAAAATTTACAGATTTGCAAAAGCATTCACTTCACATGGAAACATCGAACTCAATTCTTTTGAATAATTTTCAAAATCAAAAACAAAACCGATGAGAATTTCATCAAAGGCACCGAATATCTCAAGAAACGATTTTCTTCCCCACGGACATAATAATTATACTCCGTTCTTGCAGCGATTACTTCCTCGTTGGTAGACAAATCCCAATGTAATCTGATTTCGGTGCGCCAGCGAGTTACAAAAAAAAAATATTTTTTTCTCTCTCTTCTGAACCGACATGCATATAATCAATAAATAATTTTGAAAGTTGAAACGAGTTGTAGATTCAGGAGAAACTGCTGATATTAGTTGAGAGAAAAACTAAGTCGAAAAATAACAATTCTGCAAATAGAACAATGAAAGATTCGGATGTTCCTTTCCATTTCTCTTACAATTTTGTACTTCGCTGTCAAGCCATTGCACTTTTACAACCAATCTGCTTTAAACCCAAACAAAAGCATCCTCACAAAATTGAACAGAAGTGACAAACATCTCAACTCGTAACTCCCCCCCCCATCTTCTACGAGAAACCTCTCGTCGGTTTGTGAAAACAACTCTATTGTTTCCCCCTGTGTTCGTTGTTTAAGCTTTAATTTTCTTCATTCGGTTGTCACGTTCCTTGGCTACTGGTTTCACTACTTTTTTTATTGTTATTTTCTAGGAAACAGATGAAATTTTTTTTTGAAGATAAAAAACATTGTTTTATTTTCGTTGAATGGTTGAATCCACCTATTCCTGGATATTCAATTTCTGTGTTTAATTTCGTAACCATACTTTAAATCCCTTTTGAACAACCCTAGAAAAAAATTGTTCACACAAATATAAAATACGATTACTTGGGAAACGTGATATATATATATATATATATATATATATATATATATATATATATATGTATGACAGCTTTTCCTCTTTCCGCCTCCTTACTATAACAGTAGTGTTTAGTTTAATAGTGAAAGAAATTCCTTTCCAGTCTCAAAATGTTTTTCAACTCAAGCAGTAATTTTCATGCGATATATGATTTAGAAAGAAAGTTGGGATTGATTTGGTTGTTTACAAAAATCTCAATCATTCTTATACACATTCATTGCTTAACAAAACTAAGTTTGCCACATTTACGCAATAAAGCAGAATATTTCATACACACAACTTTTTTTTAAAGAACTAATAAGGAGCAAGAAATTTTAAAATTTGAAAGAGAAACTAGAAATTTTCGTTTTTGAACGAATTCAAACAATGCAGTTTTTTGAATGAGCAGAATAAAATGAATTTAGTACTAAAACAAATAATTACATACAAGGAATTGATAATTTGACCAAAAACTGAAACATCTTCAAAAATATTTTAAGTTACAAAGCCTTGAGATTAAACAAAATCCACACAACATTGGGGGGAAAAAAAGAAAAAAAAATTTAAGATTTTAAAGCTTTTTTTTAAAATTCGAGTAAAAATTTTGAAATGAAAAAATATTTTTTTTGATACACATGAATCTAGAAAGTTAAGATATATATATGCTCGTAAAAAGGGTAAAATTCTTTTCCAAAACATAATTGAAATTTTCGAAAGCACTAAAAAAAAACATCTTTCTCAGAAATAAATAAGAATTCGAACTAACGGAAACAAATTATATTTACCAAAAACTATTTTTCAAAGTTTACGAAAATATAAATGATATTCATTATCAGAATGTGCATATCGAAAGATTACGAGAAATTTCGTTATTTTTAAATGCGAATTTTTTGTATTTTGGTTACGATTCGAACGTACATTGCAATCATAAATCAACATTTTAATGTTAAATTCATATCATCAACTCGATTCACAGAAATTAAGACTCATAACAGTGGAGAATTTCCAATTGAAAATTCCAATGTATTTACCGGTAGGGAATTTTTATTTTATTGTAATTTTTTTCAAGAAATTTATGTTCTTTAGTATTTTATTTATTTGTAAAATTAACTAGACAGAGGCAAAGATACAGAGGTACAGGCACTATTTTGGATGACATCTGCAATTCTCTCTTTACAAATACTATGAATTTATCTTTTACTTAATAGCAGAAACCAAAAACTTTTTTTTAAAAAAAAACACGAACCTTTTTGCGAATTGATTTCATTTTTAGATCATACACTTTTCTTGGAATACGAAATTGTGCTCTGAATGAGCACATCAATTCGTGCAGGTTGTTCCACAAACAAGGTAATCGTTGAAAAATTGTTTACGTCAAACTTTTCAATAAACGAGAAGCAATTATTGTTTCATATTTCGTAACTTATAAAAACAATGACGTCTCAAAATGCAGTCGAATAAATGCATTTCAGCATTAGTTATATTACTCCCAAAATAATTTTTAGTTAAAAATTGATTAAGAATGAAAAAAAAAAAAAAAAAAAAAAAAAAAAAACAAGAATGCAACAGATAGTGTTTGGATTCGAACAAAAAAATAGCAATTTAAATTGCGAGTTTAAAATATATTTAGAAAAAATTGTGATATAACTTATTTAAATCTACAATTTAAAAAAGTTACAGAAGAATAATTATGATAATGTTAATCAAAATTTTACAATGACAAGATAACAAAATCAGACTAAAAACTAAAATAGATTTTACGTATAATTTTAAAATTACTAAATGATCTTCAAATATATAGTTTCCTCCTTTTTATAAAAAAAATGACACCAAATTTTTTAGATCGAATTTAAATAAATCGATGTCAATAACAACATGAAAAAAGTAAAAATATAGGAAGTAATTCATGCAAATGACAGAGTATTATGGTAATTGCATGAGGTAAAAAAAAAAATTAACAGACATGAATAAATCGTAATCTTTACAATAATTTCTATTTTTGGTTACACAATAAATGAGATTTGATTAAAATTTAAAAATCTTGCCACTAAAAACTAAAAGGAAAATTCCATTCTAACCCAACAACATATATTCATATTATTTTGAGTAACTTAAAGGAGTAAAATAAACAAAAGAGGCACATGTGTTCTGAGTCATTAAAATATTTTTGACTTATTTGCATTTTAAAACAGAGGCAATACCGAGTACGAGATTGCAAAACAAGATATAGGCTATTTTAATAAAATATTATTCTCTCCCAGACATTTCATTAAGAGTTTTTACTCTTTATGAAACGCAGCTATAGCTCCTTTTAGTTCGGATGTGTGTGTTACGGTCGATTTTATTATCGGTAAATTAATCGTGATTGAAAAACTGCATTTATTTATTTTTTTAACGAACAGCATCAAGTCCAGTAATAACTAAAAATGAAAGAATTATTATGAACCAACATGCAATGCTTATTTCCTTCGATGAAATTCAAGTATTACACATATATTTGCATCTTTTAAACATTTCTTGCACGAACTTTCCAATATAAAGAATAAAATGAAAATTTAAGCACCTTTTCAATTTTCCTCTTCCTCCATCCCAAAAATGTCAGTAAAAATATTTTTAAAAAAATTCATTTTGAAATCCTTATAACTTTTCCAAAATGAATAACGAATAGATATAAGATTCCGAATCAGTAAATAGAAATTAATATTAATAAAAATATTGAACACAAAGGAAAACGTTTTCTTGAGTAAAATGCGTATTAAATTTCTGAACACGTGTTTTTAAACTAGTCGGAAGGACTTTTTAAGCTATCATAAAATAGTGAGCTATAATTCTTCTTATGGTGCTACTGTGTATAACTGAAAGATAATGGCAACAGTAAACGCTCATTTACTTACAAACATACCATCTTGACAATGAAAAGGGTGGTATTTTTTTAGTATTCAATTAAAATCGGGAACTATCTGACGAATTTTTTTAAAAAAAAAAATCAGTCTGATTTTGGACACATACTCAATAACAGAAAATTTTAATTAACTGATTGACATTAACTACGGATTGGATCATACAAGAGATGAGTAAATGCTAACCATTAACTAGCATTTTTACACTTATATAAGCAATTTAAATATTATTTCTTTTTACAATGATTACATCATCTTACATTTCCGTAGTGTGAAATGCTCCAAATGACTCATTCTTTCACCTTAAAAAACGTAAAATCAGAGAAAATGTTTAAATAAATGAATAAAAAAAAAAAAAAAAAAAAAAAAAAAAAAAAACATTAACACAATCAATGAAAGATATTTTTCAATATCTTTTCTTTTTTTATTAAAAAAAAATCTATTACACATCTCTTTTACATAAAGGAGAAATCAAAAATAATTAAATGTATGTTTTGAAGAAAGAGTGACATAGATTTTGAATGGAGTATAATAAATCTAGTGGGAAGATAACTTCTAATGTCATATTTCAATAGTTGATAGCTCTATTATACAGTAGTCCCAAACTTCCGTAATTTCTGAAGGGAAAAGGAATGAACAGACATGCAATTATACATCATATCGAATTTTATTACATATCATCATAATTAAAGTAAAGAATTCAATGTGTTCGAATCATTCCAAAAAGGCATCCTTGCCCATTTCAGAGAAATGCTATCTTCAACAAAATCAAGCCTTGGTGTAAAAAAGGTTCGAAGATCTCCAATGTGATTATCTCAAAAACTAAATAAAATATAATGATGTAAACAGCAACGTGTGCATTAAAATACATTAAATTTACATTAATGAAATAAGAATTAAAATTTTAATAGGACAGGACTACAAATTAAATCTGAGAAGTTCCGATAGGTAATTTTAAGAAAACTTTCTGCAAAAATCGGTTCCCCCCCCCCTCATTTAAACAAAACCAAAACCACATTTTTCTTTTAAATTTCGGATTATCGCTTTATTTGCAAGAATAAAACAGCTTTATTAAAATTGTAAATTCCGGGCTTCCACACAGACTTGTATTCCATAAGATAGTCTGGCCACAGGTTCCGACTTCTTTTCTTCACGAAACTATTTTAAAGGATTCGACTAAGACTTGATAAGACTATTATGAATTCCAACATTCCAGTGTAATTAACAGTTCTGTGCGTTCCACAAAAACAGCTCAAAACGCGTCCAAAACATTTTCGTCGTCGTTTCGTGAAAAAAACCGAGAAAACTCACTATGTCTCACAAGAATGTGATTCCCGTTAACAGAAAAGGTCGCCAGTTTTTGTCCCAAGTTCAGTCAACTCGTTTTGAAATGGCGGCGGCAATGCACCCTTTAAAGCCACAAATGGGATATTTAGGCAAATAAAGCTGTCTTTCTAATTGCTTTACGTCCGGTTAATGGCACGGCTTACTTTAGGTTCCGTGTCGTGCCGGAAGGAGTCTCTTCTGCAGAAAACGAGTTTCTTGTTCAAACACTCTTCGACACCAACAAGAGATTTCGATGATATGTGGAAATCATAACAACCCGTTTTTGACGCCTAACGTTACTTTCTGTTACCCAGACATTATTTTGGGTTGTTCTTAATCGAGAAAAGTTTTTTTTACTTCTCCATAGATCTCAACAACTATGACATTTTTCATCCCCGAGGGGATTATCATAAAAGCATACGAGTAACCTTGAATATCTTTTATTATCTTCTGTGTTTTTCCTTGTAGTTACAAAAAAAAATAATAAATAAATAAATATCGATACTTGAGGTCAATTTTTTACCATAAAAAATTGAGATTACAATTGATTTCTTTCTGGTATACATGAATTGATTCATTAATATTGCATGGAAAGAAGCGTTTTTTAAAGAGTATATTGTTAATATGCGTAATAATAAATAATATTTTAATATTACGCATATTAACAATATCAATCAGAAAATGCTTTTAATTCATAACATTACAGTTATATAGAAATCAAAAATTTAAAAATAATATCAAACACGCTTGCTATAATACGAAA
>BMAW01017729.1:31832-66017 GCA_019974015.1 Nephila pilipes | reverse complement strand
ATCATCACACGACATGGCTTCTCGACTATATTAAAGTCAAATATAATCGGTTTATACGGAATTTTTAGTTCAAGTAAAATTTTCATACGGCCTACTTATTTCAAGTAGTGTAGATTAACACTGGTTGTACCTTAAATAAGCCTAATATTACAATCCGATTACAAAAGTAAATACAGAAAAATATAATTGAGTTTCAAAACTATTAGTAACTGTTAAAAAAATTTCAAGTTTTTGTAAAACTTGTTAATACATTTGCATACTTAAGAGGAAGAAATACCTTTAGGTATATATTTGCGTAGGTAGAAGCACATCTACCTAAGAAAAGGCTAGTTGTTGGTAATTAATATTAAAACCTCAGGAAAATTGCAAATCACTTAGTGAGAAAGTTTCAGTGTTTACATATATGAACTCATTTCTTACTGAAACGTAACACAGAATGAAATCACTGTACAGCAGTTTTTATTAAAATTTTTGCATGTGCGTGATCATCAGTTTTGCGGCGGCTATCATCAAAAACGATGGCAGATGTTAAAATGCCTTCAGTGAACATAACGGAGAATCCTTTTGATCTAGTCAATAAGAGGACTACAAAATAAAGAGATCGAACAAATTTTCTTCGGACTCAATGGTTGAGGGTTCGAAACACTGCCAACACACAAGGTCAACAGTTTCCCAATATGGCGAGGGAAAGATCGTCTGCCTAAACTCCAATGCTGGCAATATTCGTGACCATTGAGCTATTGTGGCCCTAATAATGGAAAGAAAAGATAAACCTGTAGTATAATGAAATGAACTACTATATTCATTTTAAAATGAGTGACTCAAGTTTCTTTGTGGATTTCAATTCGCACTCTTGTACATTTTTATTCCTTTACGTGTACAAATTTGGTCTTACAAAACAACTTTTAAGCTCTGTCTATTTTCTGACCATGAATGAATCTGAGCAGTGGCAGATCTAGGGGGATTATCTTTTTTTTCTTTTTAAAGACGAGGGCATTCACTCAAAATCTATTACATGAATCAAAAGTATATTCTAATATCTTATAAAATTATTTCACAATAAACACACTCACACAAAGGTAAAGCAAATAGTTCATATCAAGTTTATATTATTTTATAAATTTATTTTGATTAATTATTTGTTTTTCTCAATTTCTAAACACCTTTCCAAGTAACTACAGAAACTTGCTTTGAAACCAACGTAACTATTCTGTTATTGTCAAAAGTCGTTTAATTTCTAAAGCCTTGATTGAAATAAAACTAATCAGTCAGGACAAAAGCAAAAATTTACAAATTATACATGTTAAACATTTTAACTTTAATTTCAAAATTTAACAAATCGTTGTTATGATCCTAAAATGATTGTTTTTAAATCACCAATAACTGTTTTGAGATTCGGTCTTTTAAAAGTTAAGTAATGCATATCTCAATAAAATACATACAATAATGACACGCAAAAATGGGGGGGGGGGAATATATTTACTCAACCCCTATAATAATAAAGTAAAAGATTTAGATAGTCAAGTAAATTAACAAATAATCAAACGTGTAAGCGTAGTTAATTAACAATGAACAAATCGTTAATTTAATCATTCAATTATCGCTATTCCAACCATGGCCAGAAATGAAGCGTATATGTTTACACAAGCAACAATTTTCTAAAATGTTTATTTAAAAAAAAAAAACCAAAAAAAAAAAGTATAATTCCAATAATGCATTATATAGTAAAATCATATAGAAACAAACCAAGTAATTATGCAAGTTGTCAACAAAATTCAACGAAACGTTTATCAATAAAATAAAGATAAATATGCGATATTAGCAACATACGAGACGAAAATGATTTGTTTCAATAGCAAACACAATAAAAATGGGGACGTTTTTCAATCTTTTCTGGGAATTAAAAAAAACTGATTTATAAGAAAAAACAATACAAAATGGAATAAAATTCGAACTTTCCTATTCGACAAGCCAGATAATACTTTATTATAATTACCCCTCGATAATCATTAATCGAGTTTGCGTAATCGTTTAATTGATACTCAAAATTGGATACAATTTTACGGCTGAGGAAAGAGGACAAAATCGAGCAAACAACATTTACAGCACATGAAATTATCTGAAGTTGTATCTGTCGAGACATTATGAATCCGCTAATTTATTGTCTGGTCAACCGACACAGACACATAAAATCATTAACAATCCTCAATTAAAAGTAAATGCATACATCCAGAAATAAACCTGGCCTTGATGTAAACCTTGTGCAGAAATTAAAAAGGCGGCAATTGCACAAAATTTGAATAAGGAAAATCAATTTCGCCACGATAGAATGGTGTTAACCATTTTCAATTAATCCCGAATAACTCGTTTTCTCTCGCAAATCTTCATCATCAATGAAGTCGTGAGGAGTGACATTTCAAAGACGCTCTCATGATAAACGAAGTGTACAAAAGAATGCAAATTTCTTTCAAGGCTCGCTTTTTTCCCTCTCTCTCCTTCCCTTCCTCTATTTCTTTCACGCTTTTCTTCCGGCGTTTCACTGTCTCAGTGAAGGAAATAGGGCGTGTCCGTGATAAACTTTCAAATTCGTATTGCTTTGGATATTTTTTTACATATTTATGATTATTTTGTTCAAGGATCTTATCAGTCCTTTATCCCGACGTTCCCTACGACCTTTTCCATATCCAGTTAATTGTAGGCGTCTTCTTCAGTTTGTTAAAATTCATTAAATTCAAACTAGAAAATAATTATGCTCAATGAAAATGGGTTAATGATGCACAAAGGATAAAACTCCCCATTTCTAAATTAGAATAATGTATATTTTTCCGATTTTAGATTTAATGAAACTGGACTAAACAGGTAGCTTTATTTAAAATTGTAGAATAATAGCAGACTAAGAATAAAAATTTTAATGTATGGAAGTCTCGTAAAAATAAGCATTAACATACGTAAAAATAAGCATTAACTTTAAAATATTACCATTTTGCATAATTATAAGGTTACATATACACATTTAAGTCATTTTATTACTTAGATATCCCCCCCCATACATAATAATATGATTCTCCAATTTCTTAGTATTTATTTTAATGCCCAAAATAATTAGAGAATACGACGAAATCTCAGCAACAAATCATGTATACTTCAGAAAAAAAGATTTTATCACTAAATCTTATTCCAATAATAATATTTTTTTTAAAAAAAATAACAATATCTGACTATCATTTGATTTAAGAACTTTTTTTTTAACTACATTGTATGAAACAAATCAGGAAAAGATAAATGAATCAAGGTACATTTAAAATGTGTTTTATTTCAAAAGAAAATTCCTAAGAATGCAACAATTTTTTTAAATAGTATCCTAAAAAGTTTTAAAAACTATTATCACATAAAATACGTCAATAACAGTTTTCAAAAATCAAAAATATATTTATGTACCTAATTTATATTATCCATTTCACTCGAGTCATATATTACAAATTGATTTGCTGTCAAAAAGAGAGGGTGTGTGTGGAGAGAAAGAAAGAAAAACAAAACATAAATTTTAAAGAAGATAGAAATTCAACGAGGTCTCCACCATTCAAAAAATAGAAGGAAAAAAAAAAGGAACTTACTATTACGATAGTTTATTCAGTGGTATTAGTTGGTCAGGGATGCGTATACAAATTCATTTTAAAGGGTTTAGGGTGTAAAACATACATCAAAACTTCTAAGAATTGAATAAAAAACAAAGCTAGTTTTGTGCAAACAATGGTAACCACAAAAGAATACAGTGTATCTGAAACCTTCAAAACACATCGTATGAATAGTCTCGCGTATAAAAACACTTCGTCTTGACTCACCTGCAGAAAGAAGAGAGAGAGAGAGAAAGCAGTGTCATTAAAATAACAGCAGTAGTGCTCACACAAGATTAAAAAGATTTTTTTTTATCTCGATGTTTCTTTCTCAAGACGCAGAAAAATCGAGCCCAACTTGCAACCTTGGCATCAAGCTGAACTGACAATCATAACTAAAACACAGTCAGTTTTTCGACGAAAGAACGTATAACTTTCACTGAGAAAATCGAAAAACTTTTATTTCTCTTATATACCATGCTTTCACGCCGAAAGCTTTGTATTGAAAATTCACGTGAGTTTCAATCGAATGTTTTACATTTTTATGCTGCTTTTTAAATTTTTTGGGAATATGTGAAATATTCCCAAAAAATTAAAAAAGTTGAGCATATCTGAGAAATATTATAAGTTGAGAATATTTCTGAGCAAATAAAGGAATAGGAGTTTTACAGGTTGTTTGGGAAATACTCTCAGACAACATGTAAATCTTTATTCAATTTCTTTCATTAAAAGAAAGAAAAAAAAAATTAAGCTAAAACAAGTTTCTTTTTCAAGAATTTGAACTCTGAAACATAGAAACGCGGACTAAAAAAATAATTAGTATTTCATATTTCGTTTAAAAAATCCGCGTTTATCCGCCATTTTGAATTCGTGAAAGCAATATTGATTTCATTAGTTCTTTTCCATTCTCAAACATGTTGAATGCGCTTCCAAAAGCTACAAACGATTTTCAGCAGACATTTTTTTCCCCAGAAAAACAGATATTTTATAGAGAAATATGAAGGTTATAATTTCAAAACTAATATAATACAGGTTATAATCTGAAATGTATTTATTTTAAAGCACTACATACACCAAAAATAATGAAAAGAGGAGGATTTCTGTTTGTCGATTTTCGGAAGTATTTACTATCATTTTAATGATTAAATTATAGGTTTCCGGATCTTTAAAAAAATTTTAAATTACTTTCCATGCTCAATGGGAAAAAATAAATGGAAGAAACATTTAATTTTATTGTTTTCGATGCATTTATTGCAAACAAGGTAATCTAGATGAGAGAGAGAGAGAGATGGATAATTAGAAACTTCATCAAGATAAAAGTTGAATTCACGAATTCTAGTTGGCTAATATACGGAAGCCATCTTGAAGGGAGAGGAAATTGAAAAATATGATACACATATTTAAACCTGAAATTTTTTTTAAAAAAAATTCATAATAATGAACAGATATACAACTATTATGATTTACAGGAGCTGAAGGAATGTGTAAATATCTCCGCTACCACTATCCATCACGAGGAAAAGTGAATGGCAGGCAGCAAGCTACATTTTTCTCTGTCTGTGTGTTTACTATTTTCTGCCCGATGTCCTTGATAAGGCACAGCATCCGAGAGTGCAGAGACCTCGGCTACCAAAAAGTACAACAGTTGTTATTCATGCCAGCAAGCAGTCACCCCCCCTCCCCTCTTTTACGCGCGCGAGATTGAATGAAAAACCAGCTTTCTTCACCGAATTCAGTTTTCGACTGCCATTTGTTTTCCTAGATAAATCCTTTGTCTTTTTCTACTTTAGGGCGGTTTTATGTTCCTTTAGTTAAAGAAGGGTTTTCCCAAATCGCTGCGTCAAGTGAGGCCTCGCGTTGTTCGTGAAAGGACGAGAATGCGTCATGGCGAGGTTTTGAACTCTGGTGGAAACTGAATGCTTCTACGTAATTCGATATGAATGGATATATTAAACATCATCATACGTGAAAAATTGACAAATAATGGATTTGATACGTGCACACCTAACTTGTGTAAGCAATTCGTCAAACAAGAGGAAATCTTAATTATTATTTAATAACAATCTTTCTTCATCATTAGCTATCTATAAAAATTAGTACTTTGATTAATGTTGCAAGTTATTTTTTTTTAATTTATTAAAGGTCTGAAAACGATACATCTTGTGAGAGATGGAACTTGAAAGTCGAATTTTACATACATGCTTTACAACGCAATAATGAATTATGATATAAATACAGGTTCTAAAATTATATATTCAGAACGAGTATTTAATCGAATACTTTCCAAAGTTTAATTTTAGGAGAAGTGTACAAATTCAACCGCTACACAACAACAACAACAACAAAAGTTCAAGTAATGTGGCAAATGAATCTACCCTACCGAAATGAATGTGAAGCAGTGGCAACTGTTTTTATTCAAACAAAATTAATTTCAGACATTGAGATCTCGGCGCATTAAAATCGCATTAATGAACTTTAAAATGCAACTCAGACGGGGAGGGACATTTTAAGGCGGTCGTTATCGCGTCTCGGAGCTGCACCCGTTCTAAAATTATCGCTAACCTATCCCGAGATTTCATTTCAGGAGGAGAAAAAACAGTGACAAAAATATATTTACCTTCTCCACTCTCTTACTCCAAAGTTTACCCTCGCCATCATTCATAAACATTTTGTCCCACTGAAAAAGAAGCCTTGGCACCGTAATTAAAAGATCGTAGGCAATTTGCCTGAAATGTGTTCAGGGGGCAAAAAGCCAAAAGGAAGGCGTAATTTATGAGCTTCCCTTTTTGAACTGGGAAGGCATCACAACGAATTTTCCAAGCGGATTGTCAAACAGGTAATTTTCTTTCTTCACGTGAAATAGTACTAAGTACTTACAATGAATCTCCAGAACTGATCGAGATTTGTGTGGAAGAGAAACACTAATTCTTGGTATAGGTTGAATGGAGGAACAAAAAAACTGGCTTCTTTTCAAGACTATTCTCACTTCTTTGTGAACGAGAGATGACAACAACCAATGTAACGTAGTTCACCGGTAATTAAAAAAAGTATATTCAGCACATGACGACATTGTCAATTTCCACCAGCCACGATTCATTAAATTTTATTTCATTAAATATATCGTATTTACTCATTTTGTGTGTGTGTGGCGTTAAACACTCCACGGTTCACACAGAAATATAGAAAGAATATTCAAACATGCCAAATAAAAGTTTACAAAACAACCTAGAACGGTTTTCGATAAATAGTAAATACTCTTTTAGATAGATATAGAAAATAGAAAATGGGATATAGAAATCTATATCCCATTATTAATATTGCTTCATGTGACTTTAACGTACATATATTTACATGACATATCATATTTTCAAAAAATTTGGAAATATACTAATATTTTTTTCATCTCAACGGATAAAATTAAAAATCGATTTAGGATTACGATATAAGAAACAAATTATATAGTAAATATTTTATCCAAAGGAAAATAGAACAATTTCTTCAAAAATTAACTAGTATATTAAAATTTTATACTCTTTGATGTAAGGCACAGTAAAAATATTTTAATGAAGTAACTTTTTTTTTAATTAGGAAAAAAAAAAGTGTTCTTAGTTCAGGTTCTATTCTTAAACAGGTTTTAGATTAAAATAACTACGTACATCTAATTATCATATAATGTTCTTTATAATATATTTCTACTTACATCTAATTATCATATAGTGTTCTTTATAATATATTTCTACGTACATCTAATTATCATATATTAGCAAATATGTTCCTTTTTCACTTTCATGAATAAAGTTAAATATCAGCTTCGCATTACAATAAAGGAGACTAAGTTTGGAGCAAAAAAAGTATTGATTCAAACAGAAATGAGAAGTTTAATAAAATACGCTGTTCTCTTGAGGGTTGTGAAGGCAAAACGCAACATTAAGGTTGCAGAATTTTTCGATCCCCCATTCATCTCCTATTCTTTAACATTGGGTAAAGACAGTCTTAAAGGAAAATAGAAGCACAGGCAGTGAAAGGGTATAGAACGCGGTAGAATCATCGGGTCATCTTCGACGTGACGATTTCTCCCGAAGAGAGATTTACACACCTGCAGGAACCAGAGGAAGGAAGAGAAAAAGAAAACTCCTTTGCTGACCCCTGACGTAAGAAATCCCTGTCTGCGGTTTCACAGTAATTATCTCAGGTAGTTGCTTTCTTCCCCCTCCCCCTACACATTTTGTTCCGATTGGTTATTCCAAGAAGCGAACTGGTAGCTGGGCCAAAAAGTGGTTTTCGAATCAGGTTCTGAGCAATCCAATCCAGATTTCAAACAGCGGAAGCTCGAGCCTCTTATGTGGGTTGGGTTACAACGATACCGAGAAATTATTTCATCGCTTTTTAAAGACAGTGTCAAGTTGGACGGGGAAATAAAACAATGGAGTAATAATCAAATATAGTTAATAAAAGTTTTTACGTGAATGAAAAATTTGACAACGAATAAAGCATTTATGAGAGGTTACACTTCAAATAAAAATTTCATCGAGTTAAATTTCATAAAGACCAAGTGTTACATTACAAAATAAGGTTCAATCTTATTTTTGCTTTGTCATTTAAGGCTGTTTTCTTTCTCTCTTGTGTGAGAGCGTAATTTCAAAGAATAGAACCCAAAAACTGAACACTTTTCTCGACAGAAAATTGTTACAACATTAAGATATATTGTGAATTCGCCATTATTTAGAAAGCAATGTATTTTCTAATAATACTCAGTTGTGTATACGTCAGTCTATTTTTTCCGGTGTAAAATGTGTTCCATAATTTGTCTCCTATACTGTAATACAAAATGGGGTTTAGTTTTAAGCGTTCCAGCGAAAAATTGTGATTTTTTTTAATGTTTCTAAATTTTAAGAATACTATGCAATAAACGGATTTACATGTTACAATGTAACACATTTATATGAAAATTAGTACACCTTTTTGCCAGAAAATGTGTTCAGAGTTTATATTGAACTGTTTGACATTAGGTGATGACAGTCTTAATATGACTTTCTTTTAAACATGTTTTTATTTGTTTTTACTTCCAGTGAAACTGCATTCATTTCCAGAGTTACTTGAAGAAATATGCTAGAAAGTAAAAAGAATCATCTGCATCTTTTGGTTGGAAGACGTACGGAACTTTAATGCTGAGATTTATACCACAAATGGGAGATATAATTACATTAATTGCAGTTGAAGTCAATTAAAAATTGGGATACGTCGAATCTGTAAGATTACTTTTTAATTCATTGTAAATTGAATAAGTTCTCATTTCTGTTAAATTGACTTTTTTTCAAGCCTCATACATGTTATTTGTACAATTTCAGCTGAAGTTTTTGTGTATCAATAATTCGAATTTATATATATATAATCTTTGCGTGTTAGACTATTCGAGTCCTGAAATTACTTAATTTATATAGTTCCAATGCTTTTCTTGATATAGAGTGAAACAGTCGCTTTTACTCAGAATATAAGACAAATTAGATGGATTCAAATTAATCAACAATTATCTAAGGCAGTCTTCATGAACACTAAACGTCAATGAATCAAAAATATATTAGATTTTTATGTTAGTAAATACAAATATATATATATAAGCTACTTTTTCTTCATCTAAATATTATATTCCCACAATTACCTATCCATAAACAAAACTTTTAATTTACATTTGGATTTCTAACAAGTATTTAGACTAAATTTTAATCATATTTGATTATCTGATTTTGCCGACTTTCACTTCAAATCTGTTTCAAAAACCAATTGCGATTTTTAAAAAAAGTTTATCATGACTTCAAATGCTAAAATTTATATCTTTTTTCCTGACACGCTTACGTTTTCATTATAAAATTTTAATAAAATCATAGTAAGACTTGAAAGATTCGGAGATAAGGACATAAAATTGCAATTTTTGAATCCATATAAGGTGAAGCAATAACTGTGTTTACACATAACTTACTACGATTAGAATAAGTGATAAGGCAATACTGCGTTCAAAGCATGATATAAATGCCTTCTTGAAACTTTGATGTCACTTACTGTAAATTTGTTTCGAGTATTCAAATACTTCCAACGAAGGTAAAATAAAAATAGTTGAACTTTGTAAATGATTTTTTTTTTTGAAATAACAAATACCAACGTGAAAAGAGTTTGACGGACATCACTGATTTTTAAAAATAAACGTAAATAAATATTTTTACAAGGCCTTTGATGTTACATCTTGATTCGTAAACTGGAACATCTAGAAGACAACAAATAAGCTTAAATGAAGTATACAGAAATGATTAAATTATTGCTTAATTCTGATGAGAGAGCTGCGTTGTACAGATGCATGATAAGAATTAAACATTGTAAACTTCATTATGAAAGTAATTTTATGACCTCGGATTACATATTCTTGTGATTTTGAATCATTTAATTTCTGTGATCATGATCTTTTTATAGTACAATTTTTCTTTTAAGAATTCAAAAGCAAAGTCTTTAGCAATTTTCAGATATTTTATCACGTATTCTTTCCTCGTATACTGCATCGGGAAATCCATTTCAAAAAACGTCAAGTATTATCATCCTCCTTTACACAAACTCCAAAGAAAGGATTGCATATCCCGCATTTTAAGAGACTTGTACAAAAAAACAAATACAATTTGTCACAATACACTGATTTATTATACATCACAGACGATTTCTTAAAAATAAAAACAGACAATTACTTTTCGAGAAGCATTATGAAAGGTTTCGTTTCTATTTATATTGATTCTATGTATGATTTCCAAAGAATGCTCTGCAATTTATTATTTTTTGAGGGGGGGGGGGAACAATATAATTTCTATTAAGACTTCATGCATTTTTTAATTCAGACTTTTTCTCATCAACAACATGATCTGAAATTTTCAACTGCTACTGAAAAAAATTCAGAAAAAATTCTAAAAATTGGACGAATGGTGATTTATTTTTGAAATGTAAATTAAAAATGTAGAGACATATTTTTCGTGATTATCTTCAATGATATTTTTATGTCATAGAAATATCTTTATCTTTCAATACGAGTGAATCATGCAGCAGATTAAAATGAAATTATACTTTCTTGTGATTCTAATAGTTTAATGTTCTTCAAAAACAACAGTTTTATCAAAACAATTTTTAAAAAAACAGTTCAATACATTGTGCAATAGTTATAACAACAATTCTGAAGTAGATAATTTACAATAAAAATATTTAAAATAGTTATAAAAATTTTAAGTACGTAAAATAAATTATTTTCAATGTGCGTGTATAATAATTCCAATATTAGTAATAGGACATTTTAAAAAAGTTTTTTTTTTCATTACTCATACAATGAATATCAGTTTTCTCTTCTTTATCAGTTATAATTTAAATAAATAATATTAATAAATCCCCCATGAAATTTAACTCTCTCTCTCTGCTCTACATTCCTAAGTCAATCTTCCTATTTCTATTTCTCTCTCCCCCCCTGATTTTGTATTAAACACATTCGTTTACCAAAGCAATATAAAATTTTCATTAACTCAGATCAATAAAATACTTTGAATTAATTTATATTACGAATAAATTCGATGCAGCGAGTAAATACCATCTTTCAATGACAAACACATTTATATCAAATTATTACATGGAGCACAATTTTGAGAAAGTCAGAAACGAAAAATATAAATCTATTGCAAATTAAAATTATTCAATTACAAAAATTATAAATTGAAAATTAAAAAAAAAAAAAATTAAAAAGTTATATGCAAAGTTTTGCAAAGACCAGATTTAGCCACATAAGGTGCGTTTTTATGTAATTATTATTAAATTATTCAATTAAATATAAGAATTAATATCGAGAAATGGATAATAGTAAACTTTTCCGATATTAAAATCAAAGGAAACGATAAATTATTAAATTGAATATATTTAAGCTAAATGTGATTAAAATTGAAGCAAACGATAAAAAACTGAGGTGATCCGCCTAACGATAAAAATGATCCGCCTAAAACAATAGTCCCTTCGGTGAGTGAAAAAATGGCTGTCTCACAGCTGTCTTAAAATTCTGAATTATGTTATTTACTTTCAGCTATACCTTGATTCCAGTTTACATATCGATTTATGTATTACCTTAGATCAAAAGTAAATAAAATAATTTTTATATGTGTTTTACTTCGATCCAATAAAAAAAATGAGGGGAAATTTATACAACATATTTTCGAACATTGAGTTCATTAGTGGTAAAAGTAGGTATCAGACATATTTTACATATATTTTATTTAAATACAATAAAAAATTCAGGAGAAATTTATAATGGTGTATTTTTGAAAATAAAGTTCGTTTCTGGTGAAAGCAGACATCAAATATATACGCAAAAACAAGATAAATTTTTGAAAAGTGGTTAGGTAAACGATATTTTTGGGTTAACTAAAATAATAGCCTCTTGAATGGCTAATTATATTAAATAGTAGTTATATAGGCTTGAAATGCAACTTCTTAACGTTAAAATTGAGTATAGAATGAATAATGATCGAAACTTTAAACATCAAACTTTATTTTAATGTATTACGTAGATTCGACAATGAACACAATAGAAAATGGCATCCGAATAGAAAACAATACCATAAGTAAAAAACAAAACGCCAATCTATGAAAACAGGAAGTATAGGATAAGCATTAGCAGGGCCAAAATATAGTAAAACACATTCAAAAGATTCATCATTGAATACAATGGCTTTATCCACAGCAATGTTTCATACTACAATTAAAGCTTAAGATTCAAACGGTAAATATAATAAACAAAACATAATACATACAAAATAGCCAAAGGAAATGTAACTCTTTCTTTAATTACTACACACATCATGTACAAGCAAACAATTTTCCACTATAATCGTTCAAGAGATTATATATTTCACAAACAATGGACATAGGTTACGAAAAGAAGCAATGCAAATATCATATGAAAATGACCTCAGTTATCATTAGTCTAATGCAAATCTATCGAAATTATACTTTTTAACGTTCAAAAAATATAATCTCTCTCTGTCTTTCTCTCACACACTCACAAGAAAAGTTTATATATATATATATACTCTATCAGTTCTGTATCATGCTTAAGTAAAGTGATACAATGTTTCATTGATCGCTACCAAGATAGTCTGTTTATGGACGTAAAAATTCAACGAAATAATTTACATTACATTCAGTATAATATTTGTACTGTACAATTAATTTGATTAAAAAAATATTTCGGAAGCATATTAACTAGGCACTAGCAAAAACTATTACAAGGAGGAGGGGGATATACACACGATGAATATAATTATTTGGTAAATAGAAGGTTTAAATGCTCTACAATAAAAAATAAAACGATTACAAAGTTTCTGAATATGATGTAATGAAAGATCTGAAAAAAGATCAACTTAATAAAGATAAAAAAAAAGAAATGGATTGAAAAATGTGCGTTTAAAAAAAAAAAGATTGATTTTTAAAGGATCAAAAAAATGTAAAGAAAATATTTTTATTATTTTGATTCATTTCATGTTAATCTAAATAAAAATTTCGCTACATTTTTCCCATCTGGAAAGCACAATGGATAGTGTTTTGCTTTTATGTAAATATATTACAAAATGAAGCCGATATTATTATTCTTAAATTTTGATATCTAAATATGTAATCTGACTTGAATAATAGAGAGCAATTAGCTACTTAAAGAATATATATTTTGAGTTATTAAATGTACTCGAAGCGCATTCTAAAAAATATACTATTCATAAAGAATAACGAATGTGTGGACAATGTAAATACCTACTTCAACAGCAATAAGAATGAATCTTTGGAGACAATGAGGAGTAAGTAAATTAGTGTGAATACAATAGAAACATTCATTAATGACCTCTTAATGGGCAGGAAGTAAAAGAACTAATTTGAGTATATAATGTATTACTAAATTAGCTCTTATAAAACACCAGTTATTAATTGCAGAAATAAAAATTAGAACTGATTTCAATAGCAAATATATTCGATAAAATATTTAGATTGAGCATTGAATGAAAAACAATCAAACATTTTTGGAAAATATAGCTTATGAGAATTTTATTTTTTTAAAAAAGTTGTCTTTAAAGCATTTCTTACGACTAGTTTATATAAATTAGAATTCAATGGAAGCTATTAGCTCAATATTGTTGCGGCTAGTTTACACAAATTAGAAGTTAATTCAATGGAGCCTATTAGTTTAATATGATAGAACAGAAATAATATTTAGCAAATTAAAAATATAAGCATAAGTTAATGTTTCCCGAACATTTCTAAAAGGATAAATAAACATTCCGATTTAGCTCCTATTTTAAGCAATTAAATGTCATTCTCTAAAGTAAGCCTTAATCGAAAAGCTAATCACTTCTGAAATGGGGGAGAAAAAAAAATCAAAGCAACTAAATATTTCAAGAAAACTGGGGGGAAAATGTTCTACGCAAAGCTTTGCAAAGACCAGATTCAGTCACCCAAGGTACACTTTTTTTTATATAATTATTACTCAGTTAAATATGAGAATTAAAATAAATGACGAAATATCGAGAAATGAACAGAAAAAACTCTGCCGATATTAAAATGAAAACAAACGATAAATTATTAAATTGAATATATTTAAATCTAAATGAATTGAAATTGTAGCAAACGGTAAAAAGTTGAAAAAATATATGGTACGACAAAACTGATCCACCTTGGGTGGCTAACAAATGGACCTCACAGGACATATCAATTGTCATTTCAAAATGTAGATTGTTGAATTCCATCAAACTAAAAGCAAATAATTAGCATTCAACCCTATTCTAATTCAATATCATTGATATGGGGAGAAAAAAGGACATACAACTAAAGTTGCTTAAAACTGTGACAACAAGGTCAATTACTTACAAAAACGAGAAAAAAAATGAAATACGTCATATTACTCAAAAATGGTTGCGGCTGCAACAATAAACATAAGGTTATCAGAGTGTAAATATTACATAATAGGATAGGGCCCCCCCCCCCTAAGTATTGAAAAACGAAGAACGATATTTATTTAAAAGTTCCAGCAAAACGTTTTAAAAAAAATTAAGAATTTTAATACTTCATTAGAAAATACTCATTTTACAAAAACTTAAATGGGCATGAAACTTTTTTTTTTAAACAATAGCTGGAAATACAATCGACTGAACTACAATTGCGTGAATACGAATGTGTTGAACGTGAATGCAATCATATCATATAAGGCATCAAAATAGAAAAGTAAACACATTTCCAAAGGATAACAAATCTTGTGGAATAAACCAAATTGTCTCTTTCCTGCTTGTTCCAACTTTCTTTTGGATAGATACTTAAAAGAAGCAATCATCTAGTCTACTTTGTACACGAAATGTCGTGTGTTTAATCCTTTTTTGGATTCAAGGCACATTTCCGATGATAATAAAGGAAATTACTGCTAGCAAAATTATACTTCACAAAAGACTTTCGAGATCTACACGTAAAAAAGTCATGCCGCTTGAATGTAAAATACAGCGAAGAAACGTTGTTGCTTATCGATAGATAAAAGACCTAATAAAATTCTTATCCGTCTTTTTTCTCATTCTCGTTTGCGACGGCAAACGTGACAAGAATTGAAAGACAACAGAGTTGATGCAATAATTAGAAAGTAAACAATGCTTTTACGACAGAGGTCAAAAAATTTTCTAGTTTGACTTGCACTATCCCTTCCGAACGTTTGCACTATCCCTTCCGAACGTTAATCTGAAAAACTGCGAATGAAACGTTCTGGTTAATGATATTTTACTTCGAATTCATTGTAATGCATTCTTTCACAGGAAGGCATTTCGTTCCATTATACAGTTCGCCAACTGCCTAGTTTGGCAAAGAACGTCACTTGAAAAGTAACTGACTTACATCAAGTTACAAATTAAGAAGGGAAACAGTCGAAAAAGGAAGGGGAAAGAGAAAGCAAAGTGACGAGAGAGAGAAAAAAAAGGGCTCGAACGCCACACGGGAACTACTGTTTATTTACCACTATCGCTCATAATATAGAAGGAAGAACTATTTTCGCTACTAAACGTACCACTCTGAAAAAATAACGCCATATATTTTTAGCCTGCGCACATATTTAGAGAAGGTCACACAACCTTCTCCACTACTACAACACACACAATTACAACTACCCTCTATAATGAATAGAAGCACCCAAAATTAACTGCAAAAAACAACCAAAAACCACCAACTACACCACCCTTTTTTCTTATGATGAAATGGATATGAAATAAGGGACCATACACAAAATTAATACAACTCCAGCGGATCTCTGTATTGTAATTAAACTTTCTAAGTACTGAACGTTTAAAAATTTAAAAAATTCAAATAATGTTAAGTACTTTATTTTGTATGTTTATCAGAACTTATTTATCTTCATAATATTATTCATTAATACTGATTTAGGAATATAGGGCCTTTGAAATATCTCTCTCGACTGCTGTATCTCTTCATTTTATAAAAATATTTAATGATATATTCTCTCTCTTTTTGTGTGTACACATTTATTCATTTTCTTTATTCTTTCAAACCTATTTCAATTCAAATACTTTTTAGTGTGATAAGTTTCAACTATTTCACAAATAAAAAAAAATTACTACATTAAAAGACAGAACTGGTGTACCATATTTTGAATCATTAATTTTAAGGGAAATTTTTTTTAATTCCTTTATCGCAATTAATGCAAATTTTATCACAAGAAAATTTTGATATCAAAAGAGAAAAAAAAAAGTCTAGTAATAATTGTGAACCACAAAAACTAAAAGTATTTTCATAAGATAAAAATAACTAAAAATACTTACAAGTAAGATAAATATTTTCACATTTATAAGCATTTGTATACATTTGGAAAATATATATCTTGAAAGATGCTGGGGAAATGGACATTTCTTGTCAAGATAGTCGATAAATTTACAAATAGTAATAACAGCAAAAACTATGAAGCATTCTTCTGTCAAAAACGAAATAAATGCTGCGGACAAAATTTTGAAATCATGATTTTCCCAATTGAAGCATTATGTAAAAATTATGAAATCTACGTTAAACAAAATGAATTTCAAAAAGATAAATTACTAAATGTCGCATTGAAATTTAGTATTACTTTTTTAGCATTCAAAACAGTTATTGTAGCTTTCTTGAACATGACGCCATTAAAAACTTTGATAAAAATTGTCACAGTGTTTAAATCAAACATATACTTCTTTTTCATTCACACAATTTTAAAGGGGGGTAAAAGGGGGAGAGACAATCACTACATCCAGTTCCATAAAGTTTTAGGTTTAAAATAAAAATCAAGGCTATGGAAGTTCCTCTTAAAATTTTATGAGGTAAGTTGAGTGAATTATTGCATGATTACATATTCGTAAAAAAATAAGAATCTCCCAAAAGTACCTGTGATTTGCATGTCAAAAACAATTCAGTGAAGGACAAACCGATTTTAGTTATTTTCTGCATTTAGGATAGAGTAACTGATGTTTAAGATGAAACTGAAGTAAATACAAAACACAATACATATATTTAAAAAAAAAATTAAGGTAGAAAAATAATTTAAATTCATACTAAAAAGTTAAAAAATAAATTTATACCAATTTTTTATAATTTTATAAATTATTTTTAACATGTTTATTTACATATAAAACAGTTAGCTTATATTTCTACGCTCAGTATATTATGATTATATATATAAAAAAAAACACGTAAGCTTTGGAAATAAACTGAGCCGATTCCCCCAGAAAAAAAAATACAAGTAAATATTAAAAAATTTGCTACATATTTTCTTTAAAAAAAAAACATATCTCTAAAACACAAGCACATCCAAAACCCAGAATTCAGAAAATAATCGTTACCTTTTTAATACTTTGTTTGCATACGGCATTATGCTCAATCAATGGTATATTCTCACGGGTGTTTTTATTTTATTTTATTTTTTAATATTTTTAAAAGGAAAATCTTTCAATTTTGTTTCAGATTATTTATTAATAATTTAGTCAAAATACGTACCGTAGATTTTTCACCATTAAAAAGTACTATACATAAAAAGATTAAATTGTGCGCAACAAAAGAAAACTTTTTAGAATAGATAATATATTTACGAGAATATTAAAATTTTCAATTGCGTTCATTTTCAATCCACACATTCTAACATTTAAATTCACTCAACAGATTAAATTTTTACAAAATCATTAAGGTCCAAGAAGGATGTGATTTAAGAAGTTTTTCTTCCATCTATCCACACCTACATTTAAGTATTATTATTATTATTATTATTATTTTTGGGGGGGGGCCCAATATAATCAACAATTTTAATGGAAAAGTATAAGTTTGATAATAAACAATTCCCATAACAGAGAATCTATTGATAATGTTGAGGTGATCGATGAAATGGGTAAAGAAATGAAAGACCGCATACATTGAAAAAAAATAAATAAATAAGAACATACAAATCAGCCATGTAAATAATATCGCCTTATTGATTTAATAATAATTTTGAGAGTTCTTGAGCATATAAACTGAGCTGTCACACATTAGAATTGATTTTAACTCAAATTGTTCTGCAAAGTAAGAATTGTAAGAAATCAACAAACTTTGTAATTTTGAACCATAATAAGATGATGTATATAGATGACACTCGAATTAATATCTTGCTCTCTAAACTGCACTACGTTCACATTTGACTTCGAGGCCTCACGTGCTACAGTACTAACCATCGTACATGCCACTCTTTAGATGTCCAACTAGCAATCTTTTCAGATATTAAACCATCTTATGACCCAAACAAAATCTCCTTTACCTCTGCGTAATATCAATAATAATAATAACCCACAGTAAAATAACAGAATTTCCTTGTATGTTGATGCAGCTATGGACAAAAGGTGGGGAACCCTTCTCAACAAAAATAACAAAATCCCTAGTTCCTTGCCTAGGATTATTGGAGTCGCTAGTTTTCGGACAACAGCTGGGCTTGATTACCAACAAAAACATTTACAACGGATAGGAGTCAAGGATGCGGCTTGTTGCCCAATGTGCCATCATGGTGATATGGATGGTGACCACCTCAAGAACTGCCCTGAAGTTTTAAAGTTCTTGGCTGACAACTCTTTTGAGGCTAATGAAGGACTTTATCTTGTTTTTATACCTATTCATCGTTATACTGGGCTTCTCGTAGAATGATGGCAGAAATGTCGCAGACGGGCATAGGATTAAAAAAAAAAAGATATTACACCACGATTCTATCAATAATACATGGAATAGTATTAAACATCAGATCAGATATCGAATTTTTGCAAATTCCTAAGCTGTTAAACGTGATATTGAGAATAAATTTCCTACTGTTCTAAAAAAATTGTCCCTCTGATAAAATGTTTTTTTTTTTTAAATTAAAGTTACAAATTGGCATTTTAAACAAAATGAAAATTCGAAGAAACGATGATTAACAACATCAACAAACGCTAGTGTGTGTGTGTGTGTACCTAATTGAATCTTACTGCTCATACTTAATGTCTGTTTTGATAGTCATTCGGTTTACAATAATGTTCATATAAAAAGAAGAATCTATCCCCTCTGAATGACTAAAAAATGAGAGAAAGCCTCACTTTTTGAAACTAATGACCAGTATGTCCGTTTTTGAAAACTGCACACTTATTTAGGAGATTCTTTTATTACATTTCTAACTGAAATATAATCAAAATGATTCTACTGCATTATAATTTAATGCAACACATTTCAACATTTCTTCATCTTAATTCCAAATCGTACACAAGTCTCTAAATTTTCAAAGCTTTTTACGTGAATTTTACTTTCTTCATACCTATTAATGGTTGCTTTTTCTGATCAAGTCAATTTTATACTTTTTCACTTTCTTTTGACAGATTATATATTTATTTTACCTTTTCTTTTACATAGTGGATGGAATGGAAGTTGTAGGATATATCCGTAACCGAGTAATATTAGTTTAAAAAATTGACTTTTCCAACTTTATTCTTCAAAGCTATTCTGCTATGAGCTTTTATCTCAAAATGGGAGGGGAAAAAACACCTTGTCTCTCAAAATTATAAAACAGTATTACCTAAACGAAGTTCTGCGAGTATAAATTTATCTTCCTCCAGAACGTTCCGTAAGCTAAATTGAATTTTTAAAAAATTAAAATTCACAAATTGCATAATCTCCCCATAAATTTTAAAACTTAACAAATATTCCAAAATATATCAAAATTTTCCATCAAATATATATATCACTAAGAGCATTTGTGTGTGAATATCATTTCCAATCCTTTCATTCTAGTACCTTGCACAATTGAAAAAAAAAAATTTTTTTTTACATGAAGAGAAGATAGAACTGCAATATATACGAGTTTTTACCTTTTTTCAAACAATTTTTAAAAAACAAGTATTACGGAAGTAAATTTTTTAAAGAGAAAACCCAAAGCGCGGATGATATCTAGTAATAAGATATGGAATTTAGTAAAAGTCAATGACATTTAGAGACAAAATAGATTCCCTGTTAATCCCAATTTCATATGTAACACATGGAAGTCTTAAACGTGATCTTGCAATTAAAATTTAAACCGAAAATTAAATGTTCTCTTTGAGGGGATTTAAAAAAAATTAACTGGCAAAAAAACAGTATATTTTAGTGTCATCTCGGAATGAATTCCCTCTCAATAAACGGTAGTTCCTCCGACAAAACCTTAGATTCGGTAACCGCGGTAGTGGTAAAAAGAATCGTTGCAAAGAACCTCCACCAGCAAGTTAGTAAGAGGCAAATGGGGCCGTAGTAGTTAGTTTGGCGTCCATGAACCAAACTTCCGTCCTCCGCCAGCACGCCACTACTACTTTTACAACCTGGGACGGAGGCCAGAGAACGAAAACAAAATTGTCCCACTAGTTACCTTCGTTAAGTAGGGAGCGCCCGCCACGCAAAGGAAACTACCACTTGCACGCGGACGGAAGCGGGAACGATCCATTAGGATACTCTAAAGCCATTCATGTATAATGAACCTTAATAAGGCAACGATGCATAAACAATCACAATGGCCTACCATGGAAAATTTGATATTACCTCACACTCTTTTCCTTCTTACTCTTGCTTTTTTTTTAATCTCTTTATTTTGAACAGTATATTTGTGTACAAAAATAAAATCTGCTTGTATTACAAATAAATTCTGTTACGATAATGCAACACAAAAAAAGGATACATTCAAAAATAAAAGAAAAAAAATTGCCGTTTTGAAGAATTTAACAATACTTTAACATAAAAGGGACTAAAATGAATATGCTTATATTTAGAAAGCGTAAAATCAAACAGAACTGTAATTAAAACAAAATCACGTGGTTTATTTGTTGCTTCAGTATCTTATTTCGAAAAATTCGCACTTTTCGTTTTGAAATAACAAAGTCAATATTAAAAAAAAAAATTTTTTTTCATTGCAATATATAACCAAAGTACTAAAAAAAACTTGCATTCTAAATACTAATTTCCTTCGGTATTATGTTTATTCGCTATTTATTTATTTGGTGACAGAAAACTTATGAAAATGAGTACGTGTTGAAGAGTACAATGAACGCATTAAAAACTCTTATATAAACTTACCTTTCAAAAAAACTTTTTGGAAAATGTATATGATTATTACAATAGATGAAATATAGTTAAAATTTCAGCTAAGAAGAGACTTTGTCTTTTTTTAGTGGTTACAAACTTAGAAAATAAAATTTTAATAAACACAATTAACTTATTTAAAATTTCAAATAACTTATCATCACAAGTAAGTTAAAACTAAAACTTAATTACACGCAATGAATTATAGTAATTTATTGTATCCTTGAATGCACTTAAAACGGAATTCTCAAATTCATGATAGACGTAAAAGAGAAGTAAATATTTAAGTTTCTCTAAAATATACGAAAAATACAAATATTAGAAAAAGTAATCAGTGTTTTAAATAAGAATATGTGCGTGCCAATTCCCACCTTATACATCATTGACAGATATAAGACATAAGCATGTGACACGTCTAGAATAAGATATTTAAAAAAAAAATTGTCTTTAATTTCAGTCTTAATAACTTAATGTTTGAATTTTTCTTCCTCACTTGGAATTTTACACCCCCTTCTATAATTTTAGTTGATACTACCAATTTAAGATATTTATTTCATACAATTCTTATGTATTATAAAAACACATTTTCATGTAAAACATGTTGAATTTTATAGGTTTCATTTCGTAACAGTCTGTTATTTAATGGATGCAAATTTCAAATAAATAAATAAAGCAGCCTCACATCCAAATCAACCCCTCCCTCTTACATTCAAAGAGATTGCAGCAATATGAGCTTATATGCAGGATTTTTTAAATTACAAGTCATATAATACTACAGCAATATTCTAAATTTTAAAATATCAACCCTAGTATTATATAAAATATCAACCCTAGTATTATATAAAATATCAACCCTAGTATTATATAAAATATCAACCCTAGTATAACCTAAATATTACTGCAGAGAGCCCTAACAAGTGGCGCGCCATTTGTATACCGGTGGTTTGTTGAAAGGTGGTAATGTAGATTCTCGTAACGCCGCCCCCAGAACATCAAATCGGACGTATTGAAGTTAATCCAATTAGATGCCACAGTGTGGATATATAAAAAGGTGAGTTTCTTAAAATGTAATGAGAGTATGTGTGTGGTTATAAAACAGAGAAATATACTATTGTTTTGATATTTTCTTCATTATTAATCTATGTTATGTTAGAATAAATTTTTTGAAGAACTGGCCATCATTTCCTTAATGATCATTTCCAGTTTCTTCATTTGGATCATGTGACCACCGATGGATTTTTTTTGGTGCAATGTTCACATCCGTGGATACTTTTTTACACAGATATTGCATGTGTTAGCCAATTATTCGGACCCAGGGCCCATCATACTTTGATGCAGAGTGAGCAGATTAATATCTTATCCTACTTTTGGACACCCCCTCCCCTTTCGAGGGCACGAAAAAATGTAAAAACAGTCGTAAAATAACACAAGTATGTATCAGAGGATAATCATAAAAAATGATTTTAACAAAAATCCCGAGATAACTTATATTAGCTCCACAGGTGAGATTTGCGCAATCAGAGAGGGGCTTGGCATATTAAGGCTCCCGTCTATTATCAATTTCGATTAAATGAACGTCATGTTAATCCAATGAAATTTCAAATTGCAGCCTACAATCCAGACTACGGTGTTTATGACCGAGGTCCATGGAAAAAATTCAAATATACTAATAAAATAGGGTGCACAAGAAAATTTAATACAATGTAAAATAATCAATGAACGGGATTGTAATAAGAAAAGCCGAGTGACTCTCAGCATACGCGAATACTGAAAAATTATGAATTTATGTTACAGATGACTCGGGTCTACAAAAAAAAAAAAAGTACATAACACAATATTATTTTCCATGTAACATATTTGAGAGGCACAATTTTCAAAATAAAAATGTGAGACCTTGGGAAATTTATAAAAGAAAATAGGAGTAGTCTTATCATTTAATCGTTGCAATATAGTTACATTCTGCAAAGATTACCAAGCTCATGTATCGCATTAAATTCCGAGAATTTTACAGTGATGTATGCCAGGTGATTTTTAAATAAATGTTTGTATTAATTTTTCCGATATTTTGTACATATGTTAATTTAATGTTTTGGGCTTTAAAAAGATTGGCAACAGTTGTTCTATTGAAATGCCCCAAAATACATTACAAGCAATAAAATTATAGGAGCCGTTTTAACATTTCTTTCAATTTTTGAAATTATTTTTTACGCCTATTTTAATGATTCAAATATGGTTTTCAAATGCTTAAATTTTTTTTAAAAAAATACTTGCTAAAATTGGAGTTATAGTGCAAGTACGCAGAAACTTTAATTACTTCTAATTTTCCCAGATGCTGTTTATTGTATTTAAATACAATAATTTATTATTCACGATTCAAAAGGAAAAATTATACAGAATAGACATTAAGTTTATGAATTCAAAATATCTGGTGGAAGGGGGCCTTTAAAACAATACAAATTGCAACAATTATTGAGCTGAAATTCTTCAAAAAGATTACATCATTCAAGTACACGCGGATATTTCTAATTTGAGTTTAATTCCTTTTTTAAAACTAATATATTATTAAACAAATCACCTTTTCCAAATGAATAAAAAAAAAAAGCTCAATTATAAAAATAGACATAAAAGTAACAGAAACTAAAATATAAACCAAAACTATACTTGTACAACTTCAATTCAATTTTCAAAGAATATGAAAATTAAAAACATCTTTCAAAATCATTAGTTCCATAAAAATATTTCAACAAATAGAACTTTTTTAAAATAATTTGTTTACGATATGGAAACAACACTTTTGAATCAATAGAAAATGACACTGATTTTGTAGAAATCTCCCCCCCTCCCCGAAATCTACGACGCGCATTCTTGCTATGTAACAACTGAGAGTCGGAAATGCCAGACGATGATGATCCAAAGAGTGTGTCAAGACAAATTATAAAGGAGGGGAAATGTATACTTTTTACACCAGAGAAGTTCAGCAAAAAGAATGTTCAACGTGGTACTTAGACGTCCAAGGTTATTAGGGTAAATAGAAAAGAGCCACAGCTCGGATATATCGTTCACCTTGAAATACTAAGATAATAAAATATAAATAAATAAGAGACTATAAGGAATGTTAGGCACGTCAAGAAGCGGCTTCATCAAATTCAGATCAAAATTAGAGATGATATAAGCAGACCCAGATTTTTTTTCCTCACATATGTAGAAAAATGTAACTTATCCAGATGATTATCTGAAAAGTAAACTAAAAATGGATTGTCTTCGTCTGGCACGATCTCCTTCCATTTACTGCTCGTATGTAACACGTACAAACTACAAATGATTCAATGGAAATTAAAAATGAAATCAAAAATCATTTTTGTAATGTTTTGCTATCATTACTTTATTTACATTAATCCTCGATTCAGTGGAACAGTTGATATCTTCTTCGAAAACAAATTGAATTTCCATTCATGTGACGCACTTCCTTAATGCGCTTTCAGAAATTTTTAAAAACATTTATCCGTAAAAGTATATTCAATTAAAATGCGAAGTAAATCGGATTTGAACATTACTCTCGAAGTCAAAGTTATACGACTTTAAAAAGAAGTTTTTCAATAAAAATCCGCATTTTAATACTTTATCACAAAAAAATAGCAATGTAATAAAAAAAAAATGCAATTTTACTATACATACAGTAATCTAATGTAATTAATAGGCAAAAAATAGAAAAGAAAATTTATATTGGTTTCACTTTCATTTTTCAAAAAATGATTTTAATCATTTGCAATTGATTGTAGCCATCGCTTAGAAGCAACAAGTGGGCTATTGGCGACAGACCTTGTAATGTCGAGCCTCGGTCAAGTGATGAGGGTGTGATCTCTGACTTACCCCTCACATTACGCCATCGAGAGGTTTTGGATCCTGGCTAGTTTTAATGTGCATCAGCTCCGCTACACGGCGAGTCTTAAATAGCATCAGGACTCGAACTCACGACTCGACAAACACACCAGCCGCGAGTTCGCGACCATGACCACTAGACTACAGCGTAAAACAATCACAAATCATAACTTCCAATACAAAAACATATTATAGCACATCTATGTAACAGGTTTGTTTATTCAATCGGAAATAGAACAGAAGATAGAAAAAGGGAATGCAAGCAACCATAAAAAAGTGTCAATCAGAAAACTATCAATCATTGTAGAAGACAAGATAACGAATAGAATTTCAATTTAAAG
Organism: Nephila pilipes; assembly: GCA_019974015.1. Classification (NCBI taxonomy): domain Eukaryota; kingdom Metazoa; phylum Arthropoda; class Arachnida; order Araneae; family Nephilidae; genus Nephila; species Nephila pilipes. The sequence continues at coordinate 40,528 of BMAW01017729.1, read as the reverse complement.
AGAATTCATTCTAATCTGAATGGAAGAATTTTTTTTTAAAAAAAAAAAAAGGTGAGGGGGGATTTGGTTGGAATGTTTTGTTGTCGAGGAAGAACTATATTCCCTGCAATACAACCTATCAGCAGGTATTCGATCAAACACACCACAAAGAGCTAACTTCCAGGTGATTTCGCAAGCACAGTGCGAACACCTTCACCTGAACTGCAATTCACTCCGCGTAATTTCCCAGTTGAATCCGAAAAATGTTCAGTATCACAGAAATAAAGACGACGACGACGACTGAGAAAAGGTAAATAGTCGGCTTGTCCCTGGGAAAGATGCGCATCGGGGAAGACTCGCTTCAAGGAATCGCCACTTAGCCTAGCACACTCCAGCGATTCGTAATTCCTTCCCATTTTCCACACTCTTCAGCACACAATAACACTATTAGTACAGATGGCAGATAAGGGGATATAAACTTCTCTTTTGTAGTGAGTGCCGCGTGTACAATGCCTTCGTTAAGAGGCCAAAATGCAGTTGACGGCACGCTTTTCGGCACAGAGAATGGAACAGTTAAAATTGATATCAGCAGCAATGATTACACGGCATAATGTAAGAATTAATTTTTCAATATTTCGTTGTCAGATAAAAAAAAAATATTGATCTGTTTATGATACAAGTTTTGCAATCTTGCACGGCAATTTAACTAAGACTCTGGCAATGACATTTCGACAGTTTCAAATCGATAGACCTCCAAAGAAGGTCACTTTTCATACTTTTTTTTTTTTTTATCCTTCGTTCTGATTCGAGTCGAAACGAATAAATCCTGATTATAACATTATTCATTGCCTTTTAATACCAAAATATCAATAATGAAATAGCTCGCGCTTCCTTTTTTTTAAACTGATATTTCCAATGAAACAAAATATTATTCTTTTAATGCATACAATGTGTTTCTCGCATTTTCTAACGCTGGAAAATTTTATATTTACCCTAAATGATTAGAATAACTAACTACTTAGGTTAATAATTAACACATGAATATCAAAACAAATTGAATACGCAATTTATTTTAGAAAAAGAACTTACCGTTTAACATATAATTAACAAGTTCATTCGCAACAGAAAAGTATAAGAGAGTGAAAGTTGAGGTTTATTGCACAAGAGACAAATCTGGCTATGTTGCGCCAAACATGTACATTTGTGATCAGACATTTTAAAAAATGGAAAAAAAGGAAAGAATTGGTTGACAAAAGTAGGGTCGAAAACACAAAAGGATTGCTACTATATATCCTAGAGGGGCGTGATCCATGTTTATCAAAGGCAATAAACCTCATGGGAAAGAAAAAGATCGTTAGGGTATCTCGGGGTTATGATTCACGTACTTACCAAACGAAAGAAAGCCCCCGAGGAACTATTGCCAACAGAAATGAACTAATCTCTCTTTCAAAACAGTGTAAAAATTGGATGTAAACATTTGAGAATTATTACTACTTTATGAAAGCTACAATAATTAGCAATGGATTAAGAAAAATAAGACATAATTCATCATGAGTATTTAAAGTTAATTATCCTCGAGAAGACATTAATTGTCGTAGAAAAATAATGGAATTGATCAGAACGCATATATTTAATCATCAATTATCTCATCTAACGAAATGAACTAATAGACGTAGAAATTATTCTCACGTTCGTTTCGCGGCGATAGGAAGTAAATAACTTATTTATTACACGATGCAAATTTATTTCATGTTTCTTTTTACAGCACAATTTCTGAGGAATCTATTGAAGTAAAATCATTGATATCGTTCAAATATGCGCGAACAGCATCATATGTATGATAAAAGAGACAATACTAAAACCTTGACATCAAACCATCACTCGTCCAAACCTAAAAGTAATATATCGACAAAAAAGCCCATATATAAAGACGTATGACGCACTTGGCCGTTCACAAATCTGTCAAAAGGCGATACGGAAAAAAAATAATAAATAAAAAAAGACTTCGCCAATCGATACCAGGCACCCATGAACAGACGCAGGGTGATCGTAACTCACGCGTGCTAAGTCTGGTGGCTTAGAGAAAGCGAAATTTTAAGCTCGCCAACCCTGACCTACATGTCTTCGGCAGCAGTCAGGTGAGATTAGCTACAGATGGTTACAGGGGCGGAAACGAAACTAAAGTAAGAGAAAGAGCGTGGAAAAAGGACGTAAATAAAGATATCCCGTTCCATTGACAGTGATAATCTGACATAGAACATTTGTAAACATATGATGATAACAATTAACAATAATTAAGTATGCATTTATTCATCTATTCTCGACCTTTTCGATTTTGATTCTGTTGGAATTCAAGTAGAGTTAGAACTATACAATAGGTTACGAACGATATACAGTAATACCTCTTGTAAGAGATACCTCCGAATAAGGGACAATTCTGTTGGTTCAAGTCCCTTTGAACAGAATATGTATTTACCTCTTATTAATAAGGGGCACCTCTATTTTAGGAATCTGATCCGGTGGGTGTCTCTTAGGAAGTAATACAGTAAACGATAATTTTGAGCTACAATCAAGTTAAAGGATGACATCTGACCAGAGTAACCTGACTTTCCCAACTTCAAATCCACGTCATATGAATTATTTGAAATTCAGCTAAATTTAATGCGCTGCAAGCTTTGTTATTTTCCATCCGTGAGCATCGTCTGTAACGAGCTTCGAACTCACGTCCCATAACTCACCACAAGGCAGCTGTTTTAACTAAACGGGTCGCGGCGTCTTTAATTTATATTTGGAAATCGAAAATAACAATAATAATAATAATAATACACTCAAATTTGTGAGATTATAAAATTATTCTTCATAGACTGGCTGATTTTATATTTATGATCCGCTGTTAAGTTTAAACATCTTCGGTTGTTTTTTTTCAAATAGAGGTAGGTGTATTAACTTTCAAAAAGCATGCAATTTATGACATTTACTATAATTCATACCTTAATTGTAGCACTGTGGAGGGAAAAAAAAGCTTTTGAGGGGAAAGTGTGTACTGAATGTCAGTAAATAATGTTTAAAAAAATAACAGGTTTTTAATAGATTTTTTTTGCAATTGAAAAGTCATAAAAAGAAAGACTTATTCACAAATAAGGTTTTAAAAATTCCCCTAACCCAAGTCATAAGCTCATTAATGAACAACACATAAAGAACAAACTTAGCTCTTTTTAAAGAAACATCATACATTATGTGTTTATTTATCGGATCATGTGCATACGGATAAATCAAATATATCGCTTAATTTACATTGACGATGGTTTTATGTGATGAACACAGAATCCTTTTTCAACTTATATTTGTATTAACTTTGAATTTCCACAGATGTTTGGTAAATAATTAGAACACATTTTACTAGATATTTTAATAAAAATAATATTCAATTTTTTTTTTTTTTTTTTTTTTGTGTTTCATAACACATTATACTTCCTCGGAATTTAAAGTTCTTTTTTGCAAAGAAATAAAAAAAAAGTATAATATTTATATTTTTTTTTGTTAAATATTATACTTTTTTTTAATTAAAATCTAAATATTTATATCTTTTTCTCAATAAATTGACCGTTAACCACCTTTTTTACCGACAAAATAGCAATTTTAAATTAGAATGACAACAATTTTAAAAAAGGATCAACTTTGAAAAAAAAGGGGGTGAAATATTCATCATGTATTGGGAGAATATGTTCACAAAACCGAAACGTCAGCGTCTGACTTCACACCGTCAAAAAACCCATTAAAAATCGACACGTTCACCAATGGTTCGTGAGAAGAAAAAAGAAACATCTTTACGTTCACGATAGAACTAATACAGATTTGCTACTGCTGGGACTGTCTGGAACTGAATAGGTCTTTCACTTATTCAGACATTGGTTGCGAGAAGCAAGCCCAGACATCATTGAAGAGAGGAGAGGCAAAGAGTTCAATCGAACGAAATGGGGAAACAATGCAGCATTGGCAGGAAGAAACAAAAGCTTTATTTACGTTTCCGCTTCAAGAGGTTTTGTTTACAAGGCCTCGTGCCTTTGAAACCGGCTTTCGACGTCATTAAACAGGTTCGAATCCGGTTTCCTCTCTCCGCTTACAAACTACCTATTGAGAATAATCTGGCTAGGAAAAGTCTCAAAACCCTTGATTCGCCTCGAATTTAGAAACTCCCTTTCGTTTAAGAAAGTTAAAAATACTTTCCACGGAAAAAAAAAAACCCTTTTTTTATTTTATTTCCCCCTCCCCACCATAAAAATACTTTAGCGGAGATGAAACCAGTAAAAATATACATGATTTAATGGAACAATAATTTAAATACTGAAACTTCCAATTTCAAAAACATATTTTATTTTAAAAATTTAAGAGATTGAAACGAAGCTATCAAAAAATGAATACTTTTCAACCTATCGATCAATGAATTATCTCAAATTATACATTTTTCCAAAAAAAAAAAAGTATTTTTTTTAATACAATAGTGCCAATTTAAATTATTAAAGAGCATCTGAAACCATCATTTTTGCCACGCAGTCTTCAAAATGTTTAGAATATGCCTCCCCCCCAAAAAAGATTTGCTTCTATTATTTAATTCTATTTGTTTAAGAGAGAAAACGTATCACGAAATCTACATACCACCGTGATTCGGATTTTAAAATTTTATTTACATGATATTAAATGAATTGAAAAATTGACTGCGGAATCGGTTTCTGATATCACAAAATCAATTCTGCTATTAAAGTTCGGAAAATATTCTTATGATAATGAGCTAACAGAATTTGATTTTCTAAACTAACCCCATCCCGCCGAAAAAGAAGAAAACTCTTCTTACGATTTTTTTTTAAAGTACTGATTAGCAATTTTGAATTCCACAAATTTGAATTATACATAATCGTAAAAGTATAATCTGTATTGAACACTAAAAAAAATAATGAATTTTATTTATCTAACAGCAATAATTGAAGTAATATAAATTAATGGCAAGAAATAACAAAGAAAAGTACTCAGCGGGATCAAAGTAACAACGAAAGAATAAATTTTACACTACTTTAACTGTACAGTCATTCATTGAAAACTAAACAAATTATGAAGCAATTTTTTTTTAATTATAAGTTTTAAAATAAAATATAGTCACATATCCTACAGATAACAAGCTTTGATTATCAGCAATTATCACCTCTTCAAGAAAAAATCAATTCAATAATAAATTAATTCACAGTAAATTACTCAAAGGATGTAAGAAACGAAAATATTTGCATTTTTTTTTTTAAATAATTGCATCATATTATGATTGAGCATTATAACTAGTTGTATTTAGAAGCAACACGAGAGTTATGGGAGACGGTCCTTGTAATTTTGTACCTCATTCAAGTGACGGGGACAACATCTGAGCTTGCACCCCACACTTTTAATTTCTACACTATGCTAACGTATGAGGGAACCTCAATAGATTTAACGTGCATTATCCCCGCTACACGGCAGGTCTTTAATGGAATCAGAACTCAACCCCCCCGACTCGCCAAAAACAACTTCGGCAGCGAACTTGAGACCTTGGCTATTTGGTTACCGCGATCACTTATTACATCATAAAGGACTAAAATATAATACTAATAAATAATATAAAATATATTACTAAAATATAATTTTAACACACATTTAATGTATGTTGTTTATAATATTGTAGACTATCCACAAAGTCCAATTTTAAAAGTAATAATGATAATAAACCAAAAAAATACTTTAAAAGGATTAAATAAGAGCTGCACAAAAAATATTTTCCTAGCCAATATACATTAAATGCCAATAAAATTGGTTCAAATAATTTTAATGCACGGAAAAGAAATTTTTATTTTAATAAAATGTTTTTAAATTGTACTTAAGATATATATTTCAAAATAAATAGGAAGACGGAAAAAAGCCGCTAAAGGTCTTTAAAATGTTTTTAATCTGATTCAAAAATTTATGTATTTTATATACACTACAAAAAAATAATCGTCAACACAATAGAAAATTTGAGATTCACATTTATTCCAATTTGTGCACAATTTTAAAGGAACTTTATATATATATATTTTTTTTTGTTACTTAAGTAAATAAAAAAAATACTATATTCTATAAGTACTCACTGTGATTGAAAACATAAACATAGCAACATTTGTACAAGATGTAATCACTGATTGATGCGCACGATTTAATTTATAGGAAACAAAAATTTTAGAAGGGCAGGAATCCAAAACAAAATATTTCAAAAATTAATACGATGCAATGTCATGTGATTTTCAAATGATGAAATAATTTTTTTAGAAAAAAAATTGAAGAATTAATATTTATTGCTTTGCGTTATTATCGTGATTTTTGATTAATAAAATAAAGCAATATACGGAAAATATTTCATCTCAAATATCAAGGCTGAAAGAAAGCTCTCTAAGTGAAAATTTCATTGATGCATATTGTAGATTTTACTTTACGTTTTCTAATATTTTGATACTTTCATTTAATTTTTTTATTACACCTCAGCCAGATTTAACGTTTATAAAGTATGTCTATCTTTTATTGAAGTGAAACTTAACACAATAACCTCTTCAAAAATATAAAGGAAATCTATTAAATAAATCTGCTTTCAAACAAACAAAACCAAAAACCATCCCCCTAAATGTTTTACTATAATGCTGTTTCACTAAACGTATGCATTTTTAATGAATATAATAAAAGTTCATTAAATATGCTTTGTTCATGACAAAATGCTTTAGATAGCATTCATTAATCAAATAAATGAGAATAATTACTTATTTTTAAAAATAAAAATAAAACAAACACATATTACATATATATATATATATGCATTTTTACAAGGATTGGGAACTAAAAATCATAACCGTACCTATAACAGTTTTGAATTGCTACTAAAATTAAAAAATATTTGCAAGAAAACAAGTCAAAACAATAACGTATCACAGCAATAAATTGCAAAATTATTTTAAATCTAAAAAGTATAAATATTCAATAATCTTCTTCAGTGACTGACTTCTTCAGTAGTTATTTACTAATGTGGCACTTAAGAGACAAAACGAGGGCTATTAGAGACGAACACATTGTAATTTTTAACTACGATCAACTACCAAGGAGAACACTCATCCTTTCTTCACGACGAGTCTTTAATGGACTCAGGACTGGAAACCACGACTCGACTGAAACGATGCCGGTCCATAGCTCACGACCATGACCACCAAGCTTTCTTGCCACCTTCAACTCTCTTAACCCACTAAAAATCTAATTATTACACAAAACTGTCTCCAAAACCATTTTTAACTCTCAATTTAGAACAATCCCGAAAGGAGAAAAAAAAAAAAAAAAGGTAAATTTAATTAAAAAAAAGAAAATTGGCAATAAAAATCCTAAACAACAAAAAAAAAAAAACACCCCCCAAAAAAAAAAAAAAAAAAAAAAAAGGTAAATTTAATTACAAACATGTCACTTGGCAATTACTTCACCATACACACAAAAACACATACACACAAAAACAAACAAAATAAATCCCAAAATTAATAAAATAAAATTTAATAAATCAATAATGTTACTTAAATACATCGACCGAACAATTTTAATTTCTTTTCCACATTTGTGATCAAAAACATAGATAGTAACATGGAAAGGGCTAAACATAGAACGTTATTGGTTTTATCGAAATCTTTAAGGAACACAAAAACTTTGCAAGCTTATTAACTCAATGAATAGACCGCCTAGAAAATTAAAAAAAAAAATATGTAGTTACTTTAATTTACTTTTGTTATATGTTTTATCGGAGAAGTTGCAAGTATATTTAAATTCCAATTGAAGGTAACATCAAAACACTCTGTGTGATGAAAATTTCCCCTATCACGTTAAATACATTTGAATATCACGTGACATAAATGGCGGCTGCGCGATTTTTAAAAATAAATCGTTAACTTTGACTCTTATTTTCGAACAATTTACTTATTATGCATAAATTACGAAAGTAATAAATATATGGTAAAAAAGTACTAATTTTTTTTTTTATTCCGAATAGAATTTATCAAATATTTTAAAATTCTGGGTATCTTTCCTTACTGTCACAGAACAGGAATCAAATCCTGAAAATTATTCTCAGAAAGGGGGAAAAAAAAGTTCCAACATTAAAACAAATTGGAGTGAATGTGATGCTTATATAATTTTTTCATACAGTGTCCCTTGAAAAATTTATATAGATATATTACGGTTAGTTGTAGCAGTCATGGAAGAATGAAAACAAAATCTCTGATTTGAACGTTATTAATTTTATGTTAAGTGGGAGAGAGAGGATTCACCATGAAATTGGAAGAGGACGCAATTCACATCCACTCACCCCAATGGTTCAGTCAGAAGAACGTATCTTCTCCCTGCTTACTTCAAAGGAAGTTGAATTTAGGGATTAACCTGGATCACAAGTCATTGCATGAAGGGACCTTTAGGTATTTTATATAGCGACTGATTATCGACGGAAAAATCTCCCTACTAATTTAAAGCGTGGACAAATGCCAATCTACGCAGATTTTAAAACACATGATACAAAAACAAAAGGATTAAATGGAATTGTATCAGGAAATAAAATAACATCCATCTATAGTAGTTAAAGTATAGGAAATTAATTAAATTTAAATGTCAAATTTACTATATACTCGTATGTATGTATATTATAT